>WEIU01004915.1:32308-86297 GCA_013389925.1 Aegithalos caudatus | reverse complement strand
CGTGCCGGACGCCCACGTGGAGCGGGCCGGGCCGCGATGGGTAAGCGGCGAGCCGGGCGGGAGCTGCTGCGCAGCCTGAGCAAGAAGCAGAAGAAGCACCTGCGCGAGTTCGGCGAGGAGCACCCGTTCTATGACAAGTGAGTGCTGGGCTGGGTGAGTCCGCGCGGAGCTGCCCCTTCCCCGCGGTTCGGTGCCGGGGTTGCAGGGCCGAGGACCCCCATTCGGCCCGGCCCGGCCCGCCGGCGGACACTCCCTCTCACGCTTCCCCTGGGCTGCCGAGGGAAGGAGGGGAGTTGCAGCTGCGTGGCGCACTGCCGTTCCTGAGCCGGGAATCTCGAAAGCAGAACGGAAAGGAAAATCATCTCGGCTCGGATTTTCTTGCAACAAATGTAAACTCTTGTGGTGCGGCCCGGAGGCTGCCACGAGAGCGGAGGAGTGTGAGGTGGGCTCCCATTTTGATACCAGACCGGTCTCTTGCTTGTCACTCCGTGTCCTATTTACTCCGTGCTCTTTTTTGATCTCGGAAAGGGTATGAAAATAGAACAGCAAAGACCTGTTTGACCAGAGCCATTCCTTCCTCGGCGGGATCCCCGTCTGCCAAAATGACCACCTTCCTTGTAAACTTCTGAGGAAAGAGCCGCTTAGTCCAGGTGCTGTGTGATCTGTGGTGCTTCTGTAAAGCCTATAGGAGCAGGCACACAGTGTTAAAGTCTGCTGTTTGTATGTCCCCTGGGAGCCTCCTGGCCTGTGTGGATTGGGATGGAAGGCCTGCTGGAGGGAATGTCCTGTGTGTCACTCTGTACAGTGATGCTCAGTCCCACACAAGACTCTGAATCTTTTTTGAAGGAATTGAGGTTAGTTTAAGCCTAGCTTGCACAGTGGCTTCTTTGAAGAATTGCAGTCCCAACATTGGTTAATTAATGTTAATTTTCCTTTAGTTTGTGTCTTTTTCCCACTTCACATACGAATATTTAGTGCTAGAAGTAGTCTCTCTGGTTAACTTTTTTAGAAACTACCCTTGTAGCTAGATTCTTTTAATTTCTTTTGAGACCTCATCTTCTGATTAACACTGGATTTTACTTCAGAATTTTACTTGATTGTAATGCCTGAGCACTCAGGCTTCATGTACAAAAGGTCACATCACCTGAGGGGAAGACCCTTAAGGGTAAATGCCCAGTCTGTTTTGTTACGGAGATATGTGTGATGGTTTGTTTTTCAGCTTTCTTTTAGCTTCTTTAAACTTGTATAACTGATCAATTCACTCTTCCCCTCATTTCATTCATCCTGTGTCTAACATCATTGGCAGAGTAAGGTATTGTAGTGCTTTCTTTTCAGGGTTTCTAGAAGACCAGAAGAAAGTCAAATATGTGAACTGGTAATGTATTTTTATTCCTTCCTTACTTTTATCTTTGTGTAGTTCAGTGAAGTGAGAAACTTCGCATTTCATGTTTCCAGCTTATTCAGGTTGATTAAGTTGTACCACTTTAAAAAGTATTTAGGAGAAAAAGATGAATGTGATCTTTGTGTGGCTCTGAATTGTTCTCTGTAATGTCTAACTCAAAACTGGTATACCATCAGAGGGCAGAAGCAGCAGGAAATAACAGCACTTTTTTGTGTGTTACTTAGTCACAGTGAAAATTAGATCATGCTTGAAGTTGTTTTAATAATGTTGATAAACTTAGTGTTGCACAAGTTAGGAGAATGTTGAACAAAGAAATATGTTAATACTCATTCTTTTTCAGGTTGTCAGTGCTTTGCTTTTCTTTCAATCAGGATTTGGTAACCTCCATTATTATCAGATTAATAAAAGACATCAAAGTTTTAATCTGGAAAAATTAATTACTCTATTTCATTTGTTTCCTTTGGCAACTTTGTGCCTTAATATAGTATTTACTGGCTTTTTTCCTTTTTGGGCTAAAAGAAACCAAGAAAGGAGTAAATGGTGTTGATACTCATGGTTTCACTGTAGTTTTGGCTATAATGTGGAGATTGGTTTGTGCAAGCCCAGGACAGAACTGGCTCAAGTCTGGCTTGCTCAAAATAGAGCTGTCCAGCTGAACCAAACCTGACCAAACTCCCCAGGGAACCACTGTCCACTGACAGCTATTTCACTTACCTTCTTGACAGCCAGAAGCATTTCCAGCATGCTCTGTCCCTTGTAGGGGTGCCTTTCTACAATTTCCAATCTGCGTGTGGTTTTTTTAGAAGAATCTGGTGCTGGTTCAGTAAATGTCTGTGGAGATCAAATGTCCTCACTCAGCTGAGACTGAAAGCACTGGGTTTTGTGGTGATCCAAGTCAAATTGGTGCAGGAAGAGACACCTCAGTCTGTCTCCCAAGATGCTTTCAAAATCTACATGGAGGTGTCCAGCATAATTATTAGCATAAAATGGTGGCATTTGAAAAATTCCATTGCATCTATCAGAGGAGAAACATAATAGTGCAAGTAGAGGTAAGAGTATTTGCCTGCTGCTTTATGGCTGTTACTGTTGTTACTGTTTACACTTGTGGTTTTCTTTCCAGTCTGAGGATTCAGATAAATCAAGTGCAGAAAGCGATTCGGAGACTGAAGTGGAACAGGTCTCTGGGTATCATAAGCTCCTGGCTACCCTGAAGACCTCGCCTGAGCCTGAAAGTGAGGAGGAGGAAGATGAAAGTGAATCAGAAGAAGCTGAGGAAAGTGAGGCAGAAATGGATAGCAAAGGGTCCCAGGAGACTGGAGAAGGAGGGGGAGGTGAAAAATATAAGAATGATGTCCCAGAGGAGGAAGAAGGTAGTTTGTCTTTTCCCATGCTTCTTTGGTAAATGTTGTTTGACTAGTGTATGCTTTTAGCCAGGATCCTGGTGTAGACTGGTTTGTTGGCTGGGTGCTCTTCTGCCTTGGAGACTGAGTTGCTCCATTGGCTCTGTGTGGGCGGAAGCAGCAGCTGCTGAAGGATTTAGCAGGGGAAAGGGTAGCTGTGCTTGTTTTCTGCCAGACAGCCTGCTGCTGCTTCCTCAAATGTTGTTTGTGCAGCAGCACAGTGGAAATCCACATGGAGCAGCAGACCAGGGGTTCTTACCCACTCCAGGGAGACGCAAGCTGTTCTCTCGTGCAGCATCTGGCTTGGCTGTGCCACCGAGAGGGAAAGGTTACCTCACAGCATGGGAAAGAATATGGAAATTGGGAGGAAACCTCTGCCTTTACAGTGAGGTATCCTCATTCATGAAGTCTGCAGAGAAATGCTGGGAGAGAGCAGTCAACCTTTTACAATTTCCAGTTATTTGGGGTCTTTGGCAACTAAAAGTTAAATTCCCCAAACAGGTTGCTTCCTTAATTTTGTCTGTGGGACCACATGCTAGCAAAAAGTCATCTTTATGGTAGAATTCAAAGCTTGCTTTTATCTTTTTTGATAAGAGTTTTGGGAGGAAAAAAAAATGGTAACTCAAAGGGAACAACACCTAAAGGCAGTAACTTTTCCAGGAGAAAATAACCTGTTTCTTTCTAACAATTGGCAGCCACAGACACAGCAGAGCAGATGCTTAGCCCGGAGCAGGCTGATGGAACAGATACCTCTTGTGACCCACATCATGGAGTAATTGAGGAGTTTACTGATGTGAAACATGAATCTGAGTTTAGCTTGGAAACCAATTTCATGGAAGAGGAGAATGGAGATTGCAATGCAGATAGGAAAGACAGCAGTTCTTCACAAGCTCTTTCAGAAGGTAAAAGACTGTGTGTTTGTGTTTAGGGATCTGCTTTTAGAGGAGCATCTGTAAACATGTTTAAATTGTCCAACACCCTAGCAATAGGCCGTACAGCTTCTAAGTTCTTCCACTACATTATTCATGGTACTGCCCACATGTCATCTGGTTACATAAGGGACCCTTAACACTAATGCAGCTGTGTAGCTGAACCATTTGTTCTCTGTAGCCCCTGGTGACTGGGATTCATGTGGGTTTTCTACTATGACTGGTAAAGCTTGAAGTATCAAGAACTAGAAAAGTGTGTGCAGGGTGTTATCTTGTTCTGCTGCTTTAATAGTAGTTTTAAAAGCCACTGTAATACCAAGAGCTCTGCAAGCCTGCACTTGACTAGGGAAGATATTCTTGGCACAAACAGCACAGAAGATAATCACAAAGCTGACCTGTGAGGGCATCCTTCACATCTCAGTGGAGTTAGAGGTCAGACTCTGAGAAGCTTGGAGCAACCACAGTAATTTAGACAAATGCTCAGCGCTCCAGAATTTTGAAGGTTATGCAGAGGAGTCTGACTGCACCAGGATCAGGAGAGTGTGAAGCATTAGCAGAGCACATATAAGTGTCTTTTAAGGGTGTATCCCAGAATCTCACTGCCTTGATGGATGTATCTGAAGCTCAGGTGTTGGAGTTGTCCCACCATATGTAACAAAATAACTGTGTTGCAGGGGTGTGCCTTCCTTCAGGGACATGGCACCCTCTGGTATTTGCACAGCTTCTGCTCATTTTTAATGCTCTGTGCCTTTAATATCAGATGGCATAGTTTGAGAGAGAGAAATGTGTTTGTAGCATCCCTAGTGATGCTGGCTTGTCATCTTGGAGCAGCAGCTGACATTAGATCTGGGAAGGCAGCCTGGGTGATACATGAAATGTGTGGAAGCATCAAGGGCCATGTGATAGAAAAAACAGCTCATTCTTGTTACCATGAGAATATGACTTAGGCTGTTGGCATTGCATTTTAATGAGAACAGTAGCTCTCCAACTGCATGCTAAGTATCCTAACAGCTTTGTTCCACTTCTAAATGATGCACTTCTCAGTGAGTTCTTGTAGCTTGGAAGTGTCTTTATATTTATTGCAGAAAATGAATCATCTAAGATAGCAGAAAGGGGATGAATTTCTACTCTGGTCCCGGGGTCACTAAAATTGCTGAAAATGCATCCCATTATTCCGTCTACTTTATTGGGAAAATGCTGGAATCAGTAAAACTCAACTGATGAGAGACCCTGCAGTACAATTAAATTATATCCAGTTAGTTTGCATTTCTGGAAAGATTTTCTCAATTTTTTTCAGTGTCATGATCAGTAAATGTCTTGACTTTTGCCTGGATAACTTGTGTGTAGGCTGGATATTTGTTGGCAAGCACCAGTGTTCCCTAGTTTTCTTTATGCAGCGAATGCTGCTGTGCTGCAAGCAGGATACGGGGCTTGGCTTTCAAAATTAACTTTGCATGTGACTTTGTGCGTGCCAGTATTTTTGAGTATAATATGATTTAACAGTTCTTTGCCTCTCCTTTCCAAAAAGAAATACTGATTAGATAAATAGGACTTTTTCTCACTCCAGACAATTTTTGCCCCCCTTCTCCAAAACTCGCCTAGTATTTCTCTGCTTTATTACAAACTGTGTTCATATCACTAGCCAAATCCTTGGGCAGAACTGTTTGTAAATTAGGAAGGTTAGCAAGTTCACTTGGGACTTTACTATTGACAGCCTTTTTCACCTGCAAGCAATGGATGTGTCAAAGCTTAAGGCAAAAAATTGCCACTGTTGTCCACTACATATTGTTTTCCTGTCTAACATTTGATTAGTGCTTGAAAATTCTAGTACTTCCGTAAGTGCTTCTTTTTCTTTTTTAAAAGCAATCTGTCAAATCTGTTCTCTCTGTTCTTTGCAGAGAGAATTTGACATCCTTTCTCTCATCTCCAAGTGCTTTGAAATAACTAGTTTTAATTGTGGTGTTGGCCAGCATGGAAACTGTTCATCTCATTTGCAAATCTGATT
The DNA here is from genome assembly GCA_013389925.1 of Aegithalos caudatus. NCBI lineage: Eukaryota > Metazoa > Chordata > Aves > Passeriformes > Aegithalidae > Aegithalos > Aegithalos caudatus. Next base: position 80,561 of record WEIU01004915.1, on the reverse strand, counting down.
CTACTGTTAGCTACAATAGTTCTCAAGCTATTTTTTTGTTGTTGTTATTGTAAATAGATCCATTTAAACAGCATATGGACAGAGGACTTGAAGAAAAGGAAATAGAGAAAATGTCCACGCTTCCTAAAACTTCAAGTCAAAGCCAGGTAATGTTCTGCATCTGTCCAGCATTCCTAAAGATGCCTGGATTAAAATAATCCTTTTTTTATGCAGGTGAAGTAGATCACAATTGTTATTATTAGCTGCTGGCACTAAAATTATCGAGATTTTGTCACTGTGTTGTTGTTGAACTGTTTTCTTCTTCACTTACTGCTGAGCAAGAGTTGAAATGTGAAGTCTAGAGTTCTGGAGGCATATGGTTACACATCTGAAATACATAGTTTTAGAGTTTGAACTGTAGTCGCAAAACCTTGACCGGGGTGGAAACAGGCCTTGTTTCTGAGTGGTGATGGCACAATGCCAGGGATGTGCTCTGCAGCTGAACTTCTGAAGTGACCACTTCTACAAGTACTTACTTCAGAAGTAAAAGTGATGCACTTTCACATTCTCGCTTCAGGATGGCTCTGTCCCTGTACACATTTACAAGCCAGTGAAGGGGAATTACTTATATTACTTTGTTACTTAATTCTGGCAATAGTATGTGAATTACAGTACCAGAAAACCACCTCATTCTTGACAGAGAATATTGGTTTTCAGAATACTCATTTTTAGACAAACCTTTGCTTCATAACTTTTTCACATCTGATTTTGTTTTGGAGAGTTGCCTCCCATTCTGGTCAGCCATATGCTAGGTGACATTCATTGGAAGATATCCAATGGTTAGTTAGTCAGGGAGAAAGCTGTGGTGTTTTTTTTTTTTCTTTTTTTACTTTTTTACTTTTTTTACTTTTTTGGCACATTGTGGCCGAAATTGCCAGTGACACCTGAAGCAATGCACGATATATCTTTGCTTAAATTGGTGTAGCTACTTCATGGGAACAGTTAGGGACGACTTGCATGGCAGAAGGCTTAAGGTTTAGAGGTTTCCCCTACTACATTGATAGCTGTTCAGACAGACACCCAGCAAGACTGCATTTAACAACTGAATGACAGCTTCTGGGATTGGCCCCTAATGGGTTTATTTTCTTCTTTGGTCAAAGTACGTACCTCAGTGGGGCCAACTGGTAAGCACAGTTGGACTCCATGGTTTTCATCTCATCCCTGGTTTGAGCCACTGATTTGCTGGGTGGGTAAGGCAAAAAATTCCTCAGTTTCCTTTGTCATGGGAACAGTTATAGACACACCATTGCAAAATCCATCCAGATCTACCGAGCTGAAATTTATTGTTATTTATCTGGCAGAGTCTAAAGGGGATATTGAAAAAAAAAAAGGTTTCCACTTGTATTATGAAAAGATGATTTCCTTAATTTCACAAACTTGATTAAAGTTGATATCACCAGCTGTGGTGATATGCTTTCAAGTGTTCAAGGTTTGGCACATATGACTCCTCAATGTTGTTGCGTTGTGTTTTTTTCAGTGGCCAAGGCTGGGTCAACTAATTTTTTCTTCCACTTTGGAGAAACCTAAAACTTGGAAAGCAGACAAAGAAGTTGATGTGAAACAGCTTCATCTCCACAAGCCTTTGGAATCCACTTGGCCAAAAGTGAATAAACAATTCCTGTCTGCAGTGGACAAACCAATTGATTCCTCTTTTACCCCATTACAAAGAGAGCTCTTCTGTATCATGAATTCGTACCGGGACTTGTTCTTTCCAGAAAGAAATGCTTTAACAAACGGAGAAGAGATCCGACACGCTTACTGCCTGCACGTCTTGAACCATGTCCTCAAGGCCAATGCCCAGGTGCTCAGCAACAACACCAAACGGAGGGATCAAAAGCCTGGGACTGACACTGATGACCACAGGGATCAGGGACTCACCAGGCCTAAGGTAAGAGAGTTCTGATTCCCTGATCTCCACCCTGGCTGCCTGCTCAGGCTGTACAAACATCCTGGTAGTTTATCCACAAGTATTTCTGTTGCTGCTCTCTCAGGTGATGTGTTCCTGGGCATATGCTTTTCTACATCTCTTCATCATGCCTGGAAGTTGTTCTCCATGACCAGGGAAAATGCCATATAAGAAGCAGTGAACTCAGGGTTGTTAGCCAGCCATGGTTCTGTGCCAAGCCATGAGTTTGACTTACCTCGTTTTTTGTCCCCCTCTCACCACAGACGGACAAGTTTTCCTGCTTCTATATTTAAATCTGCCAGTGCAGACAGGTGCCTTCACATCAGTCTTCATTATCAGTGGAGGTAGTGTAGGCTGTCACTCATTGTGGGCTGTGCCAGAAATTCTTTTGTCCTTAGGCACTTGTAAGGACTTGCCTGTGTGGAAGGATCTTTCTGTACCTGGGAGTACCTCAGGGAATCCCAGCCTCACTATCAAGGCCACCTGTTGTGGTTAGGGAAGTGGGCCCCAAACCAATCCTCTCTGGGTTCACAGCATCCTGTAGTTGATAACCAGGTGGATTCAGATATGGCAGCATGTCACCAGTGTGCCAGCTGCCTGTTGAACAGTTCCAGAGTTGGGTTTCAGTGTTTGCTGCATGCCTGGCAAATCGGTTTCTGTGTAGACTCCCCCATTAGCCATTTATATTTTGGTGTTCTGTGCAGAGACTATTGCCACCCATCCACGAGCCAGCTCTTGCTTGACCCTGTCTCTGTCACAGGAGCTCTTGCTTTCCTGAGGGTTAGGGAGGAAGGAGAATGTGCTTTGTTTTCAGTTCCCTTATACTGGTACCTGAGTGAGCTGGGGAACCAGGCTGAGCTGCTGGCCATGACCAGTTCAAGAGCACTGCATCCCAGTGCACCTTCCCTCCCTGCTGCTTGTCAGAAGGCTTTTGTTTGGTTGTTAATCATGGGGATAGATCCAAGCCAAAAGTTTCTTTACCGTACACTTAATGGTGAGTGTTTGTATTTTATGGTTTATTGTAACTGTTGATCTGCACAGGTACTGATGATTGTGCCCTTCAGGGAATGTGCTCTGCGGATTGTGCATGTTCTCATCAGTCTCCTCGAAGTGAATGACAAGAAAAAAATAGATGTAAGCAATAAAAAGCGCTTCAAAGGGGAGTTTGGCTCTGACCCAGAGGAGAAGCCCCCCAACCTGAAAAGACCTGAAGATTATGAAGCTGTCTTTGCTGGCAACATTGATGACCACTTCAGAATTGGTAATGACCTACTGAACAGATGAATTTTATCTTGTACAGAACTGCTAAGTAACAATTTTTTCCCAAATGCCCTGGAGTTACCAGGGCTAGAAGTTCTGGTGAGACTCTAAGCTGTGTAGTATTCCTGCTAGTTTTGCCCTGGCAACCTGGATTTTTCTGAAAATCTTTCTTGCCTTGCCAGAACTTACAAAAGAAGAGAAAATGGAGAAGTAATTATTTTCACATTGAGTTCAGAATCATTTAAAATGCAATGACAGCTTTATTCTAGTAGGACTGCCCACAACTCATTTTGAAGACAGCCTTGATTATGCAGCAAAATCTTTTCATGTTATAAAAAAGAAAATCTTTTGGGTTTACTGAGCCTGTTCACAATGTCTCGTGTAATGGTTGGAACAAAATTAAAGCTCAATACTGAGCAAAGCAGTTTTCTGCTGTGCTTCTCATGGTTTTCATGGAAGCAAATGGGTAGCCAGCAAGTAGAAGTGTTGGACAAGCAGAAAATGTGAGACTGTTTCATAATACTGTAAACTTACGCTGTTTAATAACTCAGTATGCAGAGAACTAGCTAGTGGCCTGGTTCCTGGAGCTGCTAAGATGAGAAGGCAGTTTTTCTAACTTAACTTGACAGTTCAGAGGCTTTTGAAATACTGCACCTTGAAAGATAAATTGGCACCCCAAGACATGTAATGATACAGTGGAAGATGTGAGCAGGTAGCATTCATTCTTTCTTCCTTCCCAGTGAATATTTCTCAAGCTGAGAGCATCTTACTTTCAGTAGCATAATAATTTTCCTTTTAGTCCTCTCCCATACCGTACATACTCTGCTTGTTACGCTTACTAAGTGTTAAGAAATGATTGAAGAAATTTTCAGTGCTGTTAACTTGCAGAAGCAAATTATAGAAGCAGAATAATTTCTCTTTCTTACTGGGCTGCACACCCTGTTACTTCTGCACAAATACCTAATTTAAAGCACATTTGTTATGCCTTACTGAAACTACCACTCTTTCACATTTTTAAACAGAAAAAAGACTTGAGGTTTCTAAACTGTGTATATACTGTGTCAAGTGATATCTTCTTCCTGGAAATTCAATCAATTGAACCTTTCTTTTTTTCTCTCTTTTTCCAATTTCATTCTTGGGTTGAAATAGACAGCAGGAGGGGTCCCTACTGCTGTCTCTGAAATTCTTGGAAGGGCCTTCAGCTGTACCTGTGCTATCTGCCTTCACACTGTCAGGGAGAGAAGTTGGAGAGACTTTGTTGGGCAGATTGAAGGGAATGGTTTGAATGTGGTCTGGACTAGCTGCATTTTAAGACCAGAAAACTGGGGGTTCTAGAAATACTGCTGTGTAGTTATGGCACAAACTCCTTTGATTCCTTTCCCTTTCGTGTCTGTAATGTGAGAGGTGATGCATAAGCTGGTTCAGAATGTACCCTGCAACACATGGTGTGAGAAGCAGTGTAGGTGCAAGACTTTAGTCACTGTAACATGAAGAAACTTGTCCTCTGTGGTTCAATAGCACATCTCTCAGCCCTGTGAATAAAGGCAGTTGATAGTCAAGAGATCCATCCCAAATCTTTCATAACAGATTAAAGTAACAGTTATTATAATACCCAGAGACCAAAGTTCAGGATTCAGGGAGAAAGGTGAAGTTAATAATTTCTGCATTTTCCCCCCCGCATCCCCCACCCTTAAGTTGTTCAATTTCTTCATTTCCCTGTTCAGCAGAAAATCAGAAACAGTATGTTTCAGATTATAAAAAATCTTTTAAAAATAATACAGAAATGCTTTGCCAGACTACATGAAAATTTTCCAAATGCTTGTCAAATGGGAGTAGGGTGGGTAAGCACTTTTTGGGGAAGGGAGTGTTTCAGACAGATTAGTTGTGTCCAGCTATATTCATCAGTGTGGGGAAAGAAAATGGGGGAAATTACTGTTCCAGAGCCTCCTGGAAGAATGTGGTTGATAATTGATGTTAACTGAGAAGTTGCTGTTGGTGTTGTTGGACAGGGGTTGCAATCCTGCAGAAGAGCATGAGACTCTATGCACCCTTCTACTCCTCAGACATCATCATTGCCTCTCCCCTGGGCATCAGGACTGTCATTGGTGCAGAGGGGGAGAAGAAGAGAGACTTTGATTTTCTGTCATCAATAGAAATCCTCTTAATTGATCAAGCAGACATTTACCTGATGCAGAACTGGGAACATGTTCTGGTCAGTTTTCCATATATTTATTCATTTTTGTGCTGTGTCTTGCTGGTCTGATGTTACTGTTTTGGCAGTGAGCAGTATTGCTGTTTTTTACTGACTTGATTCTAGACATGGATATTAATTTTTTTTCCTTCCTCCACCCTGATATTTTCCTTATACTAAGAATATTCTTTCAACGGATTGTGGGTAGTATTCAGGACATGTTCTCTCTAAAATTCTTTGGTGCTTTAGTAATGTATTTCATCAAAGGTGGTTTTTGGACAATTTTAATTATCTTGCAGCATGAGAATGATGATTCCTTTAATCACGTCTGGGAGAAATTATGCCAGCTGTCTCACTGCCCAGTGTCTCAGTCAGATTGCAGCCCTGTGAGGAATCTGTGCAGCCTAATTCAGGTTCCCCCAGAAAGCAAGCAGAGCTGGTGCATATCTCTACTGACTGCAGACATACTAAGCATTAGCATGTCCAGAGTTAGACAGTATGAAGGATTTCCTGTACATTTAATGCAAATAGAGCTCTTGGTTTGTGGCTAGTCTGCAGCAGTACCCCTGTTTTTTGGCTTTTGGTTAATAAAAGTTTTCAGGATGGAAATGGTAGGGTTTTCTTTTCCACGTAAAAACATCTCTGAGATACCTGGACCAGAAATTTTGACTACATGATATATCTATGCATTTTGGATGAGTCCAGAAAGTCTTCTTTCCTCAGGAGTTGCAGAAAGGGCGCATGAGCCTACACAGTTTCCAAGGAATGAGTCTTGGAGCCTTTCTGTTTTTCCCTTCAGGTGTAACAGCCTGCCAAGTGGTGGCAGGGATGCCAGTCTTAGGCATTGTTCCCTGAGGACAAAATGCAGTGAATTTCTTCAAACTTTCCCTGAATGGGATGAGAACTGAGCTGTGCTAGGGCTACTTTTAGCTCAGAAACCTTGGGCCCATTGACTTTAATACAAACAAATCCATTATACTTGCCCAAGGAGAAGTTTAGAAGGTTACTGTTCCTGGTGACTAAAGAGATGGTAACTTTCAGTTCTGTGGCGGGAAGTCAAGTAAATTGGTCTTGCTGTAGTCAATAAATTCCAGACTAGTGTCTTGAGAGATGCTGCTTTTTGATATTCTGTGCTGCCTTGCTGGTCCCTGCCCTCTTTCCCACTGCAGTTAAGGCTTTTGCAGGCAGTCAGGGATGTCAGCAGTGATGTGTCTCCATCTGTCTGTGCAGCACCTGATGAAGCACATTAACCTGCTGCCTCTGGATTCCCATGGGGTGGACTTTTCCCGAGTGCGGATGCTGAATCTCAACAACTGGTCCAAGTACTACCGGCAGACGCTGCTGTTCAGTGCTCTGCAGGACCCTCAAATTAACTCTGTCTTCAACAAACACTGCTTCAATTATGTTGGGCAGGTGAGTAGCTGGAATGCTGGTGTGGAAGGGAGAGGAAGAGAAAGAAAAAACCCAAACCACGTGGAAAAACTCTGTAACTCAGTTGCTGAAAAGACTGTGTGCCTATCATCTCCCTCACCCAAATGTTTCAGTTTGAATCCATGACATTACATACTGTGCCAAAGGCATGAAGAACTGCTCCTCATGCAGTGATGCTTATTTGATACTTTTCTTTCATAGTAGCTGCTGTTTCATGTCAGAAATGGGATTTTGTTTTTTTAATTTGACAGACTCAAGTTATTTTGTTCTGCTTATTTTGTTGGTAAATGGAGAGTTCATCTGCCTCTCTTTTTTGTCTCCTACTGTGTAAGATGCAGGAACTGTTAGTATTTTGAAAGAAACAGGAAAAGTAAAAACTTGAGAAGACCATCTCAAGTATATGGGATTCAGGGCATAAGCAGTCACCGTGTATTTAACAGGCCTGGTTAGTCTCTCATGACTGTAGTTTTGTATGGGAGCTTTCTTAAAAACAGCCTTGTGCCCTGTTTTTCTTAAAACCAGCCTCATGCTGTCAGATGTGAGCTGTGGAAAGCTGCCTGAAGCGTGCCTGCCTTTGGAATACTGCTTCCCTAAACATCCTACTTCCTTCTCACAGGTGGCTGTCCGCAACGTGCCACTCACTGGCTCCATCAGCCATGTTGTGGTCCAGCTTCCTCATGTTTTTCGGAGATTAGAAGCTGACAGCATAACTTCTGTGATAGATGCAAGGTACTGTGTGTCTCAGACTGCTTTGCTATGCCCTAATGACTGCAGTTTCACATCTAGTGGAGCATACTGCAGGGTTCACCACAGAAGTACATCTCTGTTAGCCCCCAGGCAGGGCTCTGCACAGGTAGAGGGGAATGCTGGCCTTCTCTTTGCCAAAGACATTGGAGAATACAGTATGGGGAAGAAATACCAGTCTCTACCATATTTATGTAGTGCTAGGAAAGCCTTTTATCTTCTATACATGTAGAAATCCTGTGAAGTTAAAAGTTTTTCCTTAAACGTAGTGTAAATGTTTGGACTGATTTCCTGTCTGGGAATATCAGTCCTATCAGTATTAGAAAGCTGGAATTCAACTCTGGTTAAAATATATATATATTTTTTTTAAATGAGGTTTCAGTTTTTCATTGACAAAGTTCTGCCCGAGTACCGTGACGCCATCATGTCCCACACGCTCATTTACGTCCCGTCCTACTTCGACTACGTGCGCCTTCGAAACTACTTGAAGAAAGAGGACCTGAATTTCACTCACATCTGTGAATACACAAAAAAGGCTGCTGTTTGCAGAGCAAGGCGCTTCTTTCTCGAGGGAGGGAAGCAGTTTTTATTGTTCACTGAGCGTTTCCATTTCTACAAAAGGTGAGTTGTGGACCATGTTTTCCCTCTGAGTTGCTTGTGTGCTCTTCTGAAAGTAGAATCTGACGTTAGTCGTAGATGGGCCGTGCTGCTTTTTGAATCTGTTGGATCCCTCTGAGGACTTCTTTGACTGAAGCAAGAGGTGTTAAGTTTCCTTTCAAGTTTTTGCCTGTTCTCAGCAGTCCCTTTGCAGAGAATTTAATATTTTGTTATGAGCAAAGCTTTGTTCAGGAAGGTAAGTGCTGCCAAGTTCCAGTGATGTCAGGACAGGATGATATAGCCTGCAGATGGGATTCATTGGGCCTTTTATTTGTGTTCACCTGTGCCACAGTAATATATACAATTTTGGAAGGAGTATGTAATTGGTTCAATAATGCAATACAGCAGGCTGAGGCCACTTGGAAAATTTGCTACCTCCTGACTGGAGATGTTAACAAGTTCCTAATGGAGCAGGATTTTTTTTCTGTTTTGGCAAACACAAAAATTTTCATGAGGCTTGGTCTGATCAGGCTTCACTGTATTAAAATCCAATATGAAGAGGCTGACCACTTTGTAAATTGGTGATAGTTGGTACTTTAGAGGAAAGTCATTGTGCCTGCAATGTGAGATTTTCCCCCTAAATTCCACTTCTCTGTTTAGTCTTCAGTCTATGACACAGGGTTTGTAAAGTTGAGCTACAGCTGATGTGCATTGAGGCTGATGGAAATTGGAAGACTTGATAGAAGATTGATGTTTTAACATGCATATTTTGTAAAATTTCCCTCAAAATTTTTGGGTTTTGTTTTTTCTGCTACAGGTATACGATAAAAGGCATTAGGAACCTAATTTTCTATGAGTTACCAACATACTCCCACTTCTACAGTGAGATTTGTAACATGCTGAAGGCCACAGACAATGGGGTGGATGCTACTTGGACTTGTACTGTGCTCTACTCCAAGTACGATGCTCAGAAATTGGCTGCAGTGGTTGGCATAGACCGCACAGCTCAAATGCTACAGTCCAAGAAGAATGTGCACCTCTTTGTTACAGGAGAAAATGATTAAGTGATTCTACAGACTGGATGATTATATGGACCTGCATTTTACTCCTAATGCAGATTTTTATATTGCTCTTTTTTAAAGTATTAAACTTTTTATTCCCTTTTGTTAAATATTCAGTTGAAATTGTTTGCATAGCTTTAAATTTTGTATTTCAGTACTCTGCCCAACAAGAAACAAAGGTTGTCATTAAAAAAAGCAGGGCTTAGGAGGTGTTTTCTGTGTAGAAACAAATCAATCCAGAACTATTTTTCTTGTATATTAAAAAGCCCATTGGTCTGTAAAGATTCACGCAGTGATAAAGGGCTTTTGATTGGACTGTTTAATTTCATTTTCAGCTGTAGGAAACTCACCTTCTTTTCTCCAAGGGAGTTTTTCTTCTTGACTAGGATAAGAAAAATGCCCAAGTGTTTAATGAGTCACTATTCTGTAAGCCTACACAAGAGAAGTGCAGGCAAGGCCTCTATAGCACAAGTTGCTGAATGAGAGTTGGACTTGCTTCAAGTTGACACTTGTGAGAATCCTTAAATGTGCTTGGGTAGGAGCTATGGATTTGTGTTTTTCCCAGAGTGACCTAAATATCTCTGCCTCTTATTCCTAACACCCTCTGGCTGGTCAGTTTAACTAGGGATAAGTACAAAGCCAAGGAATGCAGTTGCAAATGCCCATTGGAATAGTATCTGGCACTACAGGTGGAGGTGAGGTTTGTCTGGTTTTTCTCCTGATGGTTGCATATGGTCAACCTAGAAGCATCATGGTGCTGCCTTTTCTTTTTCCAGGAAGCTAAGTCTAATTTGAAGGGAGATAAAGTAGAAGGATTAGTTTTTGTAAGCATGTGCTAGGACTGCCAGAAGATTGTTCTCCAGAGGGGCAGATGAGCCCTGTATCAGCCCAAATGCAAGAAGGAAACATCCTGTAATAAGCTTTGAGGGAGTTCTTGTCTAGGAGGCTTAAGTAAATACACCAAAGTGAAATATACTCCTTGAATAAATGAGGCACATACTTTCCACCAGTTTTTGTCTGATTCCTGATTCCTCAAAGGCTGTGAATTTGAGTAGTTATCATTTAGTAGACGTGACAATCCATGCAGTTTCTTGCTTTGCATATTTAATGTCTGTTAATTTTACATTCCTCTGCTAAAGCACATAGGAATTAAGAGCCAGCCCAAGCAAACTTTCCTGGTGAACATCTGTCTCCTGTACAGCACAGGGCAGCAGTGGCAATCAAGGATTTTTCTTGTATGGCCCAGGCTGGATGTGGGAGAATTATGGCTGTGCATATGAAAACAAGTGCACAAAATAGGATTAAGGAATTTCCTTTCTACACCGGATGTACTTAGCAGAGATAATAGCTGACCTCTGAGGAAGCTAAAGTGGGATAGCGTCTTATGGAGATAACATGATGCAGTGCATCTCCTGTTTAAAGAAGCAGCAAGAGTTTTGTCTTAACTCTGTAAGGATTTTTCTGCCCACACTGAAATTAAAAGCAAAGTGCCTTGATGGGAGTAAGGCCAGACTGTAGACTCAGGCCGTCATGATTTTTTTATCAGCTACCTGGATTTTTTCCTAAGACAAGCATACTTGGAAATTTGAAATGTATATACTAGTGTCACATTTCTGATGTTGGTTACTAATTATGACTCACTGATTGCCAAAGCCTCCTCACTGCCTTCAGTAGGTGCTCAGAACTGCCAGCACAGAGCCTTGGAGAGCTCTTGCATGAGGGTTTTGTGCTCTAACAAATTCTTATTTGCCTTAGTAGGGAGCCTCATCGGCCAGCACTGATCCTAGGCAGGAATTCTGCCTAGGAGCCTGTGGTAGTGGGTCAAACAGGTTTGCTGATATGGGAAGCTCTTCTCTATACTGGTGTGAAGGTCCCTTTTTTATCATCTTAAATAATTCCGTGGTGCAGGGGTTTGTCCAAGGCTGGTTCCAGAGACAGTGAGTTATTGGGGGATGGTGAGCACCAAGGTCAGAGTTTGGCCCATCCTGGTTGTGTGTTCATGGACACAAACGCTTCATTTGCTGGAACAACTGCTAGCTCCAAATGAACTGCTTTAGATCCCATTCTCCTGGTACTAATGTCACTGAACCTAATGCATTTGTGTGGGGACACTAAGTTTTAAAAATGGAATTTAAAGAGTTTTTTAAAACTGTTCAACCTTTGTTCAAATTCTGACACAAATGGAATAAGAAAGGTGTTAGCAAATACGATATTTCACCTGTTTTTACTTGACGGCATGTAGTCTCTGGAGGGGTGTTTTGCCATTTTTTCACAAGACTGCACCAATGATGAGTAATTACTCATCTTGATAAAACAAATGTAAAACAATTTCTTGTTTATTTTGACCTCAGTACCATACCTTTGTGAGAATGATGGTATTCTTAAAAATCCATTTTTTGGTCATTGTTTTAGGAGGATCTCAGAGTACTGCTCCTGTATTCCTTGGGAAATATGCTGTACCATAGCATGAGAGCCGACTGCCTGTTCCAGGCCCTGGCTGCTAACATGCAGTGCTGCCAAAACATTAGCATCTAGCTTTGGGAAACTCAAACCCAAGGGTAAAAATAACTGGTGTTAAGATGTTAAACAAGAATTTCTCCTCAGTATCTCCTGCCTCAGGAAATTTCTAAGGAAATCCTACTAATGGATGACCAAGTGAAAGACATACCTGTCTCTGTAGGAAAATTGTTCTTGCAGCTAATGAGTTCATGTTCTAATGGATCATTTTTTCACTAGCAAAACCTAATCAGACTAAGAGGTCTATTACATTTGTTGCTCTTTTCAAGATGACAAAAAAAGCTTTTTTTTTTTCTCTGAAAATGTGTTTGCAGGATAGGAGCCAGCCTTCTGCTGCGGCCTGTATGAATGTGGAGGAGGGAGGGAAAGGTGACTTCAAGACAATCTGTCTCCACACTGGAGAGCTGCCTCCTGTGAAGAGGCAGGTTGTTGGTTTTGCAGCAGTTATTGGGAAACATGGGAAAAATCATGTGAGAGAGAAACTGGAGCTTTCCTGTTAACAGCAGAATTAACAGTTACTTTACAGCTGTGCTGTCACAGGCTGCCAGAGTGTCTCAGCTCTGCATTAGTCATGCTTCATGGCCTCAGCCCCAGGAGTTATGCTTCAGGCTTTGGGGTTTTTTGGGCTTGGTAACTGAGCATGTCTGATGAAACAGTTTTTGGAGGGGGCAGTTGCAAAACCATCGGGGGGAGGGGGGTGTGTACAAGCAGCCTGTGCAGAGGGAGAGGGGTGTGAGCAAGGACAGGATGCAGTCAGTCCCTGTCTCCCCCAGCTTGCTGGACTGCCCCAACACTGCCCTACCTGGAGACAACAGAGTGGGCTCCTTCCTTCACTACAGGGGTCTGGTCAGAGAGCTCCCACAGTTCTTCACTGGGAAGGGAGAGGGTGCTCTGGGAAAGTCTCTGGGGTGAGCCATCATCTTCTCTGCAGATGCCCTTAATCCTGTAGGGAAGGTGAAGGTGCTGCTGGTGTGCTGGCTGAGCTGGGCCATGCTGCAGCCCAGGAGGGAGGCACAAAGCCAGAAGCCTGACTGAAAAACACCACACAGGATTTAAGATACATGTGTATTACTGGAGCCAACAGGGTGCTTTTGCCCACACTAGATCAATGACATAGTTTAGTCCCTGTGGTTTAAAATCTTACCTTCTGTGCTAAGCTTGACAGTAAAGGGTAATTAAATAGCCCGGGGCTGATTGTATTTTAATTAGCCATTAGCTTCAGTGGTGCTTGAGGGTTGCTTGTTTATCAAGTGGACTGGGAGTTGAGCTGAGACACCAGCTCTGAATAAACAGCTAACAGGTGTGAGCTGGTAGTGGGAATTGGTTACCTGAAATGGAGATGAGGGAATGGCCATAACATTGAGTGGTACTTAAGGCATGAATATTTTATTATATGAGAGAGGTGCAGGAATGTCAGTAAAGGACATGACAAAGATGAAGGTATGGTACAGAAAAACAACACACAGGACAAAACCAGGACTGTAAACATGACGCAGTTGACAATATAATTATATAGCCACAACTAAAACCAGGAAATTGGCCTTGTTCTTTCAGACAAAACAGGAAAGTCGCACTGAGGCTGTACATGACATTTCCAGGGTCAAACCCTTACCCCTGACAGTGGCATAAGTCTATCTAAAAAGATGTTACCAGAATTGCTAAAGCAGAGGTTTATCAGGATGCCATAAGGTCTCTTATTAGCCCCTCCTTTATGCTCTTACAAAACGGGGATTTGGTAGCTGGGACCATAACTGAAAAACCATTTACCAGTACCTTGTTATTACTAACAAAGAAGCAGAAATTTCTGTTTTATTTACTTGTCCTGGGTGTCAGGTGTCAAAAGCTCTCACTGACATTTAATTTATATGTTGGTAAACAATATTTAGTTTTAAAAATGTATATTTTTAAAATCAAAGTAGGAAAAGCAGAATCAGTTTTGTACAAAGTCATGAGCCTAGATATGACATGGATAAATGGGAACCAGTTAATATAATCTCTTTATACTTTTAGAAGGTTTCTGAGAAGTTCCTTGATAAGAGGGGCTGTTTCTAAATTGGTGAGGCTGGAAAGATCATAGCAGCTCATTGCAACAAAAAGCTCTAAGTTATTTGTCCTGATTTTGAAAGGATAGGTATCTGCCAGCAAAAGCTGGAAGTTCCCTTTGAATATAAAATGTAAATCCCTCCCTCAAATTATTATAATTTTGCAATCAGGGGCTCTCAGGCAAAGTTTTGGGAATAGGAATAACAGTCCTTTAATAGGAATATTAAAAATACAAATGTAGTAGTACAGAAAATAAAATAAACATGCAAATAAAACAGAGAAACAAACAAACAAAAAAAAAAAACCCAGAAAACCCTGACAGAGTCAGGGAGGTGACCTGACACCCTGTTAGTCAGGGTGTTAGAAGCAGTCCAGATGAATCCTTCTGGAGTAACAGATGCAGTTCTGTGGAGTAGAGATGATCCTGTAGAAAATGTAGTGGTGGTGTGATGGGTCCAGTCTTCTTCCAGGAATCCAGTGGAAAACCAGGAAGATCTGCTGTTCTTATGTCTCCCCTTTTTATCTAGGTAGGAATGCTTGGGTCCCTCCCAGCTGGGCAGAGCATGTCCCAATGGGCTGATGTAATGTCTCATGTCATTGGTGAGCGTTAAGGGCCCCACTATCAGAAAACATCAGCTCCAAAACTCATGCTTGGCCACCCTTTTGTTTTGGTTAAGTACCCAGCAATTAGATACCCAGCAACCTAAGGAAAAAATTCAACTAACACAAAGGAAACAATATCCAACCTCCAACATTACTCCATGCCATATCTCTGCTGACTATCACATTTCCCTCTCCAACATTATTATATATCTTGGTCTGGCCCCATTCATTAGCCTAATCACAGAATTAATGCTCCTTTAGCCTGGGGAAGAATTTGAAAGAAAGGGAAACATACCTGGCCTTGCAGCTGTTTGGAGCTGGGCTCAACAGGGAAGACCTGTCCAGAAAAGCCCATTGGAACATCAAGAAATGGATGATCAGTCAGGAAGTGTCTTTGTGAAAAGAAGCCTTGTGGGTTACTCTGGTGCAGCCAGTGCTGAGTAACTGGAGAATAAGCCAGATTTTCTGACAGCTAATGCTTCTTGGACTTCGCTGAAGAAAGCACTATGACTTAAATATTAAAATTACCTGCCCCTAAGCATGGTCTTACCCTTTCCCTGTTAAATTTTATATGTTTATATTATGTTTATATTAACTTTAAAAAGACATTCGAGGTTGCAGGTCTGTAGCTTAGCTTATTTCTGCTCTGTTGCCCTCTCCCAGAGCAGGGGAAGAGCCTGTGGTAATTTGTATCATCTCTTCTGCCATTGCAGATCCTTCAGGCTGCTTTGTGCTTTATTTCTACCTCCCCTTCTCCCACGTGGGTATTGTCAGCAGAGTTGGGTGGAATGGAGTTAAATGCTGGTAAAATGCAACTAACCCAGGAGAAGAGTCCCAAAGTGTTATAGATGGGATATGCGATTTGTATTTCTTCTGTATCATTTCTGTATACTATGTTATATCTATCTATATGTAATATAAAGTTAAGGATAAGTTTAAACCAGAAACACACAGAGAGACTCGGCTACAGGGAATTGCTTCATATGGAGAACACTTCCAGGAATAGTGAGCCAATCTGATTACCATCAAAGCAGAACAACAGGCAGGAAAACCTCTATCTCCTCGAGTCCCCGGCGCTGTAGACAAACCCAATCGAGATATGGAGAGTGAATAGGAGATTCCGGACAGTCCCTTTCACAGACCACAGCAGCTCGGGGAACTCATCTGCATTTCTACAGACCGACCGATAAGGACACGTGACCAGTCCTGAGATGTCATCATGAGATCAGCATCATGAGATCGGCCACGGAGAAAACTTCATCAAGACTTGAGTGAGCCATCCTGCCTGGCTATGAATTATTCCCAAAAAAGCAGCAACACCATTGTATACTGTGTGGCCACCTCATTCACAGACCCCAAAACTTCTTTTACATATCTACAGAACACAAACTGTACAATAGAAATCTGGGAGTTCCTCAGCCTCAGGGCTGAAAAACTGTATAAAAACCCCAAGCCTGGACTAGCAATTTGTGAACCTGTGGAGGATCAGTGCAGGCGAGGCTGATCCCGGGTTCACCCAGGCCGAATTCCCAGGCTCGGTCCTGTATTTTTTTGTATTTTTGTTTGTTGGTGGTGGGCTTTTCTAATTTGGCTTTATTCGGTTTAATAAATTTTTGTTGTATTTTTTATTTGGCTCAGTTCATTTATAACACAAAGGAATAAATTAGTGTCTGAATTAATTCCTGCTACAAGCTGGAAGTTCTCCAGTAACTTCAGAAGCTGCATGCTTAAGTCCAAAGGAAGGAGAGATCATTCAGAGATGGAGGTGCAGAAGCTTTTGAAGAGCTTACAAGTGTAGTGAAACAGCTCACCCGGACTGCAGGCATGGGAATGTTCGGTGGAATTAGCCCGTGGGCACAGAGAAGGCCATATTGTCCACAGGGATGAAAACTGAAGCAGAAGTTAGAATCACAGTAAGGTGGTCCCGTTTCCAAAGAAGGAAGACCAAATGATGGTGCTCCAAATTTGAGCACCTAAATGCAGCACATGAGGAACTTTTGGGAGGGAAAAGAGCAGGACAAGTCTCTGTTACTGGGACGAGTCACAGTATGGGGAGGCCCCAGGGCAAGCACAAGGGTCAGGGTGGTTCTGGCAGTGCACAAGGAGCCTCAGCACTACCAAGACAGCGTGACTGAAGCAGCAAGGTGCAGAGCACCAAGTGAAAGCTTCCTCCTGGGGGAAGACTGGACTCCAGGAATTTTGATGCATTTCTTTTAGAGGTACAGGGCAGAGTGTGAAAGAAACTCAGATCCAGGGGGTTTTCCCCCAAAGCTTTGCAAGAAGAAAAGAAATTAATGGTAAAAGGTACATATTTTTTTTCCATCAATCAGATGCAATTAGGCATCCTTTCCCTTCTTCTGACTTGTGCTTAAGAGAGGAGAAAGTGAAGAGCCCCGCTCCTCTAGAAACCTGTGAGGTCTGAGGCCAGCATAGAGCAAGCAGTGAAGGAAGGTGTGGAGTCTCCACCAAGCAGAAGAAGTAGAGCAAGAGTCGCCCGTCAGGTGTCACCCATTTACAATAAACAAATATGCTGCCAGTTTTGGGAGGGTTACACCACAATCGGTCATTGCAGGTATGGGTTTGCACATGTATTGCTTTTTATTTTTAATTTCCCACTAGTCTTTCCATGTTTTTTTTCCCTGGAGGAGGGGCTCAAGCAGAGTTTAGCAATGCACACAGGTATGGTACAGATACTTTGCCTGTGGTGGTGAAACAACAGTGGTTTTCCCCTTCTAAAGCAGAGAAAAGGAAAAAGCAGCAGGATTTGCCTGGATGTAGCAGGAACCTCAACAGCCTCTTGGAGAATAAGGTTAGTCTTTTCAGTCTTTTCCTGGTACTGTATTTTACTAAAGTTGTGGAAATAAAGAAAATATATTCAGTGGGTAACAGAGAAGCGCCAGTGATCATACTCTGGGAACCTGTATTCTTAAACTTCTGGTCTCATGTGGCAATTTTTCAATTTTTTCCCTTTGGTCAAAAAAATACCAAAACAAAACAAAACCCTAAAAAAAGCCCAAAACAAAAAAAAAAAAAAAAAAAAAAAAAAAAAAAAAAAAAAAAAAAAAAAAAAAGTGTCTTCAGCACCCAAAATGCTAACACATTTCACTTGCACATGATGAGCAAGGGGCCAGGACTTTTCAGCAAGTTATGGAACATCTAATGAATCATTTATTGGCAAGGTTTGGAGCAGCTGAACCTAAAGGAGAACTTTTTGCCTGGCCTCACCTTTTGTATGAACTTTTCAGGTGCTTGTGCGCATGTGTAATAATTAAACAGATACAAGGCCCAGGGCTTATAGAAATAAACAAAATATATATTTGGGATAACTTGTTTCAAGCTTTCTGCCTACATGTGTTTTTTCATTTTTTTGATGCAGGGGCCATTCTCATGTTAAGAAATGACACTTCAGCAAGTGGCACTGTGCTGAGGAACCCATTCCAAAGCCAAGTCAAAGGCTGTATCAGCCTTTAGGCATCTTCTGTTACCTGCAGAGTAACTCAGGCATTTCCTTGTGGTCTGCTCTCTATTCCCACCTTTCCCAGTATGCAGATAAGTTCCCGACTGATCAGTCAAATGGGAATGGTGATGAGGAGTCCCAGTCATTCACATGCAGAGTGCTGCATTCCCTGCTCCTACTGTGAGGCAATTACATGCAATTTGTGCTGTTTGGCTGAATGAACAGCTCAAAATGAACCACTGAGCCATCTGTTCCTCCAGCTGACATCAGGTGTGGCAGGAGCAGCAGTCAGATTTGCTGGGAAAGAAACATCTTGCTGTCATTAAGAAAAGTTCAAGAAAGGAGGGTGTGGGTTAGCTTTCTTCTTCCCCTTCTACTATGCTTAAAACAAACTCTCTCATATTTTCTTGTGGCTCAGACTATGTACCCTAGAGACTTTTCTGGCCTCTGGTCAGTGTCTTGGCAGCAAGGGGAGTGGCTACACTGAGCACCTTCTTTTTTGACTTCTGGCATGCATTTGATGAGGCAGAGTGCTCAGCAGCATCTGAGTTTTATAGGATTGTTTTGCTCTTCCCTTGTTCTGTCCATCTCCATATGCTGCTTTCTTTAGCTGAGATGTTCTAGAAACAACATCCCTTGAAAGCAGCTCTCATGAAGGTTTTCAAAAGGTCTTCTGGAGGTCATATTTCATCCCTTGACTTTATTAAAGGCTACAAGAAAAAATCATTATCCCATTAGTTGTAGGAAGACCAGGAAAAATTTGACCCAGTCCTCATGGAAAAGTGCTATGTACAGATGACCCTCAGAAACAGGGTGTTTGATACTCATTCTGTGTTTGTGCTCACTGAAAGAGAACTACAGGGGACAGATGCTTATGGGGTTAATGCTGGTGGCAAAGGGATAAGATGAGCTTAGGGCAGGGAAAGTGTAAGCAGAGACTTAAGGAGAATATTTTAAGATTAAGTAGGCCTGGTGGAGTGCGTGTCAGAATAATACACAGAGATGTGATGCAGGATTTCTCTTAACAGTTGTGGACAGGCAAGGTACCAGCGGATTGGGGAAAAACCAGGTAGTGCTAAAAACAGTGCCTGTTTTTAAGAAGAGCATCTGTGGGGAGTAGAGCAAAGTTAGGGAATTTTAAAGCCTTTGCACCAGCTCCAAACTTTTAGGCTGAATTCCCAAAACAGCCTGAAAGCACTTACCAGAGAACTGACTGATCTAAAAATAACAACAAAGGAAAAAACAAACAAAAAAAGAAACTACATCACACCAAGCTCATTTTGTTTTAGAAAAGCATGTCCAGAGAAGAAGCCATAGATGTGCTTTACCTTGATTTTCAGGGCTCTGGCAATGTGGTGCAACATTCTGGTTAAGAAAGCTAGGAAAACACTGAAAGGCCTGGGGATGGGCCTGAGCTGATGCCCAGCTGGATGAGAAGCACCTCTGGAAGGCAGCAGTGGCAGCAGACATTACATCACAAGCTTTCCATCATTGTCTGCTCTGAAGCAGGTATTTTAATGGGTTTGTTAATAGCCACTGTTGGGCAAAGGCCTGTGCATATTACATCAGCGAATGATAAGAAGCTTCAGGATCTGTAAAGGCCAGGGTTTGAATGCCAGATGTTATCAACAAATAGGAAAAAAAAACCTGGCAAAGAAAAGGAAAAAAAATCAACTAGTACAAGATCAAGATCATGGTCTTGGGCTGGAATAAACAAACACACAACACAAGGTAATAAAATACAATGTTTAACAAAAAGATCTGCAAAAAGAGAAGGTGGTATTGTCACATGCTAAACAGGAGTCTGCACTAAAAGGATACTGATAAAAAATATTTTAGACTTTATAGGATGTTATAAACGCGGTGTATAATTTGTGGTTTTTATTGTACTGTGCCTTAAATACAATGTATGATCCGTGATTTCTAACATATCAGTAAAAATAAAGCAGAGAGCAGGTTTTTTTTTCCCCAAAGAGAAAACCCAGTTACATGGTTGCAACATAGGATGCTGAAACCAGGAAAAGGGGAACCAAAGTGACTTTCACAGTAGGGAGGAGAACAATGGCCAAGAAGCTACACCCAACCCATGAGGACTCGGTAGTTAACACCTGATACTAATCTGGCCTCCACATCCAGTTACTGTGAATCTGAATGTACCAGTTCCAGTAAATCCATTCATCCACCCATCAAACCTCAGAAAGCTCATCAGAGATCCTGCATCAAGATTAACCATTGTATCCTGGCTGCTCGGAAACTCCATCAGGGGACTGGCAGCTAGATATGAATATTACCAACCAGGACTATTATTCCATTTTCCTGACTTGAAAATCCCATCCACAGACTGGCAACCAAAGATGAATACCAGCTAAGCTCAGACTTTAACAAAGAACTAGGAGTTTCCTAGCCTTAGGGCTGAAAAACTGTATAAAAGTCGGCCTCTAGAACGGCAAAATGTGAACTTGGGGGGGATCGGTGCAGGAAAGGCTGGTCTCAGGTTCACCCAGCTCTGATTTCCGGGCTTGGAACTGTATTGGTTGTGGCGATTCGAAATTTTGATTGTACCAATTATTAATAAATTCTTTATTAATTTTTAATTCAACTGATCTCATTTATAACATAGGAGTATATTAAAAATATGTATTCAAAACCACCAGATACTGGAGTATCCATCTAATCTGGGACACTACATTCAGAGCAGGTATGGGCCAATTAGTCCAGGGAAGACTGAAAAACAAAAGAAGAGACTGAGAAGTGGAACACTTTGGTCCTCAAATTAACAAAAGCTTGTTCAGAAAGCAGGAACACCTGCTCTTTATGGTGAACAGGGTGAAAACCAGGGAAAACTATGGTTCGAAATTAGGAGAAACATTTTAATGGAGATGGTATGAAGGCATAGGAACTCACTGTTGAAGAAGGTGATTTTTGTGTGACCTTGCAGCCTTGGCATAAATAGAAGCTGCAGGAAGAAAAACTGCACATCAGTGCCAGGGAGTGGGACAAATACCTTTGGGGGTGTTTTTGTCTTGAAATGGGTGGTTGTCAGGGCCCTGAGGGCACCAGCAGGCTCTGCCTCCTCTGCTCCAGCCCGGTTCAGCTCCCCACCCTGCTGCTCTCCCCCTTGGGGAGGGAGGGACCCTGGTGCAGCACAGCCTGGCAGAGCTGGGTTTGCTGTGTGCATGGTTAAAGGGCACCTGCAAGGCTTGGGCTCTGGGTTGAGTCAGGCGGGGGAAGTCAGGCTCTAAGGTAACCCTGCCAGAATTCCCTTAGCTCTGCTTTCCCAGTGGATGCTATCTCATGTTGCTGGACTTCTCTGTTTCTAGGAAAGAAAACACATTTTTAGCACAAAAGTGTTTTCTTGGAATAATAAACCAGCATTCTTCCTTTGCTGCAGAAAGCATTTGTGCTAAATGGACAATAATTTCTCCAATTTTATGGTCCATTATCCCTTATAGCAGAAGAAAGCAAAGAACTATCCTAAGCAAACAGGTAACAAAATAATTTATTTTTTAATTCAGACTGAATGTTCACCAAGCCCTGTACATTTTTTTTCATACAGCAGGAATTGCAGCCAAAACCAAGTTACGTGGCTCATCTCTGTTTAATTATCATTTCATTTGTTGATAATTAATGTCCTACATCCTGCAAAGCCAAGCAATAGCATCTGGGAGCTTCTTTTCTCTCTCAGTAGACAGTAAACAGGCATCTGGCTGAGACATGCTTGGCATTGTTTAGCCAATAGACAGTTGTGTTTTATGGGAGTGTGGCACACTGGGCCAAATTCCAGTCCCACTGGAAATCCTTGGGCCTGCTCCAAGGAATTCAGGGTAAAGATAACAGAGATGTCAGGGCCCATTTTTTTATTCTGGTAGGTAGATCCATCCGTGCCTTATCAATGCCTCTTCCCTGTTATAGGGAACATTGCTCTAAAGCTGTTGGCTGCTCTGGCAGGTGAGGTGTGGACTTAAGGTGCTCCATGCCAGGGTGTGAGGGAGTGAATCAACATCAGCCTGCTAAGTCATCTATGAACTAAAGATGGTGGGACTGTTTCCAAAACTGCATCTAAACAGCACCCAAAGACATTTTGGCTGCCTATGTGCTTGGTATTTGTCATAGCATATGAAATCCTTGTACCTGTTCTATTTGGGATTCCTTAATAGGTAGTGCTGACGCACAGAAAAACTGTAAAACTCAGAGGCAGAGTTTTAAAGTAGGTATGTAGTTTATTCAGCGCTGGGCGCGATAGCTCCCAAAGGCATGCGCAGCCCCTCACTCACCCATGTTTCCTTTTAACCCTTAGAGTGTTACATATGCATTAAGTTTCATAATACCGCATGTATATTCATCCCTTGGCCCCTGCCCTCCCCGCTTCGTATGCTAATTCGTCTTATCAGTCCTTTGGGCCTGCGCAGTTGTCTCTGGTGGTCTTCTCGGGGGTCTTCAGGGATGAAGAAGACGGTCTTCCTCAGGGATGAACTTCTGACCCCTGCTGCTTTGCGCATGCTCACTGATCCCCGGGTCATAGTTCAAGCCCTAAAACCAGTCTTATCAGATCCTGGGGTCTGAGGAGCCTTGCTATCTCAGCACTTCTGTATCCCTATTTCCTGCTTGGTAAGACATCCCTATTGTTCTTAACAAACACAGTCTTTCCTGCCTAACTGACACAGTGCAGAGGGCAGCAGACATTAGTCAATATATCATCTGAATGTCTGCTCTTTGTAAATGTCTTCTAATTTCTATGATTTGTATCCTCTAGTTCCCAATTTCATGTTTCAGTGCTCGATTGGAAAAGAATGAAGAGGCCAACTGTGCTGCACTTCCAACTGAAACAATTTAGGATGAAATGTCATGATTGTGTATCTATTTTAGTAGTTAAAAATTAAAATCTAAGTAATATTGTCCTCCTTTGGCATAGATTTTATGTTATTCAATGCACTTTGCAATGTTTCACGCTTAATTTTATCTGTTCAAGGTAAACATCCCCTAAAAGCTACACTTTCTAAAAAAACTTTCCAAAATCCTTTCCCATACCATATAATATTTTACCAGACTCTCATGGACAAAGCCAGTTGTTTCCCTGTTTGAGATGGGAATTATCTCTTTACCTTATAAAATGCATACCCTGATAGGATTTGCTGTACAGGTGAGAATTAATAAAGTGAGAGGCTCCTTTTCCAGAGTTAAGAAGCAGGTCCCTAAAGGGTTCCTGACAGGGTCTTGGGAGGAGAGCACTGGGTTCCAGCCCGGTGACCAGGCAGGAGATCCCAGAGGGAAGCGCTGCTGGAGCGGAGAGGATGAGAGGAGCTGGAGCTGCCTCCCCTCATTCTCTTTTCCTCTCCCTTTCCTTGCTGTTGCTTCCCACGCTTCTCCAAGTGACAGAAATTTCTCATTAAAAGGAATGCTGGATCCCAATGTTTGGCTTCCTATCCATTAATGAAACTATTTTATTATTTGAAATTCAAATAGAAATATCCATTTCTCCAGAAGAAGGCTAAGAGAGAGATGGATATTTTTTTGAATACCCAAAGTTCCTCAAGCTTTCTCAGGTTCCAGACTTTATAGTGTGAACATGGTGATAGTTTCTTGCCAGCTAAATATTCTTTATGTTGCAGGAACATTTTTCTGTGAGGGCAGATGGTGTTCGATTGGTAGTCAGAATAATGCATGAACAGCAGAGAAGATGTGGGTTGATTAAATAATTAGCATACTGTGACATTCTATTGCTTCACTGTAACTTAAAGCTAGGTCAAAATGTTGGTCCATATTGCACCACCCTCCCTCTTTTCTTTCTTCTGGTGGTTTTTATGCTTACTCCAAAGCAAAATTTAACAGAAATCAAATAATTTCCTGGTAGCACAGTGTTTGTATTTGTTACTCAGTCCTGTATGACAGAGTAAAAGTAATATAAAGGAAATTAAATTTTGCTAAATGAATTTCAGTTGCCCAGCAATGTATCATACCCAGTGTGAGATCCAGTCAAGCATCATTGTGGCTTAATATGTGGCACAGATCAGTGTTCAGGCTAACAGGTGTGATCTTGGAAGGTAGGACTAGCGGGAGGGCTGAAGCCTGGTTTTCAGTTACCATGTCTACCTGAACAGCTCATTGCCTTCAGAGTTTGTTTGCATGTCCACTAGAAGTCTATTTAGTTAATCTTTTACCAACTCTACTGCTTCCTGTTCCCCTGCTCTCCAATGGTACAATGACAATAATTACAGGCAGTTTGCCATCAGATGTGGAACAAACATAAGAAACATGCTTCTCTAAGCAAGGATATCATTATTCACTTACTAAACACAGCCCACTGAATTACTCATCCTCCTTTCTAAGTTCTGCTATCTATTCTGGGATTTTGGAGGCTTTCTGTGAATAAAAATGCAAGAAGTTGGCTTGCTAAGAGATTTCACTGTCCTCTAAGATGTTAGTGCTGACTAAAAAGAGAACAGTATCTTTGGCTGCTGTGTACACCCTGTTTTAACTAGCCAGGGTGTAGAGGAGAAGTTGCTGTAGTACCTCACAGGTTTGGGGGTCTGAGGCTTTGGATGGTGGGGCACCTCTTCTAGGAATAACAAGACAAGAAGTGAAAGAAGTTATCTACTACTGGTGTTACTGCTGTCTCTGGAGTAGTCTTCTGGATCTCCCTAGTGCTGCAGGCTCTAGTGTCTTAAAACATCCAGGAAGAATCCCACAAAATGGGTAAATTTCCTTTTCTCGTTTTCCATGTAATCAATTTTAAGGTAAGGATTAATATTTCATGCTTGGGAACTATCATGGTAAAATTGTCTCTGCTTGGGTGGGCTGCCACTGTGAAGGAAGAGTGATAGTGCTCCTGGAGTAACTTGAGAGGATGTACACTCTCACTCCATGAGAAGAAAAGAGTTTAATATGTCTGTATCAAAGTGCTGCAAACCCAAACTATACAAGAAATGCTAATGTCAATAGGTCCCCTCAGAGATTACACTTGGAAATCAAATTCCTTGATGTTCTTTTGCTTCTTTAGAGAACAAATGTTCAAAAGTGATAGTAAAACAATCCAGTCTATTTATATTAAGTTCTCTGGAAGACATTTTAATACAAATGCTACAGTTAACTACTGTTATTTCTATGACCAAACACAAAATATTTGTATAGTGTGGAAGTAGAATGTCAACCAAAAGTAAAAAAGAGAGAAATCATCTGCTTACAAATATGCACAGGGAAGGAGGAAACTTCTGCCCTTAATGCAAAGAGATTGATGGCACATTCCACTCTGCAACCCAGCTTGAGGCTCATTTGCCTCTTCCTAAAGTCTGCAAAACCACTTGCTGCTCAGGACTTTGGTGTTGTTGGAGGTTAAATATTGTTTCCTTTGTGTTAGTGGAATTTTTTCCCTTAGGTTGCTAGGTAACTAATTGCTGGGTGCTTAACCAAAACAATAGAGTGGGCAAGCACGAGTTTTGGGGCTGATATTTTCTGGTAATGGGCCATTAATGCTCACCAATGACACAAGACATTACATCATCCCATTGGGAGATACTCTGCCCAGCTGGGAGGGACCCAAGCATCCCTACCTAGATAAAAAGGGGAGACATAAGAGCAGCAGGACTTTCCTGTTTTCCACTGGATTCCCAGAGGAAGACTGGACCCATCTCACCACCACTGGACTTTCTACAGGACCATCTCTACTCCACAGAACTGTATCTGTTACTCCAGAAGGATTCATCTGGACTGCTTCTAACACCCTGACCAACAGGGTGTCAGGTCACTTTTTTTTGTTTTGTTTTTTTGCATGTTTATTTTATTTTCTGTACTAATATATTTGTATTTTTAATAGTCCTATTAATTCTGTTATTCCTATTCCCAAAATTTTGCCTGACAGCCCCTAATTGCAAAATTATAATAATTTGAGGGAGGGGTTTACATTTTATATTCAAAGGGAACTTCCAGCTTTTGCTGGCAGATACCTGCCCTTTCAAAACCAGGAGAGGTGTAAAGACTGAGTGCCATTCCTGAAGACATCTTGTGCTTCTCAGATTCCTGGGTGAACGTTTATTTGGAAATTATGTTCTTTGATTCATATCCTAAATAATTAAATTCCACTACTGCGAGAAATTATTCCAGTATAATCCTGTTTATCTTACAAAAGACTGCAAATTTTAATAAATGTATAATTTTATGGTCTTTGGGTAATTAGTGCTATTATAATTTTTTAAGTAGTTTTTTAGTATAACCAGGCCAGGAGGTTGGAATCATTGATAAATTATTCCCTCCTTGTGCTTGAACCTGAAGGAATGACATGATGAAGACACTGCCTTACTCAAGCATTGGGACCCACAGCTACATTTCAAAATGCTACATGACTTGATTTAAATTCACCCACCTCACATTCATTTACTTTTTAAATTTATAAAATGCACCTTGAAAAACATATTTACTTAATGTAGAAGCTCAAAGTTAAGACTGGACTGGACAAGAACAAACATTACAGATCTGGCATCCCATTTAGCTCAGTCAGAAACTCACAGTGCTCCTAAGGTTCTTATTCCCCAAATGAATTATGGGGTTAATTTTCCTTTTAGCCTAATGGAAGGAAGAAATCCAATTATGTTCAGAGCCCTCAACAAAAACAGGTATAGCTCTTCACCTAGTTATTAATATTTACAGCTGTCATCAGAGGGATCATTTAGAAACACAGCAAATTCTCTTCTTGACCACTAGAAGGTTTGAAAACTTGTTCTCCATAAAATATGAACAGGTCAGGTTTTTACCAGGGTGTTTTATTGCAGAGAGAGAAAAGTATAGGCTGTGAGTATGAAACAGATGATCTTTGAATCAGAATATTTTTGGAAAAATATGTTTATGGTATTAAAGATCTGATTCTGAAGGGCTGGGAGGACAGTGGATATGCAAATCTAGTTGAAAGTCAGAGGGAGTGGCAGGATTAACACACTCAAAGTTGGCTGGTGATGCTCACCTCAATTTTGTAACAAAACCCCAAATAAGCAGAGAGAATTACGTAGCAAAACATTCTTATCAAGCTCTAGATGTAAATATCTCTGTGGTCTCTTAATTTTGCTCTATCTATTAACCATGTTCTTACAATAAGAGAGAGGAATCATCATACTAGTGGGATGTGAAGGTGGTTCAGGACTGAATGTCATCACTTGGTTTGGGGGGTGCCAAAGACAATAATAAATGTTATTAAACATTATTGATATGTGTGAATCATAGTCCACATAGCAAAAGGGAAGCAGCAGGCCTACAAACCATAAAAAAATTACTATTTGAGTGTACAGAAGTAAAGAAGCATGATCATGCACCATATGACATTTAGCAAACTGTGTCAGTTATGCTAGTTTAATCTGAAGAATTTATCTAAAGAAAAGTTCAAAGGATGAGGTCGATAAAAAGCTCACAAAGACACCAGTTACTGTGTACATTCATAATGATTCCTGGCTGTTTTCCTTTAGCTAAGTAAATCTCTTTTATTGGAAGCTTGATGCTGAGATTATTTCTCAGTGGCAAAAATCCCCAACCAAAGAAAAATCTACCCAACCCCACCTATTTTCCTTAAAACCATTTGGAGGTTCCTGTGAGGCTGGGACCCATGTGATGCATTTATTTATACCTCTCTCATACTTCATACAAATTATAGTGAAAATGAGTTTTTTCTCCTTTATTTTACCTGCATATATTTTTTCAACATTTGTTTGGAATATTACTGTTAACTGCTGCAAAAGTTCCTTGTGTGATAACCTCTTTCTTATTTCCAGTTGCTTATTTGAGTTATGAGGGACAAGTTGCAATCTGCCATTTTAAAATATGCTCAGCCATCAGTATCAATAAAACCTGCTAAAAAACCCTGGAGTTTTTAAGGCTGCTTTGTGGATTTTAGAATCCATCTTCTGATTTACTGAGAAGGTAAATGATGTGCATGAAACCTATGGATGATGAACTGTTCTGAAAATGCTGTGACTAGAAGTGCTGAAACACGAGATGCTGACTCAAAGGTGAAATTATATATACCATTATATTTCTTTGGGTTTGTTCCAAATAACATTGGAATGGATTTTAAAAGCTATTCTTTCTATCTGGAGGAAAGAACAAAAACATTCAAAACCATCTTCAGCTTGTTACCTTTCTTTGGCATGGGCAAGTACTACTTTTTTTACAGTTAGAAATATGAAACTTCATTGTAGTTTGGTTCATGCTGTGCAAAATTATATTTTAAACTATTTCTATGCAGGAAAGAAGTATCCAGCTTCTTCTCTGAATTGGCCCATGGACTGTACTAGAAGAGAAGCAGTTCCTGGTGATCCAGACCCGCCAGACAACCCACTGGAGAGCTATGGAAAGCCTCCAAAGGTAAACTTAATGCTCCCTGGTTGTTTGTCAGCTGCATGAAGGTTTAGTCTCTCTGAATAATTTAGAGATGTTTTAAGTTACTGTCATTATCTGCTGGGGCCCAAAAATATCCTATCCTTCCTATGTCCTTTACATGTCTGCATTCATTCCCTCTCTGCTAGTAGGATAGCAGAAGGCTACCTTTGTATAATTCATGCTCAGCTTGTGTTCAGTAGCAAGCAGAGGTCCATTTTAGTACATCAGAGTAGACACACTGTTGTCCAGAGAAGGACAGACTCTTTTGAGGTCATATTACATTCACTATTATTAACCCTGTTTAACCTTAGTATTAACGCTGTTTTCTTCTGGAAAATCTGTTTGACGAAAGGTGGCAGGCCAGGTCCCACATCATAGTTGTGCTTTGTGTTTGTTTCACTCAGTACTGCCTTTGGCCCTCTCATTTTCTGTTGTGCTTCAATTATTCCTGTGGTGTTCATCCCTTTTTCAATATTTAAGTTGAATCAAAATAATTAAAGACTAGATGTTAAGGTTTTTTGTGGCTGTGGAAAATGATGTGAGAAGTGTGTGAGAAGTGTCTCATAATGATAAATAATAACAAAATTGATATTATATAGTTACTTTTTCAATGTTTAATTATGCATTTATTACAAATATCTTCACTGCAGTCTCAATCAATTGTATAAGTTGTGTCACAAACATAAAACCATTTTCTTATGTGAGTTCAGAGGATTGTTTTTAGATCTGTGTATGTGACCTTATATAAATGCTGTGCTGGTGCCAAATGGGTGGTTGAATGGGTAGAACATGATGGAAGGAGACAGGTGAGGTTTTGGGGGTTGGTACTATCTAAAATGAAATTTTAATTCAATCATAGTACTTCTAACATTTCATGTCAGTAGCTTCAAAGTTAAACATATAACAATAAAAACTTTCCATTAATAAAAGTCCATCAGTCAAAAAAGCTGGTTTTGCTGCATTTCTCATCAACATAATCAGTTTTAAAAATTATTAAAGACATAACCTGCTGATTTTTTGAAAAGCCACCAGGATAGCAAACGTATTTATTGCATGAGTGAATTGCCTGCAGCTTTTTGTGTTCTGCATGGTTGAAACAAGTCAAGGCAGACTTTCTGTGTCAGGGTAAATTGATTTCCAGAACGTGTATTTCAGCCATTAGTACCTAAAGATGACTGAAACAAACTCCATATATGTAGAGATTAGTGCAATACAAGTCTCCAGAAAAAGGTATCTTTTTCAGGGTAAATTGGGATATTGGAAACTAATATAGATTTTTAGCACAAAATCACTACTGGAATATTATTTTAAGGCTTGTTTATTTCTTTCTCTCTGTAAAGCATTTACTAGAGGTCTGGTACTATCATTAATATTACAATCCATGATATGTTGTCACAATGTACTGATGCCAGCAGAACAAAAGATAAAACAGCAAAGAGCCCATGGCCTATGCTGGAAAACAGTCATCCATTAATGAATACACACACACACACACACACACACACACATTATATATTTACATATGCATACATACCTTCAATAACACTGGGAGAAGCAGCTGTGTTGGCTACCCAGCTCAGGCACAAGTGCATATGTAACACAAATAATGTAGATGTAAAGAAATGGAAAACTAAATATCTCTCTCAGAAATCATTTTATACGGTAATCCATCAGTTTACTGGAGCCAGCATCTCTGCAGGATCTTACCTCCCCTGATTCTTTAGTGACTTCATTGTTCCTGTATTTTTAGCACATAATTGGATTAGAAAATATAGGGTAAGATCAAAAGGGAAAAAGTTGCAAGGAAAGAGAAAGAGAAAAATTTGCCTGAAAATCTTTTATCTTGTGCATAAATGGTATGATGCAGCTCTGGAGGAACACATTCTCTAATTTTCTGGTTTGTGTTTCAGATTTCATGAACTGTATAGTGCTTGTAAGCAATGCATAATTGATAGAGTATAATACTTACCTGATAAATTCCTGGCACTGTTTGTATACAGTTGGTAAGTGAGATAAATTGTTTTACCAAGAGCTGGGAGGTGACAGGAGAATTGGTGCCTGCTCCAGTCATCCTGCTCCAGTCACCCTGAGTCCCACAAAAGCTGGGAATTATATTTCCAAGTATTATTTCTGCATGTATGGGGATGATTCAGTCACTCACTCTGGCCAGCACACTAATGGAAGAGGTTTCTAAAGAGACCTGAACATTGAATACATAAACCAATACTATCAGGTCAAGTGGAAGATCGATTTCTAATTCAATACAAAGCTTTTATCTTAAATAAATACTTTAATTGCAATGTTAGGTGGCCTGTGGGGATCACATTGAGAAATATGTTCCCTGTGTTACAAAGTGGCTTAAGTCTGGTACAGTGCTTGCAACAAGTTAGGCATGCAAAAGAAATCGTTTTTTTGTAACAAAGTAAGTGAAAGGAGGGTCAGATTGAGTTACGAATTCATGATACCAGGGGAACTGAAATGATTCTTTTCGTTACTCAGTGTACCTTAATTACAAGAAGGACTGTGTGGGGTAACACAGTTACCCAGCATAACTTTTGTTTTAATAAAAAAAGATGGAGTTCAGATGTTTCCTGTGGGCACTGTAATGCAAATCCTTTACAAGAGACTTCAGCTTAAGTTAGGAGGGCCACATGTCTCCTGGAAGACAGAAGATAATTCTGTTTCTTCAGAGATTTTCCTTTAATTGCAAGAAGAGTTGCCTCGTGATTTGGTGGCAGCATTCTTTCCCGCCTAAGCTGCATCTCTTGCCTGTGTTTTCCAGGGTGCAGGAGCTCCTTTCTGAGTTATGAAAATGCTGTGCATAAAAATGTTACAGAAAATATGAAGCATGGAAAACAGAGAAATGACCAGGAGCAGGGGTGGAGGTAGATACCCAGGGATTATAAGCAGAAAAAGAATTGAACATGAAGGACAAGAAGTTGAAGGAAGGACTTTTTTCATGTCCCCGAAACAGTTTTCAGTGGCCATAGGTATAGGGACACCACTTCTGTCTGGGAGCTAGAGAAAGAGATTATTGAAAATTATTTCTGCTATATCTGGTGAACTGAATCTTAAAAGCATCAATTTTAGTGTTGCATAGCTTACTCGTGATGTATGGGTATGTTTCTAACATCACATTAGAAACACTGTTACCTTGGGTAGCAGAGTTACCAATCAGAATCTCATTATAGATGACATTTTACAAGTGCTTCATGTTTCTTGGGCTTGTAGCCTTTGAGCACATTACTGTTTTACTGGAAGTTTTCCATTAGGAAAATATTTACCCTCCTAATTCTAATATAATTAGGTGCTTTGCTTTGGAATTTTCATGGTCACTAATTAGGTTAATACTGATCATTATAACAAAAACATAATTAATTTCCCATAGTAGTAAAATTAATTACTGTCTTGGT
This sequence comes from Aegithalos caudatus, assembly GCA_013389925.1. Taxonomy (NCBI): domain Eukaryota; kingdom Metazoa; phylum Chordata; class Aves; order Passeriformes; family Aegithalidae; genus Aegithalos; species Aegithalos caudatus. The sequence goes on along the minus strand of WEIU01004915.1, from coordinate 48,943 downwards.
TTGGGAAGACAGGTATCTGTCCAGGAAAACTGGAGTTTTCCCGGAATAGAGAATGTAACCCCTCCCCCTTCCCTCCAAATTATTATAATTTTGCAATTAAGGGCTTTCAGGCAAAATTATGGAAAGGATAACAATCTCTTTACTAATATTATAACAGTGCAAACGAAACAGTAACTATTACAGAAATAATACTAAACAGAAAAAAACAAGGCGAGACCTTAAGAGTTTTTGTTCTCACAAAAGCTTGAGGCAGTCCGGTCTCACTGTGGAAAAAACCCCAGGCTGGAGACGGTAAAGTAATCCCGGGGCTGGGGGTGAGTTCTGCTCTGCGGTGGTAGCTGGAGCAGCGGGGATGTCCCGGCAGGGGGAACACAGCGTGTGTTCCGGGGTTCAGGAGTTGAGAATGGTAGATTTTTCTCAGGATCGGAACCAGTGAAGAAGATGATTCTTGTCCCGTAGCAGCAGCAGCAGCCACGACATGACCTGCCTCCCCGAAGCCAAGGAAGCCACACTCCCCCCGAAACCAAAAAACTTCTCTCTCCCCCCCACCCTTTCCTGCCAAGCACTCATAAGCACCCATAAGCACCCAGCAATTAGTTACCTAGCAACCTAGGGACAAAATTCCCACAGTAAAGAGAAACAAATTCAACCCTCAACAATTACACATTTAAAGCTAAATTGAATCAGTCAAGAGTGAGAATGAACAATGGCTATGCTTCTGACTTCACTGTCTCAAGGTTTCTGAAATAAAATCTTTGCTTACATAACAGAGATAGACCATATATGTTTCCATAGCCATCCAATAGCAATAAACTAATTAGAGGCTAAAGAAGAACAAGTGCTGACATTCCAGAAAATGTGAGGGAATCACTTAATCTTTTGGGGGTATGAAGGGAGAATTTGGGATTAATTATATGCTTTTACTGCTTTGCTGAACAAAAGTAAGCAAGGGAGTTTGAAGAGCAAATCCCCCTGACCTGTGCTCAGCAAGACAGATTCTCTGGGTATTTTGGCTTCCTCATACCATTTATTTAGGAGTTTGAGGTGTCTTCTGCACATGTGGATGTGGTGGGGTCCTCTGCTTTTTTCCAGAGAAAAGAGATGGTGGTGTGCCCTCTCCTTCAGCCTTGCTAATTGCCTGCATCCAGTTTCTGTGGCAGAGTTTGGGCCCAGGGGTTTTTTACCAGATGTGCCAGGTGGATATATCCAGTGGGTTCTCAGGCCAAAAAGCGTCAGCAAAGCTAAATATTATTGCTTCGGGACAGTTCCTGTGCTGATGCTGTTTGATTCTTCAGCTTGCTTTCTTTCAAGGGAAAGAGGCAAGAACTCAGAAGCCAGAGTTTTCTTACCCAGGTCTTCCCCACCAGGAACTGGCATGAGAAAACTTGAGAGACCCTTCTTTGCATGTAAGCCTCACCACATGGTTTTTTCCATTGGAGGTGGGGAAATCACTGCCTGGATTTAATAGGAAATGTAATAGGGTTAACCTTAATTTAAATAATTGTATAGCTATTAAAATAGCTATTACTATGCCCTATCATTTGCTATCAGAGAAATGCAAATATGTGTCACCACATCAATTCATGAGAACATAGATGGGAAGCTGATAATTGCTCTGTAGTTCCTACCCCAGAGATCCAGGAGGTTTTTGTTATTATTTGACAAACCTCAGTATTTGCAGTAGCCTCTCTGTCAGCAGCAGTAAGCTGAGGTGGGTGTAGGCAGAAATATAAAGGCATTTTCATCCTCCTGCATTTGTAAAACAGATTTACCTTCAGTGATGCAAAATGGAATATGTCTAGAATCAAATCTCTGTACATTTTTACATAGTTTTGTAGCAATGATCCCATCCTGTTTCTGTTAAAGATTTAACATTTTAATGAACAATGGATGAACAAGATCTTTTGGCCTGGGCCCTAGCAGTGCACTACTGTCTATCAAATATGTGTTGTTAAGAGCTACTGTAGTCAAATGGAGCATTATGTAATTCTTTGGCAAATGGGCTCCCTGTGTAAGTACTTGGAAATTATAAGTTTGTTAACTTTGTCTTCCCAAGCTGTAAAAAGGATCCCATAATAGCAATTTCTCTTGGCTTGCCAGGCACAGAAACCAACTCTAGAAAACTACGTAACAGAAGATTAAAAAGAAAGCAGTATCTAAAGATGCATTACCCTGTTATGTGCATTATTTACTTCCAAAAGAACTCAGTATCAGGAAAATAAAAAACAGAATTATTTTTTTCCTTTTTAGATGAAAATAATGTAAGTTGTAGTACTAAAGAACATTGATCTTAAGATAAAATTCAGAAGGTATATAGGTCTAATCCATGACTATTTTTACACAAACCAGTCCTGGTTTTTGAGAACACTGTCACCATGTATTGAGAACATGGTTTGATCTTTTTAAAAATAATTTCTTTGAACGTAGATTAAATTTCTTTTCTTGGCATTTATTCTTTTGCCACCAGTGTCAAAACAGAAATGGCAAGCAAGCATTGTGATAAAAGAAAAATTATTTCATTATAATGCAGCTTCTTTAATTGCCTTTGTGTCCTTTTTTGAACCACTGTTCTGCTACTCCTCAGTCCCTTCCTTGAGCAGCAGCTCATTGTTCACAACTTCTATGCCTACTATGGCAACAGGATCTTAAAACACAGTGGAAAGAAAACATATCTCCAAATCGTGGTAGAAAAGAAACTGATTATTTCTCCACTTTTATTAATAGATTCAGTTCTCAGAGCTTAATTCTGATCACTGCCCCGAGCACAAATTAGAGTGTTCAGCAGAGTTATTCTATGCCTGTGAGGAAGTCACCCCCAATCTTTTCCCAGGCTGGGCAAAATTAGCATAAGTACTCCATGCACACAGCTGCAGCCTCCAGTATGCAGGAGCTTTCGCAACAGCTTCCCTTCCCCAGGAGGGGATTTTGCCAGTGGAATGGCATTGGCATGGATTCATAAACCATACGCCTCCTCTTGCTTCCTACGCACTCTTTTGTACTGCCACCATAGATCAGTGTAGAAGCACAGCTTCACAGGTCAGCCTGGTTAGACTGCTTAAAATGCTTCCTGAGTGCTGTTCTCTCCCTGTCCCCAAAGAGCAGAATCTCTTTCTCTGGGCAAAATGTAAGCCAGATGGGATAATGCATCTGAAAGCTTGAAAGTCAGATACGTCGAATTTTTTTTGCTTTATGATCTTAATTCATGCACATATGAAAGTGAAGTGTGTCTTTTTTTCTCTCTCTCCTTGTCTCTTTCATATCCAAAACATGAAAAAAAATCTTTTCCAATAACGTTTTAAAAATTGGTTTTAGAATCAAGAAAATTTGGAAAGATAACTCATGAAAAACTGTTCAGCAAACAATTGTAAAACAAACCATGAACTTTATTTTTAAGTTTCTCTTATCAGCTGCATATGGAACACCTAAAAAAGTGTTTTTATATTACTTCCAAGGGACCACAAAAGGGGGTTGGATTTAGACTTTGATTTGTTACGAATCCCAGTACTGACTCAAGGAAGTAATACAGCCAATAGACATCAGAAATGTAAACATTAATAAGTAAACTTAATTGAAATGATCTTTTACCCTGAGCATGGTCACACAAACAGCAAAAGTTTTGTCTAAACTTTCCAGGCTGAGGCTAAAAATGAAAATGTTGGGCAAATGTTTTAAATTTGACAACTGTATAGGTAATTGAAAACTAGATGATAAAATTTGGCAACTGAAATAATGCCATGCTGAAAGGCTCAGCCCATTAGAGTTATTAGTAAAAAGGCTGTATGGTCACTCACAGGCAGCAATGGCAAATGTTTGTTTCCTTTCCAGAAACACAAAGTTTTAGAGGGTTAGCAGTTAGCTTTGATGTTACAGCTCAATGTATTTTTTAATACAATGAATCATTTAACACTGGAGTCATTCAGGACTATTCTCTGCCTACTGAACATCAGCATGTAATTGCATACTCTCTGTTCAATCATATATTGGTGCCCATTTGGGACACAGAGCAGTATATTATCTTTAAATATAAATATTTCATCATTAACTTGGAAGACAAATTATATCCATTTTTCTGATCTGGCTTATCTGATACAGTTGTAATATGCTGGCTTGGAACAAATGCAGACTTTTAGAAGACCAATATAGTTTGTGGCAAAGCCTGTGAGTGGGACATATACAGCATGGATCTTAATTCTGCATAAAGCTGGTTTATCTCTACTCCTGTGGCCTTAATCATATCATGTGGGCATATAATTCTGCTAAAATTCCCCACTACAAATAACAACAGACAAGGTATAATGCAGTTAAGGACTTTCAACTGCTGGAAATGGAAACCTATCCTCAAAATTCTGGAACCTTTTTCTACATGAACAGGATGTTTTATTCATAGATCATATTTGAAGCCTTGATCTCTTAAGGTGTGCCTGCAGATAGCTAATTACCAGCTCAAGGAAACTGAGATAGAGACATCCAATACTTTGCTTATGGTCAGACAGCAGATTAGTGGCTGCAGTGGGAACACCAAGTCTTATGACTCCAACCTTGTTCTCAGTGCACTAGATCACAGTTGGCTTGTTTGTATCACTGTATTTTCTGAAAGGATTTTTTTTTTTTTTTTTTTTTTCCTTCTAATCAGATGCTTGTAAATTAAGTTGCTGACTGTAATCAGAAATGTATTTATCACCAACTCTGGCTCATAACCAAGCACACTGCTATTTTTGAAACAGGACAGCATGTTCCTCTCATTCCAAGGAAAAGTTAATTATGAGTTGCAGGAGGCTCTGTCATGATTTTGTTGTGGCCATTTGTCCTCTATTGTGTCACTATTGCAACAGACAATTCATTTCCTAATTCTCATTTGGTACAACAGCATTGCCTCCAGTGAACTGAAGTTTTAGTATGCTGACAAAATGAAGCAGGGTAATTTTATAAAGCTGGTGAAAATGGGAGGAAATAATCCTAATGGGAAGGTTTTGTAAGCGAGGGAGGGTGAGAAGACAAAAATCCCTCGCTGCTTTTATGGTTCAATAATAATCACGTACCCTACCTACATATTATCCTTTTCATCAACCAAGAATATTTTGTGGTTTGTAGCTCACCACATTGTCAGAATGTAAGCTCCAAACTCTGTTGGCTGTGCTCTCATAACAGCAAAAAACTTCCTTGTAAATGCTGGCTGTCTAGCCTTGAGCAGGTTTGCCTCTCCTAAGAGAACTGTGCTCTGTGCCAAGGAAAAGGTCCAGTCAGAGTAGCCATTTGGATGGATTAAATGATGGCATTCATCTGTGTTGGAGGTTGGATATTGTTTCCTTTGTGTTAGTGGAATTTTTTCCTTAGGTTGCTAGGTAACTAATTGCTGGGTACTTAACCAAAACAAAGCGGTGGCCAAGCATGAGTTTTGGAGCTGATGTTTTCTGATAATGGGCCTTAAGGTTCACCAATGACAAGACACACTATGTCATCCCATTGGGAGATGCTCCACCCAGTGAGAGGTGCTCCAAGCATTCCTACCTAGATGAGAGGAGAGGTGAGCATGCTAGTTCATCCTGTTTTTCCACTGGATTCCTGGAAGAAGACTGGATCCATCTCGCCACCACTGAACTTTCTACAGGACCATCTCTACTCCACAGAACTGCATCTGTTACTCCAGAAGGATTCATCTGGACTGCTTCTAACACCCTGACCAACAGGGTGTCAGGTCACCTCCCTGACTCTGTCAGGGTTTTCTGGGGTTTTTGTTTGTTTTGCATGTTTATTTTATTTTCTGTACTACTACATTTGTATTTTTAATATTCCTATTAAAGGACTGTTATTCCTATTCCCAAAACTTTGTCTGAAAGCCCCTAATTGCAAAATTATAATAATTTGAGGGAGGAGGTTTACATTCTCTATTCAAAGGGAACTTCCAGCTTTTGCTGGCAGATACCTGTCCTTTCAAAACCAGGACAGTCTGCTAGATCAAATATGCTGGACTTCTGTTTGTCAGTGCCTGATAGCAACCTTAAGTTAGAGTTTAGTGGCACAGTGTTTCCATGCAATGTCAGGACCCATATGCCATTGCCTCTTACAGTCTGCATAGTAGTTTGTTTAATGTCAGTCTGTGAATTTGTGTAAGTTCATTAATTCAGTTTGTTTACTAATTCACAGTTCATGAATTGTGAATCTTACTGACTTTAACAGCTAAATGAGTAAGTACTTGCTTCAAACCATACTTTAGGCTGGAGACACATAACAGAAATACCAGCACACTCTTCATTAAAAAAGTACTAACGCAAGGGAACTCAGCCACCAGAAAAACATGGCTGAATATGACATCTGTTTGAAAATAATTTCCCTAATGACTTATGGAAGGAACTTTTCCAGAGAGAGTGAACAAAGGCAAATTATTTTACAATGGTGTCATCTTCCATGTTCTGAATTTCCTGGTGTCAGTATCATTGTATAATCCATACCCTGAAATGCAACTCACTGTAATGTGTAACTTTACATCATTTAGTTAGTATAAGACAAATGTACTCCATTGGATATTCATGGCTGGGCAAGGTGATCTTAGTACACCTAGCCCAGCCAATATGCACAGGGCCCTGCCTCAGGGAATACTGATCCTTGGCCTCATAAAATGCTTGTAAGACATTTGTCACACCAAAATTGCCACTGGGTGGGTCAGAAAAACATGTACTATGTCCCTGTAACCTGTATAGTTTTCCAACACACTCCCAGCAGACTTGTCACCCTTAACTACCACTTGTATCATCATAACCTGCCCAATGGCATGTAACACCTATCCATATATCAATAAATGCCAAGAATACACATTCTAGTGGACTGTATGTTGCTCTTAAATTAAATGAGACATCTGAGAAGGAAAAAGAAAAAAATCATGGATACAGTGATGATGTCATAGGACCACAGAAGCACTTCATGAGACAAAAGAACCCAGGACCATGCACACGGTGGAGACATCCAGGTTGTGCCAGCTGACCCCAGAGACATGGGAAAGTCCCTGGTCCTATTTTATTGAGCAATGTGATTACAGCTTTTATATCACTGTTATTTATCTTTAGAATAAGGTCTCCTGGTTTGAAAAGACAGGTATCTTNTTAATGGTAAAAACAACTAAGAGAAAGAAAAAAACCCCAAAACCTCGAGGGGCTTTGTTTTCACAAAGCTCAGGATAGTCTGGTCTCTCTTGAACAACAAAGCTGGAACAGTGGAGAAAGAGTCCCGGGCTGGTGGGTGAGATCAGAAGCTCCACTGGTGGCAGCAGCAACGGTGGAGATGGCCCGGCAGGGCAGAGCAGTGCTGAAGAGTAAAAACGGTGGCGACTGATGAAGAAAGGACCGGGAGGCAACTCAGAGTTCTGTCCCTTTCCAATGCCAGGAGCAAAAGAGAGAACTGCTCCCCCAACCAGTCCTTTCCCTGTCTTAATCACCCTAAGCACCGAGCAATCAGTTCCCTGGCAACTTCCCCCCCCCACTGTGGGAAAAAATTCCACAAGAAAAAAAAAAAAAATTCCAACCCCCAACATAAGGGAAACTTAATTTGCTTACCTTCCAATAGTATTGTGTGGATTGATACAACGAAGATGTAACCACAGGAACTTGACTTCTCTTTGACTAAGATGTTCTATTATGCAATGACTGATTCATCTCATTAAATAACTTAAAGAAGGGCCAGTACTTTTCTCTTTTGGACAGTCATATAGGCTGCAGTTGAAAGAATATTGGGAGTGGGTTCGAATGAAGCACAGACCCAAAGAATGACCTACCAAGGGCAAAAATGCAGGAGGGGGAAAGGAGCACACAGATCATAACCAGCAACAAGGATCAATGACTTCAGGAGAATTGGCAATGAAAATGGTGGTAGAGAATACAGATTTCACTTGGACTGAAAACATTTCGGGGAGCCAACAAGAACTGCCAAAGCAAAGTAATTGTATAGATTTGGATCAGCAGTGGAGGGGTTCCAGATGCAAGTAACATGTAGCTGGAAAGAATGAAAAATAAGTTCAGTGTTGGAAAGGGACAAAGAAAGGCAGAAAGTTAGAAAGCACCATTCTAGACAGCTGTTGCCTCACAGTTTTAAAAATATTATAGCAATAAATCCAGCTCAGTGACTTGGGATTTAGGGTAAACATTTTTGAAGTTTCGTGGTGGGCTTGTGAATATTTTTCACATATCCTCTGAACTTCCTATTACATTTTTTCTCCAAAGGTATTTCTGTATCTAGCTCTCTTAGAAAAGATGTGAATACTAGATAGTCATTTAACAAATCTGAAATTAAACACTTTTATTTTAATATATCTGTATTGAGCTTTTTGAAAACCAGAGAAGTTTAGATACATCTTTTTATGAAAAACATTTAGATAGCTGAAGTAAGTTTATGACTAAGTCAGACTCACACCAAACAGAAATAGAGGTTTTAAAGCCATATGACTAATACCTTATTGCCCCTTCATATGGTTCTCTACTCTACGAACACAACTCATCCTTCCCCTACCAAACCAATCCTGCTCTAGTGCTATCATGCCCTGGAGGAATCATGTTTACTTATCCACTCTTCTAAGATAGAAGATACTTCTCCATGAACAACTTTCTCATTTAAACATAAGTTTTCAGTATTCAAATCCTTTATTACCATGGGGTATCTGTAGGATAATTAAGGGAATTAAGGAGGTCAGACTGGAATATATATCACTTTATTTCTTCTAATGGAAGAAGCTGGGTCTCAGAGAAGGAGAAAGCAGGTTGATTGGCAAACTACTTGAGTGGCAAACTAACTTCAGTTTAGCTTGTTACCAAGTTTTCTTTTTTATTCTTAAATAATTTCTGCCTCTGTGAAGTTCCCTATTTATAAGTATTTGTATTTCAGAAATCTTTGTGGAAGTTTTTGCTAAATTACAGCAGAATTCCAGACTGGAAATTGGACAGTTTTTGAAAGCACGTGCTTAAACTAGGAAATATAAAATGGTTTTAATGAACTAATTGAGTAGATTTTCATTAATTACCTTTAAAATGTAGATTGAGCCTGAATACTTCATATACATAATACTTTAACTTTGTGACTCTACAGCTCTTCTGAAGAATTCTTAATCTTGATGTAGTTGTATAAAAGAGAAACCTTTAAAAAAATCAGCATTATACTTCCAGTTTACATATAATTTGATTTTTTTTCATGGAAGGAAGCCTTTTAATAAGGCAATGGAAATGTAAATTTTTAAAAAAGCATTTAAATAGGTTCCTGCATTTAACAGTGACTTTAAGAATTCTGCAGGTCTCATACATTTTTAGTAAAAATTTTTCTTTAGATTCAGAAATGTCATTAATGCATCAATATAGTATTTGTGGTGCCATCAGAATGAATGACATATTCTGGTAGTTATTTTAAATGTAAGAACAGAACGTATGTTCAGAAACAGCATTAAGAACAGCTCTGCTAAGTCCAAAAATCAGAGTAGATCATATGTTGCTGTATGACTGAAATATTTTAAATAATTAAAAGGCAGAGTAAAGCTTTTATCAATAAAAGGAAACACAAAACATGAACCCTTATTTCTTTAAAAAATATTTTTACAATACTGCTCCTGGGGACTAAGTTCAGTGGGAAAGGAAGTAACAAGTACTCCACAGGCTTGAGCTCTCAGCTGTGCAGGAACTTATACAAAACAAGTTGCTGCAATTAGAGAGAAATGAAATGCAGATAATATACTTAGCACAAGCCTCCCAGCAGGAATGGTTAAGGATACCATTTCGTTCCAGAGAGACCCTCAGAGGTCTGGCTGCCGCTACAGCCTTGTCGTTGCTAAGGGGACAGTGTCAAGCACTTTCTTTTGTTGCTAGATACAGTTGCCGTCCACTACAGAGATCAGGTTCGCCTCCTTTGCATGCAGAGCGGGTACACAGAAGTACTAAGTACAGTCCAGGAGCAGCAGCTTCAGCAAACCAGGTTAGAGGTGGGACGGCAGAGAAACAAAGCATGAGAGGCAATTAGAGGGAGATGAAGAGTGAGAATGAAGGAAGCTGTTTCATGACGTCAGAAGTGACTTTGTCAGGGTTAGCCAAGAACTGTGCGTAGGTTTGGCCAGGGCCAATCAATAAACTAGGACTGACATCCATGCTGTGGGTAACTAATGCTGTAAACCACCTTGTGAATCTCTTATCACTTCCTCTTCCTTGGGAGTGTGATTAACTCCCTGTGCTGACACCACCACCTTTGCATGCACCACTTTTCCAAGCTACCTGGGCCACAGGGAAGAGAATCTCTCCCTCTCTTGGATTTGCAGTGCCAGTTGGTGAGTAATCAGCTTTAAGAACTCCCTGACAGGAAAACTTCCGTACTGTTCAAACAATCTGAGATTTAGATGTTTTAATAACCAACACTGTGAAAGCTTTAACTCTGCCTCTATGTATGCTGCGGTTTTACAGCTTGTTGCAGCTCAGCCTCTGTTCACACCATTTGCAGCCTCTCCTCTCTATCAGACGAGGCTGTGACAGCAAGGTCATTCATTTTATGCTGGCATGAACCAGGCCAATAGGCTGTTAGCATCCACGACCTTGTTCTTTCTAAAAATAGCACTTCAGGAGAACTGGATCATATCTTTCAATCCCCTTTTAATATTTAAAGTATGAATAACGGAGATTGAATTTGGTTTTGTTCCATGGTATTACCACTGATGGCTTTTTGATGAAGAAGATTTTTCCATCAAAAAATTAGGTGTGGCTTTCCGAATGGCTGGCTGTTCATACTATGTATGTGCCTGGTTTTGTATCACTATTTTATACCATGGCTTCTTTAATTAGATGTTCACATAACTCTTCTGTAAGAAAGCACAGTAATCCCCATCCATTTGTGTGTTGGGATATTCATATGCAATACCTGTCTTTGCAAGAACGCAGTGTTTTTTGTTGGAAATTTGCATTAAAATGTATGCTTTGTTTTTTAAATGTAGGTGAATAATTCATTTTTCATACTTTACTGGAGTTGTGAAGGCCATTTACTTTGGGATTTCTAATGTTTTTTCCCAAGCAGATTAGGCTTATGTGAACATGTTCTCTTTGTCAAATGCTTCTACCTGGGAAAACTGAGGGAAGCCTCAGCTTAGGAACAGTTTGTCAAGTTCATCAAGATTCCAGAAATATTTAGCTTCCTTCCAGTTTCAGGGAAACTATCTTCTGTGTAGAGGAAAGATAATGAAACTAGTACCTCATTGAAGAAAAGGTCAGGAGAATTGAGCAACTATGACAATTCATCGTTTGTACCTTTCATTTGACAACTTCTCAACCATTCAAACAGTCTGTGCAAAGCTCTGGAATAACTGCAACATATCCTGTTAACACTGGGAATATAGCAGAGGATAACATGAGGATAACCTAGAGATGTCCCACTTGGCCATCTGCAGGACACCCACTTCATTAGTTCAGCTTCTCATGGAAAAGCTGGCATGGATTATGCATGAATTTGACATATGACTTTTTTTGCACACTTTTGGTTTACCTTTTCTGTAATTTGTGTAAGCACATGTGCTCAATGATGGGCACGTTTCTTTGGAATTGCATTTAATAGTCCTAACTGTATCTTCATGAGGTTTTTGTTTTGGAGCAGTGCAAGGCAACACAGTGGAATAATATTAACTTTGGTTGCTTGAGCCAGTTAAGATGTGCACCAGTAGGAGTCATTATGCTATTCGTCCAGCTCTGAAGTTTGCATGTGACTTATGGCTAACTGAACATCCACTAGAATGAACAGGCACTAAAAATAATTTTTGTTTATGTTTTCAATTTTTATTTCTGTAGCAAATGCATTACCAATGGATTAACAATGTGAATCTGAACAAAAATCTTTCCATTTTGATTTAGCTCATAGGACTTTTTCCAACTGTATCCCAGTCGGAAATCTGACCTTGTGGAGTCCCAGCTTTGGTAGAAGGAAGGTGCTGCTGGAAACATGATTTTCCAGTTTCTCAATCATTTATTCTTGAATACAGTGTTACACATTATTATTTGGTCAAATAATTTGCTTCAAGAGTCAGTTTCTTTTCCAAGAAGTGGAGACTTGAATGTATCTGGTGCTGTATCACTTACCACATGTAGCTCTGCAATTCCAGAGAGATCAGGTTGTCTTTCCTAGCTTTCAAAAACTGCAAGAAGCTAAATAAGAGTCACAGGTTATTTACTTAGTGCCAAAAAAACTTGATAATGCAAACCTTAATATTGAAAGGTCAGGTATTTAATGTCCTAATAAAGAACACTGTGCATATGAAACTAATCTGATTGCAAATCTGATTGGCAGTGTTCACAAAATTGCTGCCAAAAGTCCTTACGGGAAGTTGTAAACTGATATCCCAAATCAATTAGGACACAGCACTATGTTATAATTCTTAGCCATCTTTTCAACTGCTGGAGTAATAATATCTTTGGAGATCTTTCCTGAAGATGTTTCAGAGGTCGTATTTTAACTTCAACATTATGGGTTAGAGGTTTTGTCTATTTGTCTCTTCAACATTGCTGCACCAAGTTTTTTTTGCATTCCTATAAATAATCTTCAAGGAGACAACACCCTGGAGCTGCATATAATTTTATTTTTACTAGGACTTTTTTAAGACTCCTGGTCAAAAACCAGAATTTCAGTTTTGTGGGAGTTTTGATCCCTTCTTTAAAAATCTGTTTTCTTTCCAGATTGAAATACAACCAGAGAGAAATATACAGAAACCTGTGGCTTCATTAACACAGTTTTGCAATGCCCCATTAAGTGAAATTTCAACAAAAGACTGAGTTTTCTAACTGAAAGATCTTATCTATACAAGACCAAGAGGCTTCATTTTAATGTCATTATTATGTTAAAATATAATATGAGGGAAAAAGTCTTGAGATTAAAAGTTTTTGTCTGAAGTGTAAGATCTTGGATATTTTGCCCCCTTCCACAATGTCATTCCAATTAAATCACTGTGTTTCTGCAGAGTACCTACAGCTGAAAGAAATGGTAACATTCCACCAGAAAATTTACATCCAACTCTTGGAAATTTTCTCCCACTGTTTATTCAATTGTGAACTCACTTTGTTTGCATAATGACAATTATAGATATCTGTCTGGCATCTTAATTAGCAGATTACTAACCTAGGGCTTCAACCTTTCTGGTTACTGATAGTCTGTGTTTTCTAATACTTCAGTTAGCCTTTTCATTCACACATGCCATGGTTTGCACATGTACTAAGTTTTCATGAAGCACAGACTTTAAAATTATATCTGGTTTAATACCAAGATTATGGCTAAAATAGAAAAGAAAATCCAAAAAGGTCTGGCAATGACCAGGTCTTAAATGGATCTTCAATGTATTTCTCCCCCTAGGGCACCAAATGCCAAAGTTTCCAGCAACTTTTGGTTTTAATTGCCAAAGTAGCTTCACGTCAGTGCAGTAGGAGAAGCTTCTCCTGTGTAGGTAGTTTGTGGAAAAGTTTAGGGCTTATGGGATTGAATTTATCTAGTATCTGTCAATATCTGCTGCATTGCTGTCAGCAAATCTGTTGTCAAAATTGGTTCTTCTCTTTGACAGGGAACTCTTGATAACTTGTAAGTTGTTTGTACATTAAGGATTTTATCACCTTTACTTAAGGTCTGGAGTTGAGCTGCAGTCATGTTTGTGTGCAGCTGTGCTATTCTGCAAAGGGCATACTTGTGGGATCACATATAAATGCTTCCAGCAGAATTAATTGCCCACTGGATACAGTAGAAAATCTCTGACACATCTGAACTGGCCAGCTGTGCTCCTTTTGTGCAGGGAAGAGATGAAGCTACAGCTTACACGGTGTCAATTACACCCTAGGAACAAAACTAAAATAGTTGAATTTTAGATGTTTGTTCAAGATTTGTCCCTCCCAGTAGCATTGAAAAAAATGAGACTGTTATGGTGGTGGGCAGGAGTATCTGTTGTTTGAATAAAGCTTAGAAAATTTTAAACATGTACTTGTGAAACTCAGCACAAATAGAACAGATTTGATTCAGCATAGCTCCAAAAATCGTGTTTTGGTTCCTTCCACATACATTTCACACTATCTCTTTGTTGATGTGGAATCATGTTTGTCTGAAACTGTTCTTCCAAACTGAGCTTTCATTACTTTTGTGAAAATTATGTGTTTCTTTTATGTTTTGAAAACCAAACCCCTGGATCAAGAGTTACAATCATTAGTGTCACTAATTCAGAAGCATAGGTTCATTTCTCACCTTCAAAAAGGGTTTGTCCAATGACATGAACTTTTACATCCTATTATGGTAATTTCATACATGAATCATGGAATTGTGATAACATGTGAGGTTCTCCAAAAATTTTGGATGACTTTTTAAACATCTCAAAAACTATATGCTGGATTCTGTATGGGTGGATGTCTGCGCCCTGGAAAGATTTTATGACATCTGACTGGTAGTTCCTTCATACTGAGGAGGGGGAGAAATAACAAAACTAAGCCGAGAAGAATAACAACTCCAACTATGTACTTGATCCCACAGGAATCTTCACCCCGGTGCTCAAGACAGTAATATCATCGGAAAGATGGCCATCAACACAAATTTTACGGAAAGCTTCAGGGCTGGAACACTTCAGGGCTGGAACACAGGAGCAGGAGAACTGAGGAAAAGGCATGGAAGGAAGAGGAAGAGCAGCAAATCATTAGGGTATTTGAAGTAAATGTCAGTGCTAGTACAGAGAAATATATTTGCCATTAAGCTCTGCTGACATTTTCTCTTTGAAGACCTTTTTTACAGTTGGTTCTGGTCTGAACATATGTCTGTCATTTGGGACTTATATTTTTCAAGACAGCCATTTTGCTCAGACTGACTGTGCTTTTAAATGCCTCACTTTTAAGTTTTTTTTCCTGAGCTGAAGAACAAATTTGAGAAAACACATTGATTTTTCTATATGACAAAAGATTTCTGAAGGCTGTGAGGCTGAAGGGGATTAATGCTTCCAGGATTTAAACAGTGACTAAACGTTTGGCAGAAAGAGGATACTGGTACAAAAGGTATTAGTCCTTACCATCTTGTGAAAATTTTCCTATGTTTGGCCAGTCTACCCATTTATGAAAAACCTGTTTTTCATAATGTGTTTCTTTAAAACCTAATAATAAAACCTAATGTGTTTCTTTATAGCTCTAAATGCTACCAGGACTTTCTGTCACAGTAACAGAATTTTATGTATATCCTACATTCTTTAAAAGATTACAATATAAAATCCATAATACAAGCTATCTGCTCAGCTGTTTTCTCTCTTAGTTGCAGGAGCCATGCATAGTTTGCCTCAGATGTCCTTCTGGATTCTTGTGGTAGACGCTGCAAGGCCTTGCAAAACCCTGTCCTCTTTGCTCACTGTGATGATCCTTTTGACACTTCTGGGAGGCAAAGAAGAGAGTGTAGAAGAAGGATGCCCTGACTGGGACAACAACTGCAGAACTCCAAGGAAAAAGGCTGGCACAAGTATAAAAGAACTGAGGAAAAGGCATGGAAGGGAGAAAAAGAACCCTTGGTGGGTGGGACAGAGGAAGAAGTAGCAACAGAAGATCCAACACCCCTTCACCTGCTCCGACAGGTCCACAGTCTTATGGTGGTGGCCCTGGGGCTGGATGTGGTATTCTAGGCATGTTCTCATGAGAGTGGAATAGAGGGGGAGAATCTACTCCCTTTAAACTTACCTTCAAAAGCCACTTTCAGTGTGGTATTTTAAAAGAAAGTGAAAAGAATCCTGGAAAAGACAATCTGTAGAGACAGTACTAGTGCTGCCTCAAGCAGTTTTGTGTAGTTATGGATGTGATTAGTTAATTTAATGAACAAAGCTGGGTTTATCACGACCTGTGAATGTTTGAGGTCACTTGGTCTGTTCATCCTGGAGGAGATTGAGGGGAGATCTCATTGCAGTTACTTCATCGTGAGGGCAAGAGGAGGGGCAGGCACTGATCTCTCCTCTGTGGTGCCCAGTGACAGCACCTGAGGGAATGGCCTGAAGCTGTGTCAGGAGAGGTTTAGGTTGGATATCAGGAACAGGGTCTTCACCCAGAGGGTGGTTGGACTTTGGCTCAGGTTCCCCAGGGAAGTGGTCACACACCAAACCTGGCAGAACTCAGAAAGCTTTTGGACAATACTCTCGGGTACATGGTGTGACTCTTGGTGTGTCTTGTGCAGAGCCAGGACTTGGACTCGATTATGCATTTGGGTCACTTCCAACTCAGGGTATTCTGTGATTCTGTGAAGCACGGCATTGCTGACACCTCAGAGCTCTGGGTTTTACTTCAGCAACTCGCTTTGGGAAGGAAACCCAGGGAACAGCACCTCGGAAACCTTCCCTCGCCGAGCAGTCTTGCCCTCCGGGGCCGTGAGGGCTGAGAGCTGAGGNTCCCGCCTGGCAGCCGCGGCGCCCGGCAGCGCCTCTCCTGCGTGCGCTCCCTCCGCCTGGTACGGCCCACCCCGCCGGGGATCATGGCGATTGATGGTAAGTAGGCCAATAACGGGCTCCTCTCTCTCACCCCGAACCGCTCCCCTCCCCCAGCCCCCTCCTCTCCTTCTCCTCCCCCGGGCACGGGGAGAGGGGAGGCTCCGGGGGGAGGGAGGGCTCCAACGGCGGCGGGAGGTGGGGGCGCACCGCAGCCGAGCAGGGCC
>WEIU01004915.1:19952-31928 GCA_013389925.1 Aegithalos caudatus | reverse complement strand
CGGGCTCTGCCGCCCCTGCCCGCCGCCGGGTCCCGGACCACCGGGGCCCCCGCACCCGGGCTGGGAAGGTCGGTGCCGGAGGTACGCAGCCCTGTCCACCCTCCCCGCAGGGACTTTGCCAACTGCTCTAAAACTCGCTGTCACTCTCCTGGCCCCGGAGTCCCTGAAAACTGGGTCCCTAGGCGAGGGATGCTCCCTGCTCTCTGCCGGTTGCTGGGCACTAACAGGCTGCACAGGAGCTGCTGTGCGCAGATCTTTCTAGTCATCACTTGGAAACAACAACAAAGGAGTGAGATGTACTAGACACTTGTTGGGTTTGTTTGGAGATGCTCATCTTCAAAGGCAGGGCTTCTGAGCTTTGCTTTGAAACCTCTCCTCTCTACTCTGAGTGTAATTTTACACCTTGTTAAAAATCCTTTAAAAAAAACCCCAAACAAACGGAACTTTATTTCTAGCCAGACAAGAGCCTAAGGTATACTGCTTCCTCGGCCGAGGTGTTTCTTTCTAAAAACATCTGTTGTTACAACTTAAAGGATTTAGGAAAACAGTGTGTATGTGGGGGAAACAAACTGTTCTGGTTTGTTTCGCGTGTGGGATGCTTCTCTGCTGTCAGTTTCCCTGGATTAGTAATTCAGGCCTCTGTAAGAAGAAGTTGCACTTATCAAGCAAAGCTGCGTGTTCACCCTGTCTTGGAAGCTGTGCATACTAGGAGTCTGAGCTGGCCAGCTTTGTGTTGGCTGGGTTTTATTCTGCTGAAAAGTCCTCTTAATATTATCAGGAAGACAGCAAAAAAATTCTGCTGGGTCTGGACATTTTACATAACTTGAGCTCAGGAAAAAATTATCCTTCAAAATCTGTCTCTGTTTTCATTTTAGGCAGCATTATCTGAGAAATCTGTGAGGATCTGTTAGATCTGAAAATATTCACAATATGTGAAATTCATGTGTCATATTTTCAGAGGATTTAGGGTATTATTTCTTTAAAGTTAAAACAAATAGTCCTGGATGAATACAGCAATCTAGCATTTGAAAATAATGTTGTTCTTATTATGGCCAGACTTCAGAAATAGCTCATCTGTCTTGTAAATGCTTATTTGAAATATCCAAAATGGGACTTAAGCTCTTGAGAAAATTGGGTGCATAGTTTACATTTAAATGTGAGGTGGGATTAAAAACATTCCAATCATGAAAGTGGTCTGTTAGGTTTTGATTTAGGACTCTTCCTGAAGACAGCAAATACAATGTGTTTTTCTGTTGTAGCCTGTAGCAGGCATGCCTCCTGCTCTTTGTTTTCAACTGACTGGCTGATTGCTGTAGAGTTCTTGGTGTAGGTGTTACAATTTTTAATCCTTGATGATCTCTCCCTCCTGTTTGTGCAACAGTTACTTTGCCTTGACTGTAGTTTTTAGCAATTCTGTGTTCTGGCCAGCAGCGTTTAAACATATGAGTTTGATTGGGTTGAATATTTGGTCTTGAAGGCAGCAGCAAACCACAGGATTTCTAGTCTAAACTGTCAAAATGCTGAATTTGCATTGTATCAAAGTAAATGTATGTAAATAAACAGAGATAATACTTTGCTCAGTTTTAAGGACACTGCATTTGGCCAGATTTTTTTTTTTTTTTTTTTTTTTTTTTTTTTTTTTTAGAGGCAGGGAAAAGAGAAAATAAGCAAGATTGAAAACTTCTCTTTGAAGAATGAATATTAAATAATTCAAAACTCCTTCAAAGCAAGACATAGATGTGAGGAGTGCGCAACATTAAAAGAGCTCAAATTAATCTACAATTTGTAAGCTGCTTTTGCCTGTTCTTAAAAAAATGTTTTTAAGAACAATTTTCATGGCCACTTTTTCAGCATACCAGCTTCCAGTGGTTCTAACATTAAACCCCAAAGTTTTGGTAAAAGTGAGGCATTTGTGTGAAGTGTTACAGAGAACTAGGGTGCCACTGGCCATGGCCAGTGACCCTTTTGGTCAATGTCAGTGCTTGGTTATGCTCACTGACAGACGTTTAAAACACAAGTATTCTTCATGTGACCAAATTCAAAGCTCTAATCTAGTTATTGCAGGAACTGTTACATCTTTTTCTTTAGTGAGTTCATGTCATGTTAAAACATGTTCCATTTGTATATCTTTATAGAGACATCCAGTTAGAGTTTGCATAGGTCAGGAAATCTCAGGTTTGTGAGGAAACAACAGAATTGGGAAAATTCTGGCTCAAATGAAGTTAACAAATTGTATTTGTAGTTCTTATTTTTTGTATAGTTATCTTCCAAACATAATTAGTATTTATTAGCAGCTCTGTTTTATCATTCAGCATTTATCACTCTGTTTATTTTGCAGGGTTATTGTTGCTTAGTATTTCCACTTTTTCATAGGGCAGGATTAATATGGAGATTATCGGAATAGGGAGCTGCTAAATATGGTAGAGAGTAAGGCCAAACTGAAAGCAGTAGTAAAACCAGACTGGTTGGGCAGTTTGAGATTAAAATCCTCCCATCTACTGCTGCTCAAGCCTGGGATCTTCTGGCATTTTGCTGGGAGTGGGGAGGAAAGTTGAGGAATGACTTCTGAGAATCCTTCCGCACCACTGTGGTAATGTTCCTCATGGCAGCGTTAACTTGAGTGATCTATGCTGCTTCTCATCTTTTGAGCAATAGCAAAGCTTTGGTGCCTGCCTTAAGTCTGTTGAATTGAGGCCTGGATGAGGAGCCAGCAATGGAAACCACATTGCATTGCANGGGGGGGGGGGGGGGGGAGGGGGCAAAGAAATGTTAGAGGTCAAAGGTGGAATGTTTTATAACCTAAGGCAGGATTGTGTGTCTTGTATATCTTCATGAGTCAACTTTTACCAGATTTTTGGGCCACACTTAAACATGCTGTAATCTAGCACAGGCTGTACAAGTTTACATTGCTCAAGGAGGAGAATATACCTGGAGATGAACCTTCTCAGACTGAGTTAAATCTTTTTGATTTTAAATTCTTTTGTATGGTTTTCATTGTGAGTTTAATGCTAAGAAATGAGAAGTAGTGTTAAAGAAAATAATGAGCTGTACAGATAAAAGGAATCTGGAGGACAAAGAATTGCAGTGTGGTGTTGGTGTTGTCATCTAATAAGTTATTGATAGAGTAATGAGACTAAGGAACATGGCTTCCCCTATTTCCCTCCTTTGCTTCTATCAGTTTAACACTTCTCCTTCCTGATCTAGAGGTCAAGGTCTTTGCTAAGTATGTACCTTTCTGATCATTTTGTTCCTGAGGGTCTGTGAAGTGTCCTGATCTCTCTGAGATTTCTGACGATTGTCTGCTTTTTCCCTATCTTCCAGCTGCTTGGTTTGGAGCAGGCTGTGTGTGTGCTGTGTAGGGTATTGTTAGCTGGTGGGTTGTCCTTGTGTTTGGTGGGGCTTGTTTTGTTGTATTTGAGTGCTGATTTTTGTGAAACATTATATTAGGTTCTTAAAACTTTCTGACAATTTCGTCTTAAATTAGCCAGAGTATTTGTAAACAATAGGATGAGGCAGGAAGTGAACTGCTTAATTATATAACCCTAATTTCCTTGGGAAACAAAGGCAAAAAATATGGAATGAACCTACTTTTTGTTTATGGATACGAAAAGAGAGTGTATTTAGAACACTGCCTCATATAGGTCACATGAAAACTATGCCTAGTTGCAAATTTCCAGAGTCTAGAAAAGGAAACAACAGAGTAATGAGCTGCTAACAGAGCTTAAGTAGGAGTATCGTGTAGCTTGACTCTGGCCTGGGGAACAGTTTTATCTTGACTTCCCAGTTACCTGGGCTATGCCGGCGTCACTGCAGGGTGCATTAGAAAGGTGTAAGGTGACATGGAGATCCTCAAGTTAGTGCTGACCTGAAATGGCAGTAGTGCTTCTGAATCCAAGTTGGTGTGGCCAGGGCAGAGGTTGAGCAGCATCATCAGTATTTTAATGAAGCCTAAATATAAATATAACAAGACATATTTTATACTTAGGCCCACTTTTAAACACATTTGTCAACAGTGTGGTAGATCACATGCCAAGGTATCATATTGGATCGGCCACACAGAATGGTGGTTTAATGCTGCCTTATGCTTATTCAGTGACTGTAGTGGAAACTTACTCAGTGATGTGGCCTGGTATTGTCATTGTAAGGATGATTTCCTGCATTATTTGCTGATGACAGTGAAACCTTGTGCCATAGGCAAAATCACCAGTTTTCTGGTTGGATTGTCTTACACCATCATCGCTGTAGTATTGAATCTGTTGAAATAAAGAAAGCTGGTAGGTCTCTTATCTTTTAGATAGCAAAGGGGGCAACCTTTTTAAAAAAAAAAACCCCACCTAATCTCTAATGTTTTACAGACCTCTTTTTGACAAGTTCCCTGTGGGCTGAGATGAAGCTATCATACTTAATATAAGAACAGAGAGAAATTATGTGTTCGGAGTGAAATTTTTCTTGAATTCTCTTAATTTTTAATGGCTAGCACTTCTGCAGATTGGAATTCTTGGCTTTCAAGATGGACATGCAGGAAAGTAAACACGCAGTCGCTGCCTGATTAAAAATGTTTGCCTATGTTACCATCCAAATACAGTGAACCTCTTAGAAAGGAAAGTTTTGCTGTCTTCCAGAGAACTTTCAACAGTTTTAACCAGTAGGCCTTATTTTTTCTCCAGCCTAATTTAGTTATACGTCTTCCAGCTTTTGTAGTGAATGATGTAGGGGATTCACAGCTGATACTCTCAAACTTTTTCCTGAATATTGTCAGGTTTTGAACTGCATAAGGCCAAGGGTCCATGTTGCATGTAAAAGTTGAAGTGAATTTCAAGCCAGCAATTAATCACTGAACCTCCTAATTTTTGTGTGTTTCACTCTTGGAGATAGGAGATGTTTCCTGATTTCTGTGTAAATCTGTTTGTAGAATAAGAAGGGGAAATTTTGGGAGGATTTTGAAAGTTAATTCTAAGACAGCAAATGAGTGTTGAGTTTGTGAACTAATAGGTCCCGTTCTGCAGAGGAGAATAATCTTTGATGTGAAAAAGGGTAGATTCAGTATGACTGACATATCTTACAGATACTTTTGTTCTGTAGGCTAAAATAAGCAGTTTTCCTACCAAGTAGAATCTTTTGCAATACAAATTCTTCATAGTAATTTTCCTTTGTATCACAAACTTACTGCTTTATCTGAAACATTTGAAACTATTTCTATGAGTATATTTTTCTCATAGATCGTAAAGTAATTTTAAAAGAAGAAATGTTTCTCAGTTTACTTTCTCTTGTGAAACTTTGCTCTAGAGTAGTGATTAGTGGTGTTAATTAAAAACTGTAGGAATTTGCTAGAATTCATACTAAATTTTCATCCTTGCTTTTGTTGTCAACTTTTGTTGTTGATTTTTACTTTTTTTTTTTTTAATTTCCTGAACATTTGATAGCATTGTACGTTGCTTGGCAATGTATGTTTAATCTTTTTGTGATTTTCAGTGAAGTTGTTTTCTGGTTTTCTCTCTATTTTTAGTAAAAAAAAAAAAAAAAAAAAATCATAGGTTGTAGGTCAAATTTGAACCATTTATGCTGGATGTTTCTATTGCTAGTTATATTTACTGTACTTCACTTCCACCAGTAAGACTTATCTGAAGAAGTGTCTGACTGAGAACAAGGTGAAATAAAAAACTTAGTAATATTTTTTTAGTGCTAATTATATTTCAGTTGTCAGGAAAGTAGGGAAAGACAAGTTTGTGGTAATTCTGGTCAGAAAGGAAGCAGAGATAATACTATTTTCATGATGAGGGGAGAAGATCCCAAATCACCTCTCTACTTTATGACTTAGCTTAGCAAATCTATCTCTTTTTAGCTTCATTCAGTCCATATACATGCTTCAATTTATTTCAGCATGGGTAGGATTGGATGAAAAATTTGTTTGAGAAACAGAAATATCTATTCTGTTCTTGATCAATTGTAACCGATTACTAATTCATTGATCAGTGCCATTAATTCTGTTGATTACAAATATAATTAAAAAGATAATATTTCCCATTTTAAAAGGTTTTGATTTTTGTCATTACTTTTATAGTTGGACAATAAGACCCAAAATATTCTTTGGACAGATAGATAACTTATCCTTAAGCTAAGATATTACTAGAAAGGGATCTTTTTAAATGGTGCAAGCAAATAAGACAGTGAGTTTGTATCAAAATCAGACCATAGATTTCTGTCTTTTACACTACTAGTCTTGAACATGTGTGCTGCTAGTTTAGTCTGATAGTTATTTCTCTTATTAGTGGGTTATACAGTGAATAATTGCTCTATATTCACCTGTTTATGTCCACCATCTGTTGTGGTTTTTTTGGGTTTTTTTTTTTTTTTTTTTTTTTTCAGGTGCAAGAGTCTTAGTCTATTAAATCACCTCTCATATAGAAACGATTTGTGTTTTAACCATTTTAATTGACTTCTCTTTTGGTCTTTGTGTCTTCTGTGATTCTATTTTATTCTTTGAGGTTGTGGGACCAAGAGGAGACCAAAACTGCACAAAATGTAAACATGTAAATAAGTATATAAAATAACAATTTTTTTCCTTGCTGTCTCTTTCCTTATAAATTCGGATGTTGTTTGCTTTTTAGTTTGCTTTTGACTAGTTCTCAGCATTCAACTTTAAACATTTCAATTTTTATGTATGCAGTATTATGTGTAGACTAAGCTTGCGAACAAGGGTGCTAAAGGAATGCAGAGGTGATTTTACACCATGAGTGAGGATGGAGTGAGGATGATTGCATGTAACCTTTTCAGGAAAAGCACTGATGGCTGCTGTAGGGTTGCTGATGTGCAAAAGTCTTCAGCTTTGTTTATTTTCCATTACTATTTTCCATTCCATTTCCATTATTTTCCATAATAATGGAAATGGTTGGCTGTCTGTTCATCCAAGCCTGGATTCTTCCTTAAATTCAGTTTATGGTGTGAGGCAGTTTTTCAAGTAGATTTGTTGGTATATGGAACCCAAAAGCCTTTCATTATAGTTGTGTTTTTTAAATTGTAGCATGTTGTATGAAACTCTTAACATAGGAATAGTTTTCCTGGGTCTCTTATATTCCTAGCAGAACCATTAGCTTGGACTAATGTTACCATGTCCATGTGCTTGGACATGGTAACACTAACATTGTTTTAGGCTTTATTTTATGTTTTTACACTGTAGCACCCTGTTCCTGCTACTCAACCTGCTCAGTGTTGTCCTTCTGTGCTGGAATGTTGTGGATTTGCCAAGGGAAAAAATAGTTGTCTATTGTTGAATAAAATGTTAAGTAAATGTTTGTTGAATGTGATCCAAACTTATGAAAATGCTAATTAAAAACCAGTTCTCAGCAGGAAAGTAATTTATCGTGTAAAAAGGGCATCTGAAAACTTTTACCTGTTGACAAAGGCTTTTGCGATACAATATAATGTTCTGCTGCAGCTATGAACATGGATTTTTTGTTGAACTGAAGAATAATGAATTTTATATGCAGCAGCCTAAGTTGCATCGCAGTTTTGGTGCTGGAACTGGGACTGTGCACTGTGTTTGTTGGTGGCATGGAATATACCCTGGCTGAGTTTATGAATGATGCCAGGGGAGGAGTAGTTAATGAGCTGGAGGGTGGGGCTGCTACCTGGCAAGTGCTCAGCAAGCTCAGAGTGGGCTGAAGGATACTCAGAAACCTCCACAAAGACAGGTGAAGTCCAAGCCCTGCACTACCAGCTGCAGGCAGCAGCACTTCTGAACAAAAGACCCTGAGGATCCTGGTGAACAGCAAGCTGAGCATGGACTGGCCACACGTCTGTGGCCTGTATCCAGCTGTGTTAATCCAGCATGAGAGGCTGACAAACTGGAGAGACCTCAGCAGAGTGCCACTAAGCTGGGAGGGAACTTAGACTACCTGACACGTGAGAAGAGGCTTAGAAAATACATTTTTGTAGTCTGGGGAAATCTGACAGGCACTCTTGCAGCCTGTCATTGTGCAGGGGGTCTGAGAGATGGAGATGGATTCTTAGCGTGTGGGGCAGTGTGTGAGCTACATCAAGGAGAGTCCTGGCTGTCTGTAAAGGGAGAAGTGCTCTCAGTGACAGGGATGACATCTTCTCCCTGAGAACCACTGGTGCCCAGAGAGGTCTTGGAATTGTGGTCATTGCAGAACGTGGTGGTTGAGGCTCAGAGGAATTTTCTGTAATGCTGGTCCTGGTCCCGCTCTGAAGTTTTCAAAAACACCAGATGTCATTCATTCCCAACTTAAATCCCTCTATGGTAATGCCAGCGCTAAATTCCCTTGACAGTTAAGCATCTAGTGGTGAAGTTCCAGCTAAACTCTGAACATAGGAGAACTTTGAATTTTGAGTTGTACTGGTTTAGAAAGGCATAACATTTTCAGTTAATAAAAAATTCAGTATTCATCTTCTTTGATGTACATCTTTTCATCTTGTTACCATAATCATCTTGGCAAATAGAGACTTGAAATACAAAATATTTGTCTTAAATTGAGAAAATTAAACTTCATCAGGTGTTTCAGCTGCCTCTGGAAAACATCTGACTATTATTTTTGTGTTAAATGTTTGAATTATCTAGATTTTTAGGATTCCTAGGTGGTTCTTCTTGCTCAAGAAAACAAAAATGTTTTGTTGAATGTGCAGTTCTAAAATTATTTGATCTTTTACCATTTTTCATTTTACTTCCGTTGTCTGGCATTATGAAAAGCTCTGTGTACTCAGGTGGGTTTCTTTCTGTTCTCAGATTACATTTTGGAGAGAGTATTATGTAGTTTTATATACAAACTCACTTAAAACCTTGAAATCTTAAATAGGAGATCATGTTCATAGTCAAGATAGAACGGAACTAATAATATTTTTTGTCTAAATCAAGTTTATATTTTAATTAACCATAATGTTATGGTGAACTAACACTGTAATATGATAAATTACCTAAAAATAGTATTTAAAGAAAAAAATTCAAGTGTGTCATGCCATGGAACCTTTGGGACTTGTGGGCTAGGCAACACAAACCCACTATTTTCAGACTGAAATGCTAAATTAATGATTGGCATCTTGCTGTCATGCAAAATGTTTCCATACTTTCATTTTGGTTTCTTTCAGTAACTAGGTTATTAAAAGCTGAGAAAATTCTTGGGAGCTGTAAAGATGGAAAAACTTGGGTTTATTTGTTAATCCGTTAATAAAAGCAAGGTGTGAATAATGTATTAGTTCTACAGTTTTGAGGACCACAGGGGAAAAGAAGAATCTGTCCAGGTCAATTGAGGATAATATTTCATGTCTTTAGTACATTGGTTAATTTAAAATATAAAAGATGCTTTCTTTAACTTTTATATTACTTGATGTATTTTTATTTAACAGTTGATTTCCATCCAACAGCAGTTTGAAAAAAACAGTAATAAATTAATCACCTATAAAAAAAATAACATTCTAGCATTTTCAAGGAAAATGAAAAGGAATAAAATCCTGACTGTATGCCTTTTAAATGTATTTTGTGGCCTTATGGTCAATAAAAAGTAACATGTTGGTTAATGTAAAGGCTTTATTTTGTGGAACGCCATCTTATATTAGATGTTAAATGTTTGAGTAAAAATCTCTTGCTTTATAAAATAACAGGTAGCAATGCAGAATCTAAATCTAGAATTAGTATTTTGTGATACAATTTCAAACTGGTTGATTTCACTGAGAGCACTGAATATAATTTAAAAATCTATTGCTGCTCTCTTCCCTCATTCAGTTCTAAGTGAATCTTTATTTTTTACTGGCTGGCATGTGTGCAATAAAAAAATCCTTTTATTTTTTTCTGTAATTTTTATTTTTTTCTTCACTGCTGAATTTAAAACTAACAGGAAAAATTTTAGGGAGAAGACTTTCAGTCACTCTTCTGGTTTATCTTTTGTACCCTAAAGATGATTGCAATGACTTTAAGATTGTAATCTCCCTCTGTCTGGTTTTGGATTTTGTTTGTTTGTTCTTTAATGCTTGTTATTACAAAAGCGGATTATACTTTATATATATAAATATATAAATTATATTTTTAATTTAGTTTTTCTTGTGTTTTCCTTTCAAAATCCTTTCTGAATGAAAATGATGTTGCCCAGCTTCTGGAATACACTGAAAAGAGGAAATTACATTGCTATCACAACTGGCTTTTGTAAGAGTGATGACGCTACAAAACTCCTGGGATCCTCAGACTCACTGATACCTGATTTCCCATTCAAGAATATATTTGAAGCTTGTATTTCATATTTCTGATCGTGTTAACATAAAATGAGGATTCTTTTACTTTCACAGACATTTAATTTTATTTTAGAAGAGTTATGTTTTATTCCATTGATTTGATCCCTTTTATCCTTTCCTCGCTCCAATATATGGATTTCCTAGAGTTATTTCTTTAAAGTGTGAATTTAAGTAGAAACATGGGTATTTTCTTAAAGCTTTACACTACCATCTGCTAATGTTACCAATTAAGAGTTTGAAGTATTGGTTGATATCATTACATGCTATATTGTATGTCATAATTAATTTATTATGGAATGGAAGAGAGTAATAAGTGCTATATAATGTATTTCCATATATTTGAGATGGGGAGAATTTTGTTACTTAAAGCTTGTTTTACTGTGTTTTGAAGTGTCTGGAGCCAAGGAGTGATTAATGTAAATCAAATAGGTGTTTTGGGAGGTTTTGGAACTCTGCTTTGTATTTTCATGAGATTGCAGAGAACTGGGCATGAAAACCTAGGTAGTTCCCCTCAGTTCTGTATTCATATCCATGCACTCTTTTGTTGTCAGTGGAAAAAGGCTGAGCGGCTTAGGGTGTACTCAAGGGAAGCCATTGCTTGATGTAGTTTGGAATTTTAAGGTTTGATCATGGGGCATTACCACTCCAAAATATTTTGAGTTTAGATATTATGTGTTGATGATTGGTTTACAAACTGTAATTCCAGTTAAAATAGTTTTATTAAGTGTTAAAAAAAAAAGTACTATTTCTAGCAACAATTTCATTATTCTTGATTAAACGTCTCAAGTTCTATACTGTTTTTTTAATTTAAAAATATCTAAAGGAGAAATTCTAGGCAAACCAAGTCTTTGATAATAGGGTTGTTTTTTGGGGTTTTCTTTTTTTTTTAACCATGGAAGGTAATAATATTCTTATTTTGGCCTTCTATTATATTGGAAATCTTTTTGATATTTTCACAATTCTTCTGTAGATGCCATTCTATAGGGTAGTTCTCTCCAACAGGAAATTATGTTTATACTTATGAAACATTAGTATGGCTTCAGTTACGGTGCTTGTTTTTATAATTTTATCTGTATAAATTCAGTATAAAGCTCTTCAAACCACACCATGATTAGCAATAGTAAGCCAAAGGTACATTTATTGATTTCTCCAATGGATTTAATGTATAGTTTCAAAATTTGTTGAGTCAGCCTTCTTCATCTTTATTAATTGACAGAGTTTTGGAACTTTCTTTTTCACCGTTTATAAGCCTTATTAAGGAATAAAATACATTTTATTTGTTACTGTTTTCTAATGGTGTATTTCCACACAGGTGGAGAACGAACTTGTGGTGTACATGAACTGATCTGCATTAGAAAAGGTAAGCAATGATTTGTGAAAGTGAACTCCTTAGCTTGTGAATATTCCTGGTGAGAAATCTGCTACCCTGTGTTATGGTCTGATTTTTTGTGAATCTAAGTGTTGTGTCTTTGTGTTGCTGAATCTTTTGATGCTGGCAATGTCAACAGGAAAAAACAGTGAACTTATAAAATAAAATTTGATTTTTCACAGGAGGGAAAAATGTGTTTCTCCATAATTTACCAAGTTACATGGAATTTGTTGAAGTTGTTTAGCTGTGATGGGTAACCATGAAAACTTTGATCTTTGCTTTATCCAGGTATTTGTAGGATGATATGATTTTTAGTAGTGATAGAAAGTTGATGTTTTGAGGATGTTTTAAAAAACTGATGTAATGAA
>WEIU01004915.1:0-19754 GCA_013389925.1 Aegithalos caudatus | reverse complement strand
AATCTCTGCTCTGATTTCAGGTGAGATCCCAATGACTCAAACTTCTTTGAAAACAGCTGCAAGAATAGTGAGACCAGGAAATGTCAGAGCAGAGCTGTAGGGCTGTTACAGCTTAAAGCTGAGCTACAGTGACTGAAGTTGGAGCTTGACAGATCAGCTCAGCTGATGTAAAGGCTAGATAGTTCTGTTTTCTGTCCCCTTTGGCAGCCCTATCCTCCTTCCTGCACCATTGCAGTTGAATTTCTGTCTTCTCATCTGAAAACTAATTAAAAAAAAATAGTTTCTTCAATGATTGGTTTCTTGAATTGAGTCACAGTTAGGCCAGAAGAGTCTCAGTGCTTTCAAAAGGAAGGAGTAAGAAAACGTGGTGGGAGAGGAGTAAAGCTGCAAGACTTTTGACAACAACTTAGTGCTAGACTGGCTCAGTAGTATTGTCAAACCACATCATACTCTGTGGGAAGAAATTTTGTTTGTCCTCTTAGTTTCCATTGCATTCACTGAGACACTTCGGTGAAATTGTTTGGGTTTATTGAAACATTTATTTAACAATGCCTAATCTCAGAATTAAGTCTACCAGTTAAGGTCAAAATAGTTTTATGGTCACAAGTCATCTTTTCCAAATATCTGTTGAAAGAATTTTTGAGTGTGTATGTGTTACAGTACTGTAATTAAGAACATTTCTCTGCTTTTCTAAACTGTGAATCATTTAGACCTTGTCTTTTTAAAATTTTTTCTCATTTTGGAGGGGAGGTGAATTTTTTCTTTTTATTGCTGTCTCTGTTTTTCCATTGATGGATAAGTTGGTACACACAGTGCTCTGTATTCTTTCTGTAATAGATCCTGTTTATCTTTCTGAATTGTGAAACTCATTGGAATTTCAGAAAGCCTGATAAATTTTCAAGATCCATTAATCTTGCTAATCCTTATTTTCTGCGTTCTTTGAGAGTGCTGTAAAGTTTTAATGTTAATTGCTGGGAAGTTAAATTGAAAAGATGTGGTTTTCTTTCTAAGATGCTGTGTTATATTTTGAGTATTGAATTATAAGCTTTGCTAGACATTGATACAATAAATTAAATAACAGTAGCATGGAACTTGTGTTTTAGCATTAGTGGTTATAAATTAGCCTAGGGATAAGTGTGATTAAAGGAGAAATAGCCTCTTAGTGCCATTTATACTTGCGTTATGTTGGGTTCCTTTTTAGTTCACATGAGTTTCTATGTACATTCTAACCTTGTGTGTCCCTATGTTACTGACAAATTTCTCCTTGTGGTGCATGGATTTGGTGCATTCTTGTCTGTCTTCGCTCCCTACTCAACATGTACCTTTAAAGCAGAAGGTGCTTGCCATTGTACTGCAAATCTTCCAGTCATGTGGAGTTTTGGTTACTTTTTCTAAGACTTTACATCTTCTGATGCACATTCAAGATGCTTTTATTGTCTGACCAAGGCCAGGCTCCTCAGGATTAATTTATTTGCCAGTTGTCCAGCTCTGCTTGCTTGCCAGGATAAGAGTGCAGACTCAAGATCTCTACTAACATCCTCAGAATAGGAAGGCATTTCCAAGCTGAGAATTCCTGGGTGCCAGCAGTCTCAAGCTGGTCAAATCAGACCTTCCAGCTTTGTCATTAATGTCACTGAGTGCTCATGTCAAGCTTCTACAGGGTAGAGTTTCCCATCTCTTGGTTGTGCCCTGAAAGCCAAGCCGTTTTTCTGTCTGTGAGCTTACAGTAGAAGTTGAATGGACAGATTTAAGTGTTCACATTGACACATGGGCAATTCTCTGTAGTCTTGTCTGGTGCTGGGTAAGGTTGTAGTGTGCCCTTCTCCTTTTTCTCTTGTGTCTGTGTGACTGTGGCACCAGGAGAGTACATTTCTGCTCTCCTGGCATTTATCCACTCCCTCATTTTCATCGAGTACTGTCTGTGAAGTTTTGAGAGCTGATGGTGTTTAACAAAATGGTTCTCCATTTGCTATTTGCCTGAAAGCATCTCGTGCTTTCTGCCAGGGGATAGAAGGTAACTGTGACTGCCCTGTGACTGGAGTTGGAATGTCTGTGTGGAACCTCTAAAAAAAACATTAGTAGTAAATAGTCTGCATTAAGTAACTGGAATTCTTCCAGTCTACACTTGTGCTTTGCTTGTCTGTCCATCTTTCTTACAGTCCTTCCAAGTACATGGTTGTTGAGAAGCAACTGATAGGGTCAACAGTGATGTTCCATGTTATTTTTCCTGCACTGGGAATAGGGAAAAGTAAACATGCAGGCAAGCATGTGTCTTCTATGAATAATGCATAGGAAAACTTTCCGGTTTCAAGTGATGGAATGTAATTACAATTTATATGGGGATTATATGACTTGAAGAACACCTGTTGCTGGTGGTAAATTTTTCTTTCTAGTCAGCAAAGTAATGCATTCCTAAATTGTATTTTTCTTGCCTGCCCTTTCATTTTTTGCTAGGAAAATAGGAACTTTGGAGTATCAGATGATGAAATGTGGAAAGGGACCAGAAAGGTCTGCAAAGTTATGTGTGATAACGCCATTTAACTCAAATAACACAATGAAAACTTCTTAGCTGTAGTTGAAGACATAGCTGTATAAAGCAAAACCTAAGCCTTAAAAAGGAAATATCTGCTCTAAGGTTATTCAGCTGTAAAAAAGAAAATAACTTGAAACCTCACTTTTCCTGTTTTTTAGGTTTTGTATTTCTCAGATTAGTTGAAATGATAGATTCAAAGGTTTGCAAGTACCAATTATAATGGTCATTGAATATTTGAGATTATATCAGTTCTAGTGTAAATATGATCCCAGTATGGTACTGATACAGGACTCAGATTTGCAACTCAATGATGTAGCGATTGTCTGGCCTCCTCCTAAGTCACATTAGTGTTACAGTTTTGCAGTTGCCCAAGAGAGACTGTGTTGGTCCCTCTCTAGGCTGCACAAGGATTGCAGTACTTTTATACAGTTTTGTTACTTGGTTTCCTTTTAGCAGATTAATACATTTTTGAGAGGAATCTGCAAAGAGCTGATCAGGAGTAAGGAGACTCATTGGTTTTTCTGGAAAGCCCTAAAACCTAATTCTTATGCATTTTTAAAGAGGCTTCCTCTAAATACATAAATATGGGGATTTTGTGTCCTGAAAATTGAAGTATTTTGTGACTGTTATATAACATCTAGTAGCTACAAAATACTGAACAAGTCACTTCCCAGCTTGTAAAAAGAACTTTAAAGATGTATGATCGGCTATTAGGGAATCACTGAAAGATCTATCTCCTATGTTTAACATAGTTAAGTAGTGAAGATTTTGTGCAGTTTTATATTTACATGTTGTTGAAATCTGGAAATTGGAAAAAGAAAAATAGATTCTTGATTTTATTATAAATTAACTTCTTGTTTGCATTCTATTATTTAATGCAAGTGTGTGTTCACACGTTTGGTGTCTGACAACACAAATTGAAGACTTGGCTGGGAAAAGAAGAGTCCTGCTTAGTTTTTGACAACAGAAGGTGACAGAGTTTATCTGAGACTACTCAATTAACACTTTGTCTTTTTGCTGGTTATCTTCATAGTATCCAGCTGTTTCTGAGAGAGTCAGGATATTTGTGTTAAGTTGTTCCTTTGGTTATTTGCTATGGGCATAAAAGAATTCAGGGAACTTGAGATTAAACTTGAAAAAATATATCTTTCTTAGCTGTACAGTGCAGCTGCAAGTCTAACTTGGAATTAGCTGTTGTTATATTTAGTAATATTTTAATTAAGGCTGTTTCAGGTTCTGTTTGTACAAACAAGACAGATTTGTGATGAGTGTTTACGATATTGAGCTATAACTGAAGAAACTCCTCTTTAATGTATTCTGCTATGTATTCATTGTGTGACATGGAAGTGACATTAAAGGAGAAAATATATGGCCATATTATTTTTAGGTTTCTTTTGCTCAGTATTTTTCACTTGTTTATTTTTGAAGTAATGCAAAGTGATACTTCTAACTCAGCAGTGTGTTTTGTATTTAATTAATGGAAATGTAGATTGAATATCCAAGTAAGGGTTGAGTTGCACAGAGGTTTAAAAATTATTTTTAACCCTTTTTTTTTTTTTTTTTTTTTTTTTAAAAAATTTTTTTTATTTTTTTTTTTTTTTTTTTTTTTTTTTTTTTTTTTTTTTTTTTGGCAAGATGTTCTTTCCTTTCTATTGTGGCAGTCCTGCAAACGAAGGAAATTATCCAGCAAACTGACTTTGTGACTAAGAATGGAACAGAAGTGTTCTCTTTAATATGCAAAAGAGAAGTTGCAAAAAGAATGTCTTTGTCTGACAATGAAAAATGTCACTTGTAATAATTTTGAAAAGATAAGAAGGTGTGAATTTTTGATTTGTCAGAAGTATGTTTTAAGTAGAACTATTCCTCTTTAATGTTCTGGTCAACTATCTTTATTCATTTGCATGTGTCTGAATATTAAGCTTCCAACTACATTTAATCCAAATAGAAAAAAGTAACATTTTTTCATTAATTTAATTTTACATTGGAAACATTATTATGTTGAAAGTCAACTGTATCTGATACTCAAGTTATTTTACACTATTTGTGGTAATCTACACTGAGTAATTGCTTCTGAAAAAGGTATAAAATGATTTTCCCCTTTCTTCTTGCTGTCATCCAGTTGGTAGAACTACTTGTTCTTCATCAAGAGAAGGCTGATGCCACAGATGGTAGCAATTTTTTTAAAATTAGATAACCTCACATTAATGCAAAATGTAAATATATGCTTTTTCTATACTCATTTAGAGGTTATGATTTGGACAGTACAAAGTAAAGTGCACTTTCTCTTTTTACAAAGAGGAATAAAAACTCTTCATTTATGAAGTATAAACAACTAAAACTACTTCTATAATATATGAAGAAAATAGTAATTAATACTTTTTTTCAAGGCTTGAAAATAATTTTTATCCCATGGATACTAGACTTCATAGACTTGGGAGATATTTAGACATATTGCTACATGTCAAAAAGAAAAAGTAATAATGTTAAAATTAGCACCGCCAGAATATATATTCTGAATTTGCACTCTGGAAAAGTAATCTGTATGTACGTGTTTTGGATTAGAGAAAATTCAATACAAGGTAAATACTTTTCTTTGAGCTTACTGATGCCCATACAGGAAGCAGAATATTATTTCTGCTTAATATATTATATTATAATATATTATTTTGTGTTATCCTGTGTTTGGAGTTTTCTGGAAAGAAGCAGCTACTGGGGTCACTTAATTCCAGCTATGGCAGTATCTTTTCTTCCATGGCAAGTTTTGTGTGTAAGAACTTTGCTATATCCAGACCATGGCATTTCTTCACTCAAGTTCTCATGTTCATATAATCATTTTTACCATGCAGTGCTTTGCTGTATATCCTGGTTAATTACTGTTGGATTACATGGATTGTCTCATGCTTTGTTGT
Organism: Aegithalos caudatus; assembly: GCA_013389925.1. Taxonomy (NCBI): domain Eukaryota; kingdom Metazoa; phylum Chordata; class Aves; order Passeriformes; family Aegithalidae; genus Aegithalos; species Aegithalos caudatus. The sequence goes on along the minus strand of WEIU01004915.1, from coordinate 14,312 downwards.
TAATTGTAGTGCCTGATAGGCAAAAATGAGGTTTTAATATATTTTTATTGCATAGATTATTTTTCTTTTCCCGTAGTGGAGAGCTACTTTGTGATGGGTATGAACTTCTAAACCACAAGTCTCTAGATCCCTGTGGGTCTTAAATACTTTTGCTTTGGGAGGATTATTTGAGAATACCATTAAAAAATTATAATCACTGCTGTTCTCTTACCCACTGCATAGATAATAGTCACGTAATATGCTATGTAATTGCAACAGATTATTGGGATTTGGAGGTAATCAAGCTGATTCCATGATCAGTGTCTATTCCAAGTGGCAAATGTGATGCTTCCTTTGCTGTTTCTTTTCAGAGATTTCTGTTGTGAGATACTATTTAATCAGAAATTAATTCCATGTAAGAGAGAAAAGGCATTGAGGGTCTGGTAAATCAGCAGGGATGGCAGGCTGACAGCTTTTTTGGCACATAAGGATTTAGCAATTAAAAGATTTCTGTCAAAAGTTTAAGTCTCCATCTCAGAGTGTTGCTTCAGTTATTCTAAATTCTTTCTTAGATCAGTGGTATTTTGGACCCAACGGTCCTCTTTTTCCTGTAATTAAATTTATCTTCAAAAGACAGTTTCAGCGTGGTATTTTAGGGAAAAGAATCCTGGAAAAGACAATCTCTAGAGGCAGTACATGAATTGCTGCAAGTATTTTTGTGCAGTTATGGATGTGGTTAGTTAATGTCATGAACCAAGCTGGTTTTATCATAAACTGTGTGTTAAAAGTGGCTGAGGTCACTTGGCCTGTTCAGCCTGGAGGAGACTGAAGGGAGGTCTCATTGCAATTGCGACTTCACTGTAAGGGCAAGGAGAGAGGCAGGCACTGGTCTCTTCTCTGTGATGCCCAGTGACAGCATCTGAGGGAATGGCCTGAAGCTGTGTCAGGAGAGGTTTAGGTCAGATATCAGGAAAAGGTTCTTCACCCAGAGGGTGGTTGGGCACTGCAGGGTCCCCAGGGCAATAGTCACAGCACCAAGCCTGGCAGAACTCAAGGAGCATTTGGACAATGCACTTCTCTGAGATGTTGCTGTGCAGGGCTGAGAATTGGATTTTGATCCTTGAGGGTCCCTTCCAATTCAGGATATTCTATGGTTCTAGAATTGTATTTTATGAAGTAAATGAACTCTATTTGATAAAATTATTTAGTCAACTAATGTAATTGATCGTAATAAAATCAAATAAACTGAATTTGTTAATTAAAATACATTCTAGAATTTCTTCCTGTGTGTAAGATCTCCTGGAATCTAGATGTTAAAATGTGTTTTTCCTATTAGTCCTTGTAATTAGATATTAAGGAAGCAAAGGGAAAAAAAGTTCTGCTTTGTCTCTGTAGCAGTGCATAGTATCCCTCAGCCAGGGTGAAGTGACATAAACTGAATGTTAAAAAAAATATTATTTTTGATAAATTTCCACTGGAGTAGGTAGTGATAGTGGAGGTAGACCAGTGTAGCTTTCATGATACATTAATTCCAGTAGACTTTTCATGTAAACAAATCCATTTATTTTTTGCTTAAAATGACCTTTTTAGAAATTAACCCAAAAGTGGCATCATGTATCACTTCATATAATGTAAGTTTTGTGTGTTTGTCAGTATTTATTTGAAAGGTGTAGTTAAAGGGCATTTTTGTTCCAGATAGAACCACTTTCATCCCAGTTTCATTCTGTCAGTCTTAAAAAACTTCTGAGAGATTCATGTTGCTAAAATTGTTTATAAGTTTTCTTATTTAGCACTCTTTTCAGTTTTGCGTTGGAACGGAATTGAGTTGTCATTTCAAGTTCATGCTCAATTGAAATTGCTATCTCTCAGGGTTGTATCCTGAATGTCAATACTTAAAAGAGTTGAAGTACAGGTAGCCCATGTTGCGGGGGCTTGTAATTATGTACCAGTTTACAAATTGCTGTGAAACGTTGTGTATTGAGTTTCCTTTGCCAAAGAAAAGCTGTTTAGAAAGAGCATGAAATCTTTGGTACAGTTCAGTTCAAGTTCAGCTACTTACTTTTAAAGAGGAGATAATCCTGTAAAATTAGTAAAAAAAAAATTGCATGTAAATTGACGCATATGAAAGTACAGTCCCTACTCCTGTTGAGTAATCAGAACAAAGTATTTCAGTTGTGAGCAGACTCAGGTGTAGAGGAATTTGTTTGATTTTTTTCTATTATTACATGACTTGTTTGTGAGAAATAAATACATCCTGTTTGGAGATAAATGATTCAAACATGGAGAAAAGGCAATTAAGGCACAAATCCTGTTTTGTTCAGTAACCTGCTCAGCTTTCTAAAAATATGTTAATTTCTTGTGCAAGTGGCAAAGTTGGAAAGAAGTGACAAGCAGCAGTGAATGGCGTTTGGATGAAAATGGTTTTAACTGGATGGCACAGATTATTTTCATGGAATGTCAAGATGTAATGGTGTAAAAAATGAATAACAAATCATTCTTCTTCAGGACTAAGTAGAAAACAACAGTCATGTATATTTAAAACTATTTAAAGGGCTAAAGTATCTTAGATCAAGTTAATTTAAAAAACCCCAAACCCCAAGTTATAAATAAAAACAAGCTTGCATATTAAATTTCAAATTTTTTTTTGTGTTAGGATTCTAATTGGCATTTTTGTGTTAGGATTCTAATTGGCATTTTTCAAGTCATACCCCGTAGTTAATTTGTGTACAGAAGAGCTATAATATTGCATTTATATATGAATAATTGAAACATTACTAAGATAACTGTATGGCTTTGTACATTACTAGTTAAATAAGTTGTGTGATGTACAGTGTGAAAGCTCCAAAAGTAATTGACTGGATATTAAATAACATTTGGGACTAGATACATATTAAAATATTAAATACTTTAAAATTTCATATAAAATATTTAATATAAAAATGTTTCATCTTTTTAAAATGTCTGAGGATTTTTGCTGTTTTGGTGGTATATATTTGAAGATGTCATTATTTTCTGAAGAGCTTGAAATTACTTTTGAAAATGAAAAATTATTTCATAACAAGGAAGTTATTATTTGAGAAAGAGGTGCTAATTTGATATTTAAGATGACGAGCTGGTAAGTTTCCGTGTTCTAATACTTCTGATTCTAGTGATGATAACAAAATGAAATGAAAGTGATGTTAAGGTAATACTTCTGTAATGACTATGACTTTTTATGCCACTTCCATAGCCAGCAGTTCAATTAGTCCTGGTAACTTTGTAGAAAGACGTTCTTTTAGTATTTCTAAAACTGCCTTATATTACAATGAATTTCAAACATAAATTCAGAATTTCATTGTTGTTTTTCTTAAGAACTGAAAATAATTATTAAGTTTATACAAGTAGGACCTTTGAATTTAAAGTATGTCTCTGAGAAAATATTGCTTCTCTACTGGTTTTTGTTAGTAGAAGAAACCACTTGGAACCTCTGAGAGTTTTTTAAATGCTTTTCATGGTATGATTAATTCCTAGACAACTCAGAATTTATTGTAATATGTTTTGAATCAAAATAATTCTGGTGGTGAATGCAGCATAGATATATTTTTTATGTAAAAACAATCTTTTAAATTTTTTTCTGTCTATGAAGTATACCTGCCTGATACTTAAGCTGTGCGTAACTGAAGGATTAATGTGACGTATAAAACCTGTATTCATAGATGGGAATCTCTACACATTTCATGTGGAAAATTGAAGTACATTCTTTCCCCTAGCTTTGTAATGGTAATACTTTACATGATTTCAGCTTGATAATTTACCTAATCTGTGAACAAGTATTCTAAGACTCTTTACATGAGTGCAAATGGATGCAGAAATATAATTTTCAAGTCCTATGTTCACACTGAATTACATAAATAATTAATTGGATTTTCTGCAGCTTAAGTTTCATGCTTTTTGTAAGGTATCAGCCAATGTTTCTTTTTTCAGTCAAGAAAAATGTCATCAGATACTGTGTTTCCATAGAGAACTATAAGGCTTTCAGACAGTGCCTTTTTTAACTACTTAGTATCCAAGAAGTACTAGAAAGAAACACCTGAATGTATTCACCTTTCAGTACCTTTTAGGTCCTGGTCAACTTCCTTAAGCACATATTTTGATGAATCAAAGCAGTTTGATTGGTGAACAATATAAGCATAAGTAAAAGTTTAAAAATTGCAAATTAAACCTACGGTTTTAAAAGATCAAATGTGACATATGTGAGAGTGTTTTTCTTTGAAGATGTTGTACATTTACTATATCCTATTAAAAGGAGACTATCACTGCCCTTTGTTGAGAATCATTCCATGACTGGAATTCAGTTAAATCTCCTCCTCAAAGCAGTGTCAACACTGAATTCAGGCAAAGTTGGTTAGGACAGCCTGCTCCAATAATAAAGCAGTCATCGTCATAGTTCATTCAAAGGTTGCATGATCTTTATCTGCCTTCTGATCTGTCTTCTTTTATGTCTTCTCATTGCTTTCTCACTTGTTCTGTGTACCCCAAATTGGTGTGACACCTTCTTAATATATCACACTGACTTCCTCCCTGAACATCATTAACCTGTGCCACCTTCTACTGCTCTTTCACTTCTGCTGTTCCCTGTGTTCTGGTGAAACACAGTTCCCTCTTGCTGCCTTTTCTGCCACTGCCTCTCTGTTTGATAGGAGTTATGGCTGCAAGCTATTGAAGATGAAGAATTTCTTTCTGGGCCCAGTCTCTAGTCTCATTTGGATCAGGATCAATAATTCAGAGAAAACTGAGTGTTGTTCCAATAGCCTCAGATATTCTCAGTTATCCATATGGAGTCTTGGAAGGGGTGGGAGCATGCCTACTGCCAGCAGAACTTTGGGAGATTTCATCTGTTAAGCTTTGAGGTCAAAACTTCATATATAAGAGCTGACACTTTTGTCAAATCTCAGAGTATTCCTGTGTGTGGAGAGATTCCATGAAAATGGTAAATAGGCATCTGACTAACAATAAATGAATGCCTGACACATGACAAAGTTCATGATAATTAAAATACTAATTTAAAAAAATTAGTTGCCTTTCCTCTCTGTTCCCGAGTAGAAATCCACTTTTCTCACCTTGTGACCCCTCTTGATGCAGCAGGATGTCTGATTTGAAGTTGTTGGCAAGTTCCTTTTCATGGGAAGGTTTTCAGGGGTGGTTTAAGCAAAATGTTAAATGATCTCTTCTGGTCAGAGGTAAGAAGTGGAGCAAAAACCATTGTCACTTGTAGATAGGTCTGGATGTCCAGCTCAAAACAGAAGTGCACATCTGTCCAATTTGTTTTTCATGGTGGAAGGCATATTTCTGTGTATCTTTCTTTGTCAGATTTAAAAGATACCTATATAATAATTTAAGAACAGCACCACAGACACAAATGTTCCCTGTCATCCTGCAAATCGAACTGAGGAGGTTGTGGAACTGCATGTGTTTCTCAGTTAGTACTTTTACATTGATGTATGAGCCCAGATTTACAAAGGGCATGTGTCAAATCAAAGAATAATTTCATTTGGAAGGCTCCTGGGAAAGTAATTTGCAGTTCAGTCCCCTGCTCAAAGCAGGGATAACATTGAAGTTGGATTCTATAACTCATGTAGGCAATCTGTTCCAGTGATAAATTCCTCTCATTCTGGATATTTCCCGCCTCATCTCCAATTGGAACTTTTCTTGTAGTTATTTTGGACTCTTGTGTCTTGTCCTTTTGTATTGCCTCTCTGAGAATGCTGGCTCATTGCCAACTTTTCTTTAATCCCACTCCTTTTTAAATGCAGCATTATAGTTCTAAAGTGAAGTGCAAAGATCTTGGCAAACAGAATTTGTAAATCTGATAAAGCTTCATAAATCTATATTAAATAGAAAAAAATCAACCCCCAAGAATGGGATTTATGGAGTTGAGTGTAGGGCCTTGCAAAGTCAGGAGGAAGAAAAGAGATATGAAATCCCAGGTTTCATCCAGATTGATGCAGTTAAGTTCAGCTCTGAAAACGTATTGTCTGTTTGTTGTGGCCGCAAGATACACTCTGGGGAGTTACTCTTCTGTTTAGAATGCAGGTTTGAGACATAACTGAACCTATAATATTTCTTAATTATCAGTACTACTAATAAGCCAATTAACAGATTAATTAATCTGTTACATATCACTAGGAATCACAGTTCTGCAATGCTTTACATTGTTAATTGCATGTAGTTATTGAGTTCTATCACATTTTTGCCTATAAATTACACCCAAAATATTATCAAATTGCAGTTTTATAACCCATCACTTTAACCTCCCACCCTACTTCATAATCAATTTGCAATCCTGTCACGATTTTAATTTCTCACTTCAAGATTTTTTGGATATAGACCTTGTTGAGAGTCCACTAGGTTTCCTAAGGGCCTTCCCTCTGACATCCTGGTAGCCTTTATTAATGAAGCAGCTCAGCTTCGTTATAGTCTGGGCATCTGCTCTACTTTCAAAAGATCTGTCATCTCTTGGTCTTGAACTGCCTTTATAAGTTGTTACTTATTTCTCACACTTCTAGGCTTCTGTTTTTTGCTGCTCTTCTATATCCCGTTCTCTGCTCACTCTCCTTTCAAATAAACAAGCTCCCTTTAAATACTCTTCCTGCATTTCCCCCAGTTTGTCACATCCATTTGCAAATTTCTTGTTTCTAAAACCTGCTCCTTGATAATCTTGATCTTAAATGGTATAATTGATGTGAAGTACTGAGGGACTTCAAAGGTCCTGCCGAAGATCCCCAACACTGCTCCTTTGTGTTATCTGTTTAATAGCAATTACATCTTTCATATTTTGTATACTCTTATCTCTAAGACATATCAGTCTAATTTGACCTTTTTCCCCCTCAACCTGGTTTTGGTTTTTGGCTTTCTCTCTGTTCCACTTCACTCTTTCTTGGTTCACATGCAAGTGAATGTAGATGGTTTTTCTCATTCTGTTTTTTGCCTATTAAGTATCCTGCTTACCCAGGGAGCAGGGTGTACCAGCTGATCCCTGAGGGAAGAGGAGCCAGGTGCTGAACATAGCAAGGTGGACAGGGCAAGGGCTCGGTTTCTCCTTGGCATCGCTGTATCAGAGCTGGGCCTGAGAAGAGGTAACTAAACCTCCAGAAACTGGGGCACTCTTAGCTCCTTTACAGTGCTGTCTCTCAGGTGTTCCATCAGAAATCATTGGTTTTGGCAACTTCCGATAATCTCCCTGTTCTTCTGCAGAGACTGGCCAGTCCGCCATCAGAACCTCTTGCTCACAGTGTCAGTCCCTCTCAGATGAGGACCAGATGCTTTTCTGTTCTTTGAAAAGATGATTAAACATTAACTCAGATGTAAATGGTAGGGTTTTAAGTATATCTGGTGTAATATATATATTTGCATCTTCCGAGATTCTTATTAATGATCAATTCTGATAATACAACTTTGTAAACTTTTACAAGATTTTTAAAAGTCTGTTTCTTTCTCTTTCTTACTTTCAGTATCTCCTGAAGCAATTGGGTTCCTGTCTGCAGTCGGGGTGTTCATTATTCTCATGTTGCTACTTTTCCTATATATTAATAAGAAGATGTGTATTGAAAATGTTAGTGGTTTCCCAGATCTCGATTCAGGATACACTACAAGAAAGAATTCACAAGATAAACTTTGTAAGTATATAACATACAGTGTACTAAACTTAATTATAAGAATGCACATTTTTACAAGGATGTAGCAACACAACAACGTTGGCTTTTCCTATGACTGCAGTACTTGAAAGGAGCAAACCTTTGTATCCGCAAGCAACAGAAATTCAACATCTATATAACCAAAGAGTTTGCATTTACTTATGGGGAGATACTTCTCTTGCACTCGTGAGAATACTCTTGAACTTATTTTAAACATTCCATAATTTTGTATAATTAAATCTTGTCAGGTAAATTTTTGAATGGGATTATTGAATTTTCACTCAGCCTGTTAAAATAATTTGTCATACTTTTGGAAAAGGTCTTGCTTTTATTCACCTGGAAAAAAATTTTAAAGAATAATTTTAGTGATATCTTATACTTGACTAACACATTATTGAATATTTTTTAATACAACAAGGTCTTTAAAGATCACATGTAATGAAAGAAATTAGACCTTGAAAAGGATATTGTGGATTAGTAAAATAACGTCTTTCTACTTTTGTACTATGAAAATTGAACAGGCTTTGGTACCTGACTTGAGAGAAAGAGTCAGGTGCTAGAGAACAGAATGTGAAATCAAAGAGACCATCTTCCTCTCTAAGAGATGGAGCTGTATTATTATTTTCAATTTTCCAGGAAACAACAAAAAAAAATTCTCCCCAAAAATTGTCTGTCATATTAACTTTCTTTTTTGCTACAAAACAAGTCTTGATAGTCCAAAATACCTTACCTTATGTAGAAGACAACAAATATTTTGGGGTGAAGAAGTCGCCACGATGTGTGTTGTGTTATGTTAAAAGCTTGTTTTACTGTGACATTGATGAAAATTTAAATGTCTCACAACTTCTTCTTCACAGGTTAGAATAAAAAATAAATTCCACTTCACACAGTTGTCTTGGTTTTGAAAATAATGCATTTTATTATGGCTAGTTGATGCTGCAGTTGATGAAAGACTATGGTTTTGCTGGTTGATTGTGGCTTCATTTCAAGATATTTATTTAGCTGTTTTCAGTAATTATTGAATGAAAAGAGAAAAGCTGCAACTCCCCCGGTAAATGTATTGATTTTTGAGATAGCAAAGGCAAATAGCTCTGAAATTGAAGCTGGAGAAACAGAGATGATCAATTTGTGAAACAGAAGACCTCTCAGTATTAAGAGCTGTTGCTGAATAAGCTGGACAAATGGCGTTTTTTAGAAATCTTCACCAAAATCTTAGCCTTCCCTCTATGTCTTCCCTGGTGGACACACTCAGCAGTGCTGTGGATGACCTGGCCAGTGTTGTTGGTGAGGTTGGCTACTCTGTAGCTGATTCAGTGACAGAGCAAGTAACGAGCATGATCAATGGCCTGTGGACAGAAGATGAGAGCTCCAAAACGCAGAGTGATAAACCTGTGGAAGGCAGAGAGGAACACTCACTGTCATTAACTCATTCTCAGGAAATTAATATGAAAATAAAGAGAGATGCTGCAGAACATAAGGAGACTCATTATTCTAATTTGTTAGATTTTGTAAAAAAAGGTACAAGTCAAGCTGGAATTTCTGACCATGTCTTGAACAAAGAACAGTGCCAGTTAAGAGGCACAGATCATAATAACACTCTCAGTGATACAGCAGTACCTCAGGATTTGAAGACTGTAGGAGGACCTTTTAAAAGGGAAGTAGTAGGGGGGAGTGAATGTTTTGTAAATGATAAGTTCTTGAAAGATAGTAACCTGAAAAGTAAAACACTTACAGTGGACCAGTCTACTGAGGAGGAAGATAATTGTCTATATGGAGTATCAGATAATTCTAAAAATCATGAGCCTAAAAAAATCAAATCACTGTCACCTGGAGTTGATTTTAAAGATTCTGATAAAGTGCACAGTATGAATGTTCCCCAAGATTTAGAAACAAATCTTGCTGAAGTACAGAAGGAGAAATTATCATACTCCAGCTTGAAGAAGATGCACAATGACCATCCCAATTGCCTTAATAAAATAAAAGAAAAGAAGTCTGAAGCCTTTGACAGAAAAAGAAAACCCATTTCAAAGGATGAAGGCAATGAGTCAACTACAATTATGAACAAGGGTAAAAGGAAAAACTCAAAGAAATTAGAAAGAGAGCTATGTCATAAGAAGACAGCCGGAAAAGGTGAGGAGTCTGTCAGCAAACTGCACTCTTCAGCCTTTCCTGAAACTTACAATATTTCCTACTTTTTTCACCTAATTTACGCATTTAATAATAGTGTTTCCTGTGAGTGAAAGTAGGTTTGTTTCAGTGCTTCATTTTCTAATTATGTTGATATTTCTTGGAAGTTAATTGCTTTCCAAAGTGTTACTTAAAGGAACTGATTAATAAATGCCTTTTCTGTGTTCTAACTTTACTCTTTCTCTATACAGTTTTTCTTGCCTTCTCTGCCTTGTGTGGTTTCTGCTGAAAACTATGAATTAATTAAAACTGGAAATTAGTAGTTGTTCTGTGAAAGTGATTTTTAATTTTGTTCCTTTTAAAAGCATTGCATAAGATGTGCTGTGACAGTAAAAGGAATAACTTCTTTTGCATTTACATTACAGTACATCTTCAGAATATTTCGGGGATATGTTAGAATGATTTTGAGACACAATGAGAAATTAGAAACTCAATAAGGAATGGCAATTAAGTGATTTTAAGTATAGAAAGAAATGAATGAGGCTTGTCTTAAAGTTGTATTCTTAAAAGAAAACCTGTTTTTTGTTGTTTTTGATACTTGTGTGCTGTCTTCAACATCTAATCTTAGTGTGATAAGGGTGTTGCAATATCAGTTTGTGAGTAAGAAGTAAAACCTTACAATTTTGCATACTTTCTCAGGCTGCGTAGTAAATTTTTACAAACCAACACATGCTTTTCCAGAGGTGCTGATTCTGTAAAGAAATGAATTATTTCCTAATAGAAACCCATTCTTTTTCTTCAGTTTTGTGTGTTTTCCTTATCTGAAAATTTCAGTTAACTGCTTTGTTGAGGTTTGGTTTGGTTGTTATTTTTTTAGTTTGGATTAGGTTTGTTTTCCATGTTTGTATGGTAAACTATGATCTTATCTATTTCTTTACATAATAATATATTTGTAAGGTATATTCTCTCAAAAATGGCATTTAGGTCCCATAATAAACAAATTAATAGCTTTCAATAGGTTAATAATTGCTCATGACCCATGTCAGCCAAATAAAGAAAGGTTTTGCTAAGACCATAAATTCTCTTAGACAAGTTTCCAAATAAGGTATAAAAATCAAATGAGAAGTGGCAAGCAAAGGTATAAGACTTATTTTTTTTAATGTACAGGAAGCTATTTTTTCCCAAGAAATTGAAACCGATCTGCTTTGTAATTTAAAAAAATATTTGCATGGATAGCTTATGTTTAAACTTTGAGGTGGGTTTTTAAGTCCTCTGAAGAGGTCTTGCTTCATAACTTATAATAATGGTATACATTCTCATTCTTCTATGATAGGAACTGGCGAAAAATAAAAAACTGCCATCGCTCGGAACTTCTGGATGCCTATGAAAGTCAGTGTATTATTAGAGACATAACTTTCAACTCTTCTTTCAAATATGTTGCTCCCATGTTTTATACTATTTCCTTCTTTATGCAGGCTGATTAATGGACCTGATTTTGTATTTGTGAATACGTTTCTTGAAATGTTAAAGGGTGCACCTAATACTTATATCTAGCACTGTACTTTAGGCTGGTACGCTCTGTATTAATTATAGTTGTGGAAATCTGTAGAACAGAACAGAATCACTGTGGCAGGTTTCAACCCCTGGAGGGCTGTATGAGATGCAAAATTTTACTCTGTGTTGCAGCAAAGGAGATTCCTTTTTTCTGGGCAGCCTCTTGCAGTGAATGTGTTAGGCAGAATAGATCTTGCTTGGTATGATATCAGTAAGTGATCACTGAAATTCAGTGTGCTTTATAGCCATCCATAAATGGGAAGAACCATATCTGCTAAATTTGAATTAATAGTCTACAGTTGAAAGATTTAGTTGCTCCTTAGAAGTCTTTTAGGGCACTGTTTTTCCCATAAATAGTAAATTAAGCTGATGTACACATTGTGTGTAGAGCTGGTGGCCCCATATCCAATTAAGGTTTTCTGAAAATTTCCATTTCAAGACCTTATTATGAGTTTCCTAAATTGTGTGCCAGATTTGAAAGAATTGTGAGGAAATTAGGCATTCTTTCTGTCTGAGATCCTATTTGTCGGGTTTTTTTCCTAAGCTATAGTTCAAAATCATAAACTGTTTCCAAAAATAGGTTATGGGAAAAAAAAGTAGATTTCACCTCAGCTTTACAAAGATGCTGTGGCACCTTTGTGTATTGGAATATGTGTTTGAAATGTGGGAGAGCACTTCTCCCACGTCAGAGTTTCCCATGTTCTTCTATGAAAAAACACCTAAGTTTGACAAAGTTGTAAATTTTTGGAGAGTTTGCTTTTTGAAAAGACATGGTAAACACCTAAACACTTTGCTTGTTAAATTCACTGACCATCCCACTTGCACTCAGATGCTTCATTGTAGGGATTGAAGAATGGAGCAGGTACTGCTCTGCCCTGCCTTTGATATTTATGGTTACTGATGGACACTGGGAGTTTGAACAGAAGAATTGAGAATAAACATATTCTATGTAAGGACAGAAACTTCCTGTACAAATAGGAGCTGATACATATGGTAGATTGTGTTTTGAACTAGGAAGGGGGACATACGTGGAGAGAACTGTTAACTTCATATGAAGGTGGAGAGACTAAAGGACAAAGACCAAGGTTACATGAGTAGTTGGTTAGGTGCAAGTAAAGAGAACTTGAGATTGAATAGCCAAAGAGAATAGGGGAAATCACCATAAGAAACCAAATTGGATGCTTGGAGCAAGAACTTGGAGTATGGGGCTGGGAGGCAGGAGCTTGGCATAGGATTCTGCTTGTATAAATATAATTTTCAAAAAAATTTCTTACCTGAATTTGCAGCAGAGGTTTTTCTGTATGAGTACCAGGGAGAAGAAGACATCTTTGGGAAGTGATTCCTTAAAGTAGGAAGGATGGACCTCTGTAGTACTGAGAGGCAAACACCTGACTGTAAAAGAGGCCTAGATGGCTGGCATAATTGAGTTAGTTTAATTTTAACTGGCAGAATTTTGAATAAGCTGAACGTCTCTTTTAGCAGGAATACCCAGCCAGAGGAATGCGACTGACTGGGCATGAAGACAGACGCTAATGCAGATCTGGAGCTGAGGGCACAAAAGCAGGGAGGGGAGATACAGTTGAGCATGGCTGGATAGCATGTTAGACAACATTCCCTCAGAATCAGGAGCTGAGATACAGCATTATGGGCATCTCAAAGCTCTGCTGGTAATGGAAATCCACTGTCAAGTGGTATACCTTGGGTTTGCTCTCAGAGTAGAGGAAATGCTGGCTTCTGAGTTTACATGAACTCTTAATGCCTGTTAGAGTCTGAGATCTACAAAACCTCTGCAAGGCATGTTAAATTTGGGCCAAATCCATTAGAACTTTGGAAAAAGGGAGGAGGAAATTCTCCCTTTGCAGAAATAAAAATACAGCTAATTTTTGATTTGTGGGAGGAAGTCATGCTTGAGATGTAGTTGAAAGATGTTGGCCACAGGAGTGGGCACTACAGAACTGCTGTAAAACTAGGTAACTAGATAGATTTTTTTTTCCTGTGTAATTTTTGCTGTTGCTAGATGTCTGGAGTAAAAAATCTGCATTAATTTCATTTATTGAAAAAAGAGCTGTTTATTCTAAGTTACATAAAATTGTGCATGCAAACATCTTTACTAGCATTTCCCCATTTGTTTAAGCACTACTTTCCCAGAGTTTAAGCACTACTGGCATAACTATCCTAAAGATTTTGTTATAGGCTTCTTTTTGTAAATCAGTTTCATTTCTATGCTATACTACATGCTCAGAGCAAAAATCAGCTGAGAATGTAGGATCAGGAGCTGCTTGCTTGATATGTTAGGAATCTAAATGTAATATTGCAGCAGTGTTGAATTTACATAAATTTTTTAAGCATTTTTCTACTTAATGAAGGGTTTCAGGAATGTCTGTGTGCCGCCTTACATGAATTGGTCTGTTTTCTGTTGAATAAGTGTTAGTATGGTTTTTGGGGGGCTTAATGATCTTTCAGGTCTTCTAGAAAATGAGAACAGCTCTCAGGAATTGCAAAATTACAATGCTTGTAATTACAAGAAGATATCTTTAAAATATTACAGAAATTTTAATTGAAATGGCTTAAATATCTTCAATTATAACCTCTTACGGTTATTTTCTTGTATTCTATTTTGAGCTGTAGTCGATTTGCTTTATTTTATTCAAACAGACAATTCTTATATGAGTAAAGACCAGCATGGTTCATCATCTGAGAGTGAAGATGAAGCACTGGGTAAATATCATGAGACCTTGTCTAGAACCCAGAGTTCCAGGTTGCCAGTGGTGGATGGCAGACAGCAAAAAAACTATATATGGGAAACCAGACAAAAATATAGTCCCCTGTCTGCAGAATATGATGGATACAGTAGTGAAGCCTCAATAGATGAAGGTAAGAGTAATTTAAAAGCCTTCCTTTTGTTCCAAATTTCAGAATTGTGTTCTGGATAAGTAAGTCCTAGACAAGAGCAGCTTGGCTAGCAAATAGTCAATGTCT
>WEIU01004914.1:680216-715664 GCA_013389925.1 Aegithalos caudatus | reverse complement strand
GATCCCGAAGGGCAGGACCCTGCTGGAACCCCAGGGGTGTGGACTCGGCGGGATTCTGTGCGCCCCTGGCCCCGCGGTGTCCCCCGGTCCCCACGGGACCGTGACCTGTGGAACCCCCGGGGTGACTCCCGTGCCCGGCTGGGCGGGAGGGTCCCAGCCGGGGGTCTCTGCTGGTCCCCCAGGCGCGCTGTGGCCGGGGCTGCCCGCCGAGGGTCGAGGGGCTGTGGGGTGATGGGCGGGCTGTTGTCCGGGTCGGGGTGCGCTTGGCTTGGCTTTGGTGATGCGCTTCTTTGCACCCCCGTGGCCAAAACCTTCATGGGTTTTAGATGGGAACCAGGTGGATTAAATCTGCGTGAAAGTGTGGTAGTGCCAGCAACTGGGGGGAGCTCTCAAATGCTGGGGGTTCTTTGGGCAAGCTGGTGAGGGGAGATGTGAGCATCTCTGCCTTCCCTGCATGCTTCTCTTGTGGCTCGATGCTGGGTCCAGTAATTCAGTGGATGTGGGACAGGTGTGAGGGCTGTGGCTTCAACACACAGATATTGGTGCTGGCTTTGCACTGAGTAAGCAGCTTCAGAGAAAGGTGCAGAGCCCTGTCCCGTCGAGGATGTGGAGCAATCCTGTGCTGTTTTTGCAACAACAGTTGCTTTTCTCCACCTATTCTCTCACTCAAGCACTGCACTGGACTTATTCTGGCCTGGAGGACAATTCTGACACTTGCTTCTGAATTGTGTCTCTGTATTGTATATGAGTATGTAACCTCCTATGCCTGTGGTAGTCGCTCAGCTCTTCCAATTCCTGCACTTTTGGAGGTCATTAAAGCTGTGTGGTCTGACCAACCAGGCCTTGACTCTCTCCTCCCATGTGCTATATAAGCATCTCTCCCTGCTACAGGTAAGAAACAGCTTTTGCTGAGTGTAAGCTGTGACTTGATGGATTTGCAATCCTGTGGCACACCATGCACCATCACAAGGTGCAGCTAGCCTGTAGTGAAGGCCAGCATCAGGGCTGGGGCAGTTCTGGGGAAAGGTTTTTTGGCTCTCATGGGCAGGATGACATGAACCCATCCAGCCCCTTCCCTGGCTGTGGAAGTGTGTGGAAGGAGTGCCTGGGATGTGCCATTTTGTCCTGGCAGCTGCCAGTGCCTGAGAGGTGGCTGCTTGGACTCCTCTGCCTCATTCATCACTGAAGGCTCTCCTGTTGTGCTGCTAAGGTGGTTTAAATCCCACCAGAGCTGCCTCCTGCAGAGGTTTGTGTGATGGGTGTTTGCAATGCAGGGGTGCTGCCTTGGTACCGTGGATTGGTTTGTTTCTGCTGCTGATATTTTTAACTGGTATTTGCGTACCCAGGTGTTGCTGCTGTGTGTTGTTTTCAGACAGAAGTGCCAAACTACAGTAGCTGTGCAGGGGCAGAGGAATGCTCTGAGAACTGCCCTGTGGTTATTACCACTGAGCAGTGGCTTTGCTTGCAGCTTCCTCTCATAAATAAAGCAAAAGCAGCGTGCAGTGCTGTGTGGGCTCCGAGCAGCCCCTCCTGCTTTCAGAAGCAGGGTGGCCAACCCCACTAGGCACTCTGTGCTGCCTGGGCTGTGTTGTCCTTTGACACACTTTTTATTTTTTAACAAGCAGCTTTTCCCTGTGGCTCATGCAAGTGCCAGAATCACAACCCTGGGTACCCCTGTCCCTGTCCTCCTCGGCAGGACCCTCCAGGATGTGCATTCCCTGTCAGCTGCACACAGCCACGGCTACCACAGGTCACTGGCTGTGTCAGCACAGCAGCTTTCCAGCTAGTATGGTCATTTACTTATCAGGCCATTATTCAGCTGGAGAAGACCTTGAGAGGTCATTCAGTCCATCTCCTGCCCTCCGCAGGATCGCTGAGAACCAAACCCCTTCCTGACAGATGTTTGTCATGTTTGTTCTTAAAAACCTCTGATGACAGGGACTCCTAAGCTCCCCAGACAATCTGTTTGACATTTAGCAGCCCTCATATTAGGTTTTTCTTATGATTCGTACAGAAATGTCTTTTTCTTCCCTTTAGTTTCAGGATTGGTCTTCTTTTTTTCCATTTATTCAGAACAGGCAGAAAAGTTCCTTCTGTCCTTCTTTGCAGTTGGCCAGTAGATATTTGGAAGTTGCTACCATTTTTCTTATTAATACAGATTAAACCACACTGATTCCTTTGATAACTCTTTTTTAGATCATGTATTCTTGGTCTGCAGTTGCTTTTGTTACTCTCTTTTGGACCATCATCCTTGCTGAGGAGTCGTGCTTAACCTGGGATAAAGGACTGAAATTGCTGCTGTATTTTTGCTGAGAAGACTAAGGGTTACTTCATATCTTTTATAAACAATGATCCTGTTTATCCATCCCACTGTGTGTGCTTTTCACTTTTGCCATAGGTGACTCATGTTTACTTTTTATCCCATCAACTCTTCAACTATTCCTCTCCAGATGTTTTCCTGCTTGTGTTTGCCTGGTTAATTATTCTTACCAAATTGCATTACCTCACGCTTGTCCCTGTTGAACTGTGTCTTTTTTTTTTTTTTTTTTTTTTTTTTTTTTTTCCTTCCCCAGACCTCTTCTTCTAAATTATTTGGATTGTTTTGAATTCTGACCTTGTCCTCCTGCATGCTTACAATCCCTCTTAGCTTGGTGTAGCCTTCCAGGGCAGTCAGCCTGTTTTCTCTGCCATCAGCCAAGTTGTGGATAAAAACACCAATCAGTATTGGGTCTGGGATGGGGTCCACTGGAAGATGCTCGAGTAGAGCCCCCCAATCTTTGCTCAAAGAGTAATGCCCCATTCACAGGTGATATTCCCAGCAGTGGTGGTCCTACCTTTGGGCAGCTCAGGCCAGTCCCTGCATCCCTGCCCATGTTATGGGGATGCCCCATCAGACACTATCAGAAGTCTCTGAAATCTTTGTTTCTTCTTCCCTTCCTGCAAGTCCTGACACCCTGTCACAGAAAGAAATACGAGAGATTTGATGTGATTTGTTCTTGATGAACAGAGGTTATCTCTTTCTCAAGTTCTCCCTGTCTTCTAAGCACTTCAACTGAAGCTAAGCTGATTATTCTATAATTTCCTGCCTCCTTATTCCCATACTTGTATTTTTCAAAGATAGGCTTTGTGTTTGTCTGTCCTCTGTAACATCAGTCATCCCCTGTGAGTGATTGGAGACAATTCCCAGTGCTCCTGAGTTGCTGATGTCGTTGAGTTCTGGGGAAGTCTGGCAAGGTGTGTCCACATTGCCTCCAGTGGGGAATAATATGATATTAAAATGTAAGGCATTGCAGACTCTGCTTGTCTTCCCACTCTGTGTTGGGAAGACAAAACAATTAATTGAAAGAAAATAAACCAGAACAAACCACCTCTAGAGCAGCTTTTCTGAGATCAGCTCATGGCTTGTTTACCTGCTAATGGTGTTCTGCTGTGCTGTGGTTATTAGTAAAGTTTTGACCTCACGGTCTGCAAAAACAGATGCTGCCTCTTTCCAATTATAAACGGGGTTTGAAATAGTCTGCAGGAGTGGGAAGAGAAGGGCAGCCTCAAATAGCACAGCCACTCACCCAGGCAGCCGGTGTCCAGCATCCCGGGCTGTTCGGAGGTGGGCCACGTGCTGTGCCTTGTGGTGTGGGTGTCTTGGCCAAAGTCTGATAGTCTCTCTTTGCTGATTTTAGATTGAAATATGGTTTTACTTCTCAAAACAATGAGCTGCCATGCAGAAAGCTCTTTTGTAGCCTGGTGTCAGGTGTTGGATATGTAGGGCTGTTTACTTGTGGAGGGTCAGGTCTTAGGGAAGGTGCAGGCAGGTTTGGGTGTTAATGTGCCCAGTGTGGACTCCAGGACTTACTGAGGGATCAGTAAAAACAAAAAGGTTTAATGACTTTAGGTGAGTCACAAGTACAGATGGGATGAACACAAACAATTTAACCTGCCAATTAAATTGTTGTGGTTTTTTTCATTTCCAGTGGTGAAAACTGTTCAGTTCTCATCCGTAATGTTTGTTCTTATCTTGACTGACTGACCAGCCATGTGCTGTTTATACAGCCCTTCTCTTTCTCTTTTGCAGCCTATGCTGGAGCCCTAAGTGTTGCAGGATATTTGGGGTTTAAGTGTTGGGATTTGATTTTTAGTTGAACAGGAATTTTAAATCTTGTGTTGAACCTTTTAGGAGACTCCCAATATGGAAATGCTATGTGTAGAAGTTGGCATGGTACCTCCTCAGTATGGCTGTGTAGCTCAGGGCAGGCTCTGTGCCCATGTTGCCTGTGCAGGCTTCCCTTGGCAGTCTTTTCCTCCGTCAACTTTTAATGATTTCTGGTTTCCCACTGCCAGCCAGCTCCTGGCTTCCATTGTAAAACCCCAACTGCAGTCCACTCTGTTCCTGTAGATTGCCTGCAAAGCGGGGTTGCTGTTTGCATGGTGGCTTCACACCCCTAAGACTGGTTGTGACTGTGTGATATTTTGGTGGTTTGTGACTGTGTGCTCACCTTGTGGGAGCTGTTTTTCCTCTGGATGTTGTGGAAGTGCTTCAGAACAGGCGTGCACAGCTCCTTGAAGGACTCACCACATGCACCCCAGCTGGGTGTCTTGGCTCAGGTCTGAGCACAGGGTTTCTGCCTTGGTTTGTGAGCGTGGTGAGGAGCAGGGTGCTGGGTTTGGGGCTGTGGGGCAGTGCCTGCAGCGTGGCTGTTGCTGTGGTGCAGCAGGGAAGCCTCAGGCAGCATCTCCGTAAGGAATTATCGCTCGTGCGGTGCCGCGCACGGTGGGATGCTCTCCTCAGTGGGGGTGTCCTTTGTGGGAAGCAAACTTTGTCCTGCAGGGATGTTCCTCTGAGTGTGTTTACAAAGTCTTCTTCTCTAGTGCATAAAAGCCGTGAACACTAATCCTCTCTGGAAGCAGCAGAGTCAAAGCTCGATAGCGTTAAACACGAGCCGTGTCCTGCGGCATGAGGGGCTCCTGCTGCTTTCTCATTTCTGGTGCATGCACCAGCTTGACTTCAGGTTTTTGTAGTTTCTTTGAGGTCTTGGGCACTGCCTGCAGCGATATGGATACGAGTGAAAGCCCTGGTTTGAGCTGGGATCACTTCACAGCAACCCTTGCAAGCATTTCCCAGGAGGAGAGATGCCAGCAGGAGACCCAGCGAGTGTTTTTGAGGGCTGAGAAGGTGCAGGGAAGGACCTGGCTATGGAACCATGGAGTTTGGGAATCTGTCATTAAAAAGATGTGAAGGAGCATTTTCTGAGAGACTTTACATGGCCTGGCTGGTGCTCAGCAGATACTGTGTGAAATTGTGGCTGGAATGCAGCAGCATTTGCAAAATTATTGCACCTGTGACTTGAACAAATTCATCCCAGGAGAGAAGGACTCCGTGCAGTCTGTTGATATGCATTTATCAAAATAAGTCATTCATTCTTGGAGTCACCTGTATATCTGATTTTTTTTTTATTTGCAGTTTTTAAAAGGCCTTTAAATGGAACTCTTGACCTGTATGTGTGGACAGTTGCTGTGTCCCATTGCTGTTCCCACAGTAAGAGCTGTGGTTGTGTGATGGAGTTGAAGCTACAAGGGCTCTCTCCTAACCTGTGTCCTTCAGCATAGACTTGGAGTTGTGTCCTTGCTGTGCTGTGTCCCTCCCAGTCTTGGAAAAGCTGACTGGCTGGTTTCATGCCTCAGTTCCCATCTGCTCTCTGGGGACAGTGACATCTCTTGTCACAGGGGTTTGGAGGACACTGCCATGCTTCTGTACAAGCAGGGTCTGTGTCAGCACATAAGAGGAGCAGTCAGAGGAGGTTAACATACACCCCCCAATTACATCAAGTGCTTCTCTTGGTTTACTTCTGTTGCAGAACAAAACTCATTTGTGATTCCCTTTGATTCATCTAAAACAAATCATTGATTTGTACTTATATCCTGAATGTTCATTGATTATTCACTTAGTGTTTAATGTAAAACACATCTATAGCTGGCTAGTTTAGGTGAAGCTGCCAGTCATCTCCAGAGAGCCTTGAAGCCACTAAGTGCTGGAGAAATTTATTTAGCAATAGGTGGACAAGTCTGCTGCAGGTAGGCTTGGATGATCCATGGTTCTCCCTGTTCACAAAACTCAAAGGAGTCACCAAAGGACAATTTTTTTTCTGTTTGTGCTATAAAGAAACACAAACAAATATCCATACTGGGGTGCCACGCTCAGCACATGCATCCACAGCCACCAGGACTTTGAAGGAAACCCTTGAGGCTGAGCTACCTGCCTAAAAATTGTTGATGATGCTTAATGTTCCAGGTGAAGATTTTCCATATCATTATTGTGGCAATTCCAATGTTCAGGTTTTCTTTTTCATGAGACAGAGATCAAGAGATTGGGAGATTAAGTGGGTGAAGAGGGCTGCTGTGGTTGCAGAACTCACTGGGCAAATTAAAGGATTGTAGAAAGTATTAAGATAATCAAAGAGCTTCAGCGGAGGCAGGCAGGTTAGCATTGTTATGAGGAGAGGCTTTTCAGGGAGGCCTGATCAAGTATCTGCTTAGCAGCTTCCTGGTACAGGCAGAGGATTGTTGTCTTTGATGGAGGGAAAAAAAAAATTCTGCCTTTTCCATTTGAATTGCAGCATAGGGGGCTTTTTATTCAGCAGTGCCCTTCTTGGGTTTATTTTCGAGCTTATGTCAGGCTTCCCTTGCAAAGCAGGAAAGTCTGGGAGTGGCAGATTCCTGTATTAAATAATCTCTTTCTGCATTAATTGTGTCCCTGGCCAATTCTCCTTCTGTTTTTGTCCCGGTGTCAAGTCACATTTGAGTCTCCAGGATCAGTGCATTAGTGTGGATGCATCTCTGATGCACAGAGACTGCTCTGTAACTCTGTCTTCTCTCCTGCCTGCCCCTGCCTTGCCAGTGTTAAATATTCCATCCCTCCTGTGCCACATACAGGATAAATGCTTACCTAAAGGTTAATCTGTATTTTGAAGAGACTAGACATGCACATGGAAATGTCTTGTGCAAGATATTTTAATTTCTGCTTATATTAAAGTGGACGGCAGCAGTGTTCAAATGTAAATCATTAGGCTTTAAAGAGGCTTCTGGGCAAAAATTAATCTCCACCTGTCTTTTATGTTCATGATGAGTTTTGTTGTGTTGCAGTGTCCATTTAATTGTGGCTATAATTGTCACTTGGGTGGTTTAGGAGTTGTTGGCAGTGGGATGGATGCTGAGCTGTAGGAGGAGCAAGGTGTTGCTCATGTCAGTGCTGCTGCCTGGTCCATACCTGTTCGTCAACGAGTTTTTACACCATCCTGATCACATTTGCAAGTCTGTCTTAGAGCACTTAGCCTTTTCTTCTCTCCCTGTGATGCTGAGAGCTTTCTGGAAGGTTCAACCTGGAGATCCTTTTTGTCACTCATTGCTTGTACTTACGTGGCAGTAAGTCCTCTGTGTATTGTCAGTGTTCTGAGGAATGTCATGGCTCAGGGAGGAGGCCTGTGGTACCAAAAGGTTGTGTAGCCTTTAGAAGCTCTTGTAAATAATCAAAGAAACGCTTCCAGTCCTGAGAAATTAGCTCCCTAAAGATCTGTGTATATGTATTTTGTGTAGTGAAAACATGTAGGGGTTTATAGTGTAGTAGTGAGGGCAGCCCTGCCAGTACTAAGAACTTCACACAGAAGCTGGAGAAGATTTCTGAGGGAGAACTAAATTTCTTTATTCCTCCCCAAAACACGAGACAGGGGAGCAGAGCTGCTGTGCAGTGTCCCCAAGGTGTGTCCCCACGAGAAAAACAAGAGCAGTGTTTGTCTGTGAGCTTTGCCAGGTGAATGGATGGATCTGGTGGTGGTTGAGCTCTCTCAGACTCAACCACACACAAATACCTGTCAGATGAATTATTCAGTTAATGCTGGCAGAAGCATTGGGGTGGTCTCTCTTCCCTCTGTTCTGTGCCCAGACTGCGAGCTTTTACTTTTATTTGATCTTGCCTTTGACATTTTAACTATTCCTTTTTCATGCCATCTCTGATTGCACTCTCTGGAGCTGGCTTTGATATCTTTTCTCTTTGTCGTCAGTTTCCTCCCTTTCTTCTTTCTTTGATGTTGTAGAAAATGACCAGGATGGAAATCTTCCCCTGTCTTCCCTCTCTTAAACTTGACCAATTCGAGTTATCCACTTTTTGAAGAAATTTACCCGATGCTTACCTAATAGCGTGGCTTTGTTAACACCGAGCAATGATTTTGGGCAGAAGCTGGTTTGGGCTGCCTGGGGAGGAGATGGTGCTGCTCCTTGCACTGAATTTCAGGGGTTGTTCTGAGTCCATCTGGGTCCCTGGAGTGGTGGTGAGGCCAAGCAGAGCCCCCAGGACAACCCATCCTGATGCCAGAGTTGAGGATATGCCATGGGGATGTTTCCACAGGTGTCAGGTGTGGGGTGGCTGCTGCTGATGGGCAGCAGGAGCTCATTTTGCTCTACACATATAGAGCTTCAGCTAAATTGAAAGATAAACAAAAATTGTGTTTAAAAGGAGATTAATTTGCTAACTTTGAGGAGTGAAAAGTGTTTAGGAAAAAAAAAAAATGGAAATGCAAATTCTGGCTGAGCAGAAGCTTTGTCATTTGATGGCTGAAATTCTCCCCTTTGCCGTGCCAGTGAATCCACATGAAATGTGTATTTTCCCCGAGCTAAAGAGCTGACCTGGGTGGGGGAGGTAAGTACTCAGAGTGGTGGATGAGCATAATTAGGACATGGATTGTGGGTTGGCTCTGTATAGATCAGTTTGTGTTTCGTTAATGTCTGGTTCCACCCAGTCTGTCTGTTTTATTGGATTAATTTATTACTTTCTGAAAGTGCCTCTCCAGTGAGCTAAAATATCTATTTACTGGAAGTATTTGGTTACCATGAAAAAGTGTATTTGGCATGTTTGGCAATATATTAAGTACTTTCTTCTGTTTCTTTTGCAATTTAATCTTCTATTTATCTTGGGTATTGATTGCTGAAGGCCTTGGTAATTATTTGCTGATCTTGAAAACAATGATTTTAGAAGCTCAAATTACTTTTGTAATATTAATCATTACCTTGGTGTGCTTGCTTTAAGGGATGGGATCCCTCTGACAGCTCCAGGGTGGACATTTACTGCCTGAAATGATTCTGCCATCTTAAAATAACAAAATCATTACTGGTGTTTGTTCCCAAAACAAAGCAGATACTTGCAGAGATGAAAACCTGGCAGTTGCAGTCAGCTCACGAATTCGCTGTTCCTCTTGATGGGAGGAGCGGCCGGTTTCTGAAGTCAAATAAAAATATGGTTGTATTCAGTTTCCAGATTAATTTCATGGTGTGTTGGTCCCAGCTCTGGCTCAGGGCTGGTGGGGCGAGGGGGGCCCCGCTCTGGTGGCAGTGGAGCTCTGCCAGGGGGGAGAGAAGCCACACTCCAAAGGGTCTCACACTTGCAAGTGAATGTGGTGCCATACAGAGGCACATCTTGCTTTGGGGGAAGGTGAGAAATTGAAAAGTCTCTGCTGGGAGCTGAGTAATTGGCACCTGCTATTATTGTGTCCCTCCTCCCCCTTTTAATAACTTGTTTATAGAGATACCTCTCCTACAGATCTCATTACACAGCCATAAAGCACGATTCTTTAAAAAATATATGCATTCCTATTTGTGTCGGGTCTGAATACCTACCTCCTTCACGTTCCTTAAGGAGAAGGGATGGTTGTTGTGGTACCCAGGCATCTTTTCTCACTGCTGGCCAGAGTCACAGCTGCCCATGAGGAGACGAGCTGTGTCCCTGCCATACCTGCACAGAGATGTAATTCTGCCATTAATACAAAACCTGGCAGGCAGTTAGAGTGGCTGGGAGGGGAATTTTGTCTTCTTGTTATTTTAGGCCTTGAAGGGGTTGTGTGGCTGTTTTGAGTGACGTTGGCCTGATCTCCACCAGAGCTTGCACAGTGACATAGATTGCTGGAGAGCACGAGAGGCGACGTTTGGCACACGCCCCTGGGATCTCCAGTGCAGCGAATCCAGCTTCCTGCTCATGCATCAAGTGATACGTTTAATTGGTTTTAACAGTTTCATCTTTGTTCTTTTATTAGTGGATCGTGGTGCAAAAGGAAGCTGGGAGCATTTTTGGATCCTGTCCTGGGTAATTTGATGAGTAAGTCTTGCTGAGCTTCGTCTTTCTGCAGGTGCAGTGATGCATCTCCTGCAGGGGATGCGGTGGGAAGAGTGTCTCCTCCTCCTCCTCCCAAACATATGTGGGGAAGGAAGAGGAGGAGAGGGCAAAATCATATCCGTGACAATTATTTTCTAATTCTTTTCATCACCTTATAGAACAAGAATGATAAAGGAAGCTTCAGAAAAGAGGGCATTCCAGCAAGCCCTGGCAGGGATGTAATCTCTTTTCTTCATACGGAGGTATAAAGATAATTCCAATCGGGATTGAAACAGCGGATGGCAAATAATTCTTGAACAATCCGCTTATGGTGTTCCAGGATGCGAATGAAAACCACTAATGGGATAAAGAAGGATCTAGATAATTATCTCGATGCATTAAATCCCATCCTTGCAGGAGAATACTCTTGTGTGGACACCAATTTCATGTGTATCAAATCAGCTAAAGCTGACTAGACATTTTCAGAAACTGGCTGATTCCAACACAGCCGTCCTCCCTTGGTGATCATCTATCTTTTATCTACCTGGTTGGTCATAATAAATTTGATTTCTGGTCTCTGCTGCCTTGTTTCCTTTTTCCCCCCTCCCTGCAGCAGGTTAAAGCTGTGACACACATTCTCTCCAGGGCAGATTTGAAACCTTCATCTTTTTCTCCTTTCATTTGGTCTGCTCTTTTGAGAGACTTCCTGGGGGATTTTTCCCCATTTTACAGCTGGTAGAGCTGTTGTTTTAAGTCTGACATAAGAGCTGATGTAACATTTAGGTGTGCAAGATATTTTTTAAATTGATCCATTCCTTTCCCCCATCAAGAGCTCTGCCTTGCAGTGTGGGTGACGGCGCTGTGCTGCAAAACAAATCCAGTTGTACAGTCAGCTAATGAGGCTCTTGTTGTAGGCTCTTTGCATTTGAATCTAATGGACACCCCGTGGATGGAATGGAGGATGGCAGAAAGAGAAAGGAACAGTTTTGTAGTGACTGTGACATTTGGATGGGGCTGGCTCAGTTAACAGCGTTCAAAGCTTTGCCTTACGGAAACTTTGTTCTCTGTGACCCCGTGGCAGAGGAAAAGGTGACACAAACGCACCTCAAAGAATGTGGGTGACAGAAAAGCACCTCTAGGAAGTGGCTAATTCTTCATTAACCCCCAGCAGCTCAGGCAACTGCATTTTCCAGCTGTCAGGGAGCCACTTCTCTCCAGCCTCACATCAAGTGTTCCCCAAGTGAGCTGAGGCATGTCTGAGCTGGCTGCAGCATCTTTTGGTGAGCCAGGCTTTGTGTCCCAGAGTGGGAGCAATCTGGAGACTCTCAGCTGAAGATGACTGCCCACGAGCTGTCCTCCAGCTGGAAGAGGAGGATTGGCAGCTGGCACCATTCCTTTGCACTCCAGAGGACACAGGCTGTTCATGGCTCTTTTGTCAGGGAAAGAGTCCCATCATTCATTTGGAGTGTGCCCAAATGCAGCTTCTCAGTTGCAGACCCTCTGAAACCACAAGATTCCTATTTTTACTTGCTGTCGTGGCAGCCTTGTTAAGGCTCAGTTGTCTTTCAAAGTACAGAAAGGCTTCCTTGTTCTTAATGAGTAGTCAGAGAAGAAATTCTGTCCTGTCCAAGGTGGACTTGGGTTTCCAATCTCCCTCATGTGGCAGAGAGAGGTTACAAGGGCCAGTTTTGTGCTGAAATCCAAGGAGTTATTTTTGTCTCTTTTTGCTGTAAACTGTAAGTTGCTCTTGACACTAGAATTGCTGTTCACACCACCGTGAGCTGTCACTTGCCTGTCCCATTTGGAGGATGTCCTTAGAGGCACATGAGGCTCAGCCTTTCCATACCAGGCTTGGATTTGGGACAGGCAGGCTGCACAAGGGTGTGATGTGCAGCTGGGCACACCCCAATGAGGCACTTGCCAAGCAGGGCTGAGTGTGGGGAAAAGGTTACATGGGATCCTTGCAACCTCTGGAAGGCTCTTTAGGAAACGAGTCATGTTTAAAAAATGTGGTCATTTTTTTGTTTTGGTCACATGCTTCTTGAACAGCAACTCTTAAATTGAAATGCTCACACAAAGGAGTCAGTATCAAGGTTTCTTCACCTTCTGATCACAATTGTGTGCCCTGTGGCTCTAGGAGCAGGGCTGAACTTTAGCAGTGATGCCTGGTGCAGGCTTTTGCCTAAAAATACTGACATTCTGCAAGAGGAATCTGGCAGGGTCTGACAGCTGATTCCTTAAAATCAATTGATTGCTGCTTAAAATAAGATATCCATCCTACACACTCATGACTTGCACAGAGATCTTGATGGGCATTTTTGCCCAGGTCTTGGTCTCACTGCACACCCTTCAGATGAACCACTCATTAAGAAATCTCATTACTTGCTCCGTTAAAGGTGTCTGGTTAGCTGAGTTGCTAATTGAAGTGTCCTTTCTTCAACGCAGTGTTGTGATGGAGCAGTTCCTGGAGCTGTTATGCCAAGTATTATCTCCACAGAGCATTATAAATGATCTCCTGCCATCTCCTGCTTGGGTGAGCGCTACCCAGAGAGAAGCTGTGTTTTTTTACGGATGTCTGCACAGCTCTCAAGTGACTTGCACAATGCACACACACAGAAAGGCAGATATTTCATGTCTCTTTGGAAATCTGTCAAGACAGTGGCAGAAAGCTTAGCCTGGATTGTGCTGTCTGTTCATAACATCTAAAATGCAGGTCAGGGAGTATTGCTGTAATAGTTAAAGGTTATGCAAAATTACAACCTTTAGCCCTTTGTAGCAGCTGTGGTCATCAAAGGAGGTGTTTTACTCTTGGGATTGAAACTTTCAGCACTTGTTTGTTGTTCCAGAGTGCTGGTTAGTTGTTCTGCAAGCCTGCAAACCAAAGGTGGTCATTTCTGCAGGTATCCCTGATGGTGACCTGGTGGTGCTCAGAGGCCCCAGCTGAGACCAGGATCCTCTCTAGTGTGCCCTGAATGTCCTGGGTGCACTGGGAACCCTCCCAGAGAGCTTCACCATGAGAGGCTGGGCCAGGAGGAGTGGGTCCCTGTGGTGGTTGTCAGTGGCAGAATTGAAATCCACATTGACTCATCAGCATTGTTTCATTACCAAGGTCGCAGCAGCGCTGGGATGTACATGGGGGTCATTTGCATCAGACTTCAGGATTTCATGGAGAGGAGGAAAGGAAAGATGTTGACAAGAGAGGGCTTGTAGGTATGTAGGTGGGTAGAATTCAGATCACTGCCAGGCAGTGCAGAAAAGGTCAAGAAATTATTTAGTCTGCTGTTGTGTGGCGTAGCACGCTGGCGAGAAGATGTGGATTTTGTACACACACTCGTGTTTAGTTTGGCTTCCAGGAGAAGTCCTTATCTCTTCTCCTGCTGCTAGCTTCTTTGGAGTTGCCCTCCTTCCCTCTGCTCTGCCTACATTTCTTGCTGTGATTTCAATTATTTATACCATTTCTCTTCCCCTTAAACTGCTCCACTGCCTGTGCACTATGGAAGCAGCTGTCGCTTCCCAAGCCTGTTCCGCTGATGTGTGAAGAGCCCATCCCTGTGCACACAACTCCTTAAGAGCATTTCAGGGCCCTTCAGTGTGGGCAACTGTGCAGATGTAAAATTGCAATTGGAGCTTACCTTGCAGAAGAATTTAAATGTGGCTGGTGAAGTAATGATCTACTTATTAATGTCAAATAGCAGGAGGGAGCTGCTCAGGGTAACAAGGGGAGAGCAGGAAGAGTTTTGCAGAGGAGTATGTCCCCTTCTTCTGATCAAAGTTGAGCAGCTTAAAACTAGAGGTTACTCTCCTCTTGGTTCCACCAGTGTGCATTCAGCAGAACCTCATTAAAATAATTTAATTTCTTTTTGACACAGGCTGATGTCACAGAGGTGTCAGGGAGGCACAGCCTCACCCAGCTGGTCTGGATGCAGAGCTGAGGCTGAGAGAGGCAAATTCAGCCATTCAATTTAGTCCTCCCTCATTTTTACCTCTGCAGCCTTAAGCTTGGAGAATGAGCAGAAAATGCTTAAATCCCTTACTTCATTGCTGCCATGTTCAAACTGAATTAATTCTCATCCAAAGGCAGCCTGAGCTGTAGGAAACATCTGCCATGGTCCAAATTATGTTCTGAGGTCAGAATTAAAATGTATGTAACCGTTGAGCAGTGAGTAATGAATACTCAAATCCTGCTCTTTGCCAGCAGTTGTTTTGCAAGATGTGATTTGTATACATCCCTTGTACCTGTGCAGGTACATGAATGTGTTACTAGAATAGGAACCAGCACAACGTGTCACAGGAAAGAATGGCTATAAGGTGAAGCAGCTTGCTAGAAATTCAAATAATTTTTTATTTCAAGCTTACATTTATTTATTTGACTTCTACAAATGTAGCTTCTGGACTGTAATTGATGTGAGGATGCAACTGTATTCATGGCACATCTTTGTCAGGGGCAATATTTATGTGCAATGGCTGCTCCCTCAAATATTTGTTCTCTCCTCTTGGCTCCTCCATCCAATAAGTAGATGTGAGCTCTCAGGGAAAGTACAAACATTTTTTAGAGCTGTTCTAGATACAGTCCTTAAAGAATTTTTTGATTGTGTAACTGAAAAGAGCTTTTTGAAAAGATAGAACAAGTCTCAAGTAGAAAATGGCCGGGGAGAGGCTGGTGCCCTACTGTATTTGATGGGCTTTCAGTCTGCTAATGAAGAAAAACTAAAGCTGCCACTTCACAGTGTATTGTCTGAGGACTGAGACTCTCAGGGCGTGTTTGAGTGCATGTGCTTCCTTCTGGCTTCCTTTGGGTAGAGACCATTCAAGTTTGAAAAAATTGCTCAAGTTCCTTAAATTGTGTCCTGTCTTTCAGTGGGAGTTGCAGAGATAATTGCAAAGTGAACTGAGGGACTGACAAAAATGAATGAGGCAGAAGTTTGGGCAGGACTTGAGCTGTGTGCTAAAGTCATACTTGTGGTGCACAGTGCCCAATGATGGTACCACAGGTTTTTCAGAGGTTGTTTGCATGGTACTGCCAGATTCCCAGTGGATGAATGGATGTCTCTGTTCACAGTGAAGGCTCCTGAGGCCCCACAGCAGCAGGGTGAGGGTGGAGTAGGTGAGAGTAGGAATCATCTGACTTTTAGGGAAATGGATTGATGAAAAGCAAAGCTCTCTACCAGGCTGGCTGGCTGTCCTTCAGCCCATTTCACAGGTGGGAAATCAGGGTACAGGAGAGGTTCCCAAACTGCTGGGTGCATAGATCCCTTTGGAAGCTCCCTCTGAGCATCCCTCCTGCAGCCCCTCAAACACAAAAGACATGTCTACAGGAGGATGGGTTTGCATTTCTCTGCTGGCATATTTGTTACTGGAGGAATGGCATTTATTGGGTTTTTCTGGGAGATCTACTCTTGCTCTGGGCTGGGAAATCTGTGGGACTCAGGGCAGGAACCTCGAGTTGTGCCAGGAGGATGGACAAGAGCATCCTCTCTGCAGCATCTCGCTCTGCTCAGCTCTATGCTCTTCAGCAAGGCTCCAATGCCAGACAAAATACACGTGTGGGGAGGCAGCCAAAGCTGCTGGAGGAGAGCAGCAGTTGCCATTAGTGTGCTCAGAGGTTGGGTGGATTGATTGTGCTGCCCTGGAAACACAGGCCCAGGGGCCAGGGGTGGAAGGTCACACCACAGGCTGCTGTCGGCGCAGAAGAATGAGGGAGATTTTTATGTTTTGTGGTGCCTCTTTTCCTACTTTGGAAAAAGCTTTTATGTGTCTGTGTAAATGCCTTAGAATGTGAGTGCTGTGAGTACTTTGAGTAATTGCTCAAAAATTGATGGTGGAATTTTGACCATGTACAGACAGTGCCTTCAAGTTCCGAGGATTCTTCTCACAGATTGTGATGCATTCTTTTACTGCATTTAAATGAGTTATTTTATATAAATTCTGAGTGCTGGCAGGCTTACAATAACTGGGGGGTTTTTAAGCTTGTTTTTTCTAAGAGACAATGTTCTTTCTCCCAACAGCTTTCAAACTCTTAGTCTCACTTCAGCCCAGTTAGACCATGGTATGGAAACCCAGAGGTGAGCTGAAGTCTCCTGGGTATTTTGAAGGTAGCCAGGAGGGCAGAAAAGAGATCTCTTGGTGGGTCTGTTAGGCATGGGTGAATCTATACAGAGTGTTATCGTCATAGCCCAAGCCAGAAAATGTTCTTTAATCAAGCTTTTGGTTGAGTACAGGATGCCCAGATGTTGGGTTCTCCCTGGGGGTGTGTTGTATTGTATGGCCCACCCCTCATAAAGTCCTGCCAATGCAGAAAATAAGTAAGACCAAGCTTTTTGTGCTTTCTCACACCTCTAGAAAGAGATAGAAATAACCACAGAAAGAAAATATTTGCTGGGGGAGGGAGGCAGCATTAATGGGCCCATCCATTTCAGTTTTCCTACCTATGGCCAGAGCCTCATTCTCTAATTTTTGTTGCTCTGGCTGCTTTGTTTTTCCTTCATTGCAATCAAGATAATGCAGTACAATAGTGCACTAAGAATTCCAGCTATTCAATTACCTTTCAGAAGTTGACTTAATTGCCTCTTTAAGTGATAGCTCTCTATTGTGTGCAATCAGCACCACTCAAGGAGGGAGCAGGAAGAGAAGGACTTTGTTTCTAATCAATAATCAGAGGTCTTTGAAATAATGCTGCTTGCAATTTTTATCAGTGGTTAAATTACATTGAAGATGATCATCTGCACCTTCCTGGAGGAGCAGGGCTCTAGCAGAGTAATAAAGCTTTGCTATCCACAAACGTGGACTATTTTATTTTACACTGTGTTTCAAGGTAATCCAGTGTTCTCCCCTTGAACTTTTATTTCCCCTCCAAGTATTAAAGAAAACCAAAACCAAACTGCTGCAGAGCCTGGCACAGATGGTTTGGGAAAGTCTAATATGGAATGACTAATCATTTGGTTTGCACCTCATAAAGTATGCAATTGAATGTGATACCTGATGATAAATAATTCAAAGTTGAGATGCAAGGCAAAGGGAAATTATAGAAGGAATAAATATATGTAAACCAACCTTGAGAAAAATAAGCAATCTCAAAAGCTTAAGCTCCTCTTCCAAGCTACAGTCCATGGAAGCAGCTGCTTCCTGGTGCAAGTTTGCTTCCAGTCCTTGAATCCAGGGGACTTTAGGCCAGCAGGATTTCCAGTTTGTAGTCAGAGTTTGGCCAAAACTACAAATCTAAGGAGTTGCCACCCTTGCACAGCTCTGTTGCACTTCAGGTCATCACTGATCCTGGCTTAGGCAGCAGGAAAGCTTTGCCAAGCGGACCAGATTTCTTTTATATATATGTTTTTTGGTTTATTTTTTCCTAGTTATTGGGTTAAAAGTGATTGTCTATTTCATAGTTTCATTAAAGCTAAAATTATTATTAATAATTAACTATTTAATCATAATTTTAAAATATTTTGAATCCAGAAAGATCTTCTTGAGGTTGCAAGAGGCACAAGACTGGAAGTCATGCTCATTCCATGCCTGGGTCAATTCCAGCTCCCATCCCCTAATCCTTCCCCTCAATGGGAGTAGGTGAGAATTGGAGATAGGAACCTGTATGGAACCACAGGTTTTAATGATTAAACATCCAGCACACTCCTGGGTAGGGTGCATGTCCCTCTGCCCTCCATTCTCAATACCTTCTATAGGGAATTTCATTTGCTTTGTGGGAACAGCCATGGGCTGATCTTTGCAGAGATTGGCTCTCTCAGACCAAGCTGGGATTTAATTGATTAAAGATGCTTCTTCCTTTGCTCCCTGCCCCATCCTGGTAAGAGGTGGATGGATAATCACCCTTCAGTGCAATGTTCTTGCAGCAGGAGGGAAGGTGGTGTCGATCCAGATTTATCATCCTGCACCGAAGAGCAGCTTTAAGATCATTTCACATCTCAGCTTCGTAGGAGTTTTCACTAAACTGTAGAGGTAGCTTGATTTTGCCCTTTTATCAGCCAGAAATAGCAATGCTACAATGCCCTGCTCCAGCTCAGCTTTTGGCAGGGCTCCTGAAATTGCCAGCAGCCTTGTCCTGGCAGCCGCTGGCCGGTGTCAGGCGCCTGCGTGCCCAGACACCCCGACAAGGCTGCATTTGTTTGCTGAGGGTTGGTACAGTCTTGCCTTGGTGGAGGAGTGCAGCTGAATGGTCATTTTGTGATGACAGTAATTACAGCATGCCTGCAGTTCCACTGTCCAAGTGTTTTACTGATGGTCCCAAGTGCCGGGTTGGGTCCGTACTGACTTTGCAGAGCATCGTGGTGCTGGGAGAGCGTGTGGCCTCTGTCTGCCACATGAAGTAACTTGGTTTGCTTGTGATTTTGGCTGTGTTGACTTAAGCAATATAAGGGAAGGAGGGAAAAGAAGCAACTTTTTTTGTTGCAGATTTACTCCGTGGCTTCCTCAGCTCCTGGGAGGGGCTGTTATGATAAAGTCTGATATATTTTCGCATCTGCCTACGAAAAATGTAGGATTTATCTTTCAAATGAAATTTGCTCTGCTGCGCTGCCAGCAGGGTTTTTTTGAGTAGCTATTTTTGTGAAATATAACCAGAGAATTTGTATTGGCTTAACACTTAAAATGTAGCCAGGGGAAGATGGAATATTCATCTTTATTGTATTTGTTTCTCCTGTAATGAGACGTTACTCTGTGTCGTAAAGGAAGTGGTTCTCCAGCCCAGGGACCATGCCCAGTGATTTTCTGTTTGCTCCATTAGCTCGTGTGCAGACCTCCTGATTTTTCATGTGCATGTGCTTTTCTACTTGTTTAATCCTGCCAACTGCTCTTCTGGTTGGAAATCCATTTCTATAATGCTGGGTATTACACAAATTTGTTGAAGCTCTTAATGCAGATAACGGGGAAGGGGGGGTGAGCCTGCTTTGCCTGGTCAGCCTGAGCCAACTTTCTCTTTCCCATCAGTCACACAGAGCTTTAGCTGCAGCTCACTGAGGGCACAAAATGTATGCAGTAAAGAAAAATAAAGTTTAAGGAAGAGATAGAGTGCTGTAAATGCCGCCTGGATTTTGATTTACAAAGTCCAAGCACAGCACAAATTGAGTAGCTCGCTGTGCCCTGTGGAAATCTCTTTGTCTGGCTTGTTTTGAAATATTTCCATAACTAGTAATCATGGTATTGTAGCAGAGAGCCCTTCTATAAAGAGCTTTTTGGTTGCTGCTGCTGTTTACTATGACTCTGTACAGCGTGTTAATTGCAGCTCCTCAGTCATGGGAATATTCATCAGGAATTGCAGTGTGGATGCCAGCGGTGATGCTCTGGATTTTGGGGTTCTTGTGTGTATGGTGCTTTTGGGACCAGAGCTGGAGCAGTGAGAGGCATCCTGCCTCTGTGTGTGTGATTTGCAGTGTTTGTGGAGCTGTTTCCAGCAGGACTGAGCACATCCCTGCCTGCTGTACTGTTCTGGTTGTTTTAATCTGTTGAATTCATCTATGGCACTTTGCCTGGTGGAGAGTGGTGGGAATGTTGTCAGCAGTGGCAGAGAAGGATGCCAGGCTGCTTTTTTTTTATTATTATTTGTAGTAAAGTCATATAAAGTCCATCCAGGGCCTCATGAAAATGGTTTGAGTGGCTGTCGAGCGTGCATGTACTTTTTGTTTAAGCAATGGAGCAGGTGACCTGCTCAAAGTTTAGTGTGAGTTTATATACTTGTGTTAACTTCTGACTTAACTATCCAGTTCTATTAAAAATAAAAGGAGTAAATTCATTCTGGCACACTTTAATAGCTACAGCATTTGGAAGCTCTTCAGCTTCTC
Organism: Aegithalos caudatus; assembly: GCA_013389925.1. Lineage (NCBI taxonomy): Eukaryota > Metazoa > Chordata > Aves > Passeriformes > Aegithalidae > Aegithalos > Aegithalos caudatus. The sequence continues at coordinate 695,747 of WEIU01004914.1, read as the reverse complement.
TCTTCTCTTTCCTGATTTCTTCCCAAGAATAGTCGCAGCACTTTCTTTTTTAGGACTTTGCCCTAATAATTACATCTGCGAAGATCCGCTGGGATGGGTTATCCCACAGGCAGGATTATGCCCTTAAATGGAAAATAAGCCACCACAACAGCCAAAGTTTGGGAAAAAAAATATTATTGTGGGAAAACAAGGTTGCTAAATGTATTACTCCATGTTGTGGAGCTGCACAGTCAGGAAATGTTTGTTAGTGCAGAGAGGAAATTCCCATGTCTTCTAAATGCTTCTTGCATTCCTTTTTCATTGTTGCTATAGTAGGAAAACATGGCTCTAATAAAATACCAACTACTACCCCCTTTGTAAAGGGGACAGGAGGTGTGAGAAGTTGGAAGGAGAAAGGGAGGCCAGTCTTGCTTTATGAACTCTTTACTGGCTGGGTTCTGCTCCTCCCTTTCCCCCCCAGGTCGGTGGGGCAGCAGCTCCTCTCTCCAGGCTGCCTGTCCACTTCTCCAGCCCCGCTGCCTCTCGGCCAAAGATTTGGGCTAAATAATCCAATTAAGCTTTGCAGCTTATATAACTCTCTTGGCTGGAGGCAGCAGCTGGACTGACAGGGATGGAAGCACATCTGGAAGTAGTGTACTAAACACGCCGCTGCGGCCGCAGCCAGAGCGGTCTGGACAAATTTGCTCATACGCACAAGATGTCCTTTGAAAAGCAAGATAAGTGTGCACAGTCTCCTTGCTGGAGAAGTTGAAGAAAGTACTCCTATCCATAAATTGTTTCCCTGGCTGGGAAACTTACTTGGCTATTTTCCTCTCCCTTCTCCTTTGGAAGATCATCCAGCTCTTCCTTTTCAGCTCCAGAGGATCAGCCAGGCTCTGTAGTACACTGATAATAAATAACACATATGGTTTTTTTTTATTTCAGAGGTGGGAAGGACCTCCAGCATTATTTAGTCTGGCTTCTTATCTGCTACCCATCATAGGAGTTACTTTTTATTTAATCTGAAATACAGCTTGGTGTATAACTGGAACACAGCTTTGAAGACACAAGTATTTTTTCTGAGAATTCATTATAACCCTGGTAATTTATCCTAATGCTTAATGACACTATTAAAACATGGGCATTTTATGTTGGCTTGAGGGCTGGGGAGAAAATAGAATTCAGCCATTCTGTATTTCAAGTAGTATGCCCAACACAAGCTTAGGAAAAACAATCCAGGTGCACGTTTTGGCACTCTTGGATGTCTTTTCTTTTGTTGGTATCCATTACTCTCAGCAGGGAAGTTATGGGCATTAACAGCAGAATGCATTTTCCTTCATGTGCAGTGATATGTGCTTATAGCTTCATTTTATAGTCTCCTGTCTAATCTTAAAGAATTTATTTGTCAGGTGTGCGGGGCTGGTTTAGCGCTCACGTTCTGCCCATTCTTGGGGGCTTGGATGGCTGCTTGTCCAACACCTTCCAAATCTGTGCTGGGGAAGGGTTTTAGAAACATCACTTCCCTGAAATCTGATATGAAACACACACACACACACCCAGAGTTCCTGGGCCTGTCCTGCATAAAACATGCAGTGTCTGCTCTGGCCAGGCTGCCAGAGCTGCAGAGGTACTGGAGGTGGTTTGGCAGAGGGTGTTTTGGTCCCAAGAGGGGACATTGCTGGGTCACAGTGGTGCTGAGGCAGTGCTCTGTGGCATCCTGACCCCACTGTGGCTTTTTAAGTGGTTTAGCCACTTCTGGGTGGTGCACTAGGATATGTACCTTAGCAAAACCCTCCATGCCAGGGAGGTGATGCAGAGCACTGGGTGGCTCTGCTGGTGCTGCTCCAGTCTGCAGCAATGTAGGGTTCATATGATATTTCTTCCAGTGAATGGATTTATAATGCTGTCAGAATGCTCCTGCTCTCACCAGGCCATGGCAACCTTGTAGAGTGTCTTTGTAGTAATGAATTCCTACATGCAAAGTTGTGATCTTATAGTTTACACATTTTGGGGGTTTCCACGGTCATAAAACTAAATAATGAGTTCCCCAAAAGAGGCTGTGTGTCTTGAACCACTCCTCCCAGCCCATGCCAGTGCTGGAGCTCCTCCATCTCCATTGCTCCCTCAGCCATGGGTTTGCTGGCAATGATAACACAGCTGTGCTGCCACTACTTCCACATTGCTGCTATATCTGAATGGCTGCCCATGCTTGATGTTTTATTCCTAAAGAAGAAAGAAATTGGATTAGATTTTTCTCAGCCAGGCACAGCAGAGATCCTGGGCAACAAAGCTGATCTGTGTGCAGGAAGCTTTGGGAAGCTGGGTGTGAGGTAAGTTATTAACTGGGGACGAACTCAGGGTGATTTGCTTTGTGGATATATCAGCAAGGCACTTCAGGAGGTGCTGAGCAGCCTCCATGGCCCTTGAGAGAGCATTTTGGGTGCATCAGGGGTACCTAAAGCACCTCAGTATAGAAATTACCTCCCTGGACACTGAAGTCCAATAAACTGCTTTGTAGAGAGGGAAGAAGGGCTCCAATTTTGCTCTACATGGTGGTGCTGCAAGTTTCAAGGGCAGTTTCCTTGTGGTTGAGTCACACTGCTGTTTTCTCTGTGTTGTGCTGAGCCTCACTCCCCTATGGTGGGATTTTCCCTGAGTTTTGACCTCCTGGCACCCCTGGGACAGGCAGATTGCAGTGAGCCAGGTCAGGCCCTGCAGCCCCTCACACCCACTGGTTTGCTGTGATTTCTGCAGTTTAACTATTTCAGTACCAGCTGTGGCTTTGCTCAGTGATGCTTGGGGCTTTTCTCTCTCCCTCCTGTGCCTTTCCTGAGCAGCCACGGCCACTCTGGAGCTCTGTCCCCTCTCTCCATCACACCTCCTTGAGGTGACAGCCTGATCCAATGTCATCCTTCACATGCTGCTGTGAGGATGGACGGCTGCACTGGTGCTTTCTGGGCTGCATGAGATGCAACTGTTTACTCCCTGTGGGCTCTAACGCTGTTTGTTTCTGTCAGCCCATCTTGCATTCTGCTTGCACCACCTAAACATGTCAAATTTCTGTAAGAAAGCTTCCCTGGGGGTGGAAGGTCTGGAAAACTGATCCCCAGCAGCTCACATAGCAATTAGGTTACCTTATACACAGCACTGGTGAAGGTAACGGTGTGTGAAATCCTGAGAAGCCAAATCCATTTAAATAGACATGTTCAAAGGGAATGTGAGGTGTGAACAGTGTGTCTTTGCTCACAGGGAGCACGAAGGGTCTTCTGCCAGGACTCAGCAGCACTTTAAGAATAGTTGTGAAATTAAGCATAAATGCCCATGGTCCTGTGGTCCAGGCTCCCAGAATCACACCTATTTTTGGAGGTGGTAAGCAGCAGGCTGTAAGGCTCAGTGCACTGCCTTTAAGCCTTTAGGTAAACCTGACACTGCAAGAAGTAAAACCTCCAAGGATGTGGTTTCACAGACATTTAAACTGTTCTCCTTTTGGGCTGCTGTCTGAAAGGGCATCCTGGTTCCCCTGTGCTTCCTTTGCATTACTGGCTCGGTCAGCAGGATGATCTGACCCAAAATTAAACCTGTAGTAAGGATGCTGAATTTTCCAGCTGGATCAGGCCATGGGACTGTGGGGCTGACTGGGTTTTGGTACCCTCTGAGGAGATTCAGGGAGCACCCTGTGCATTCTGGCACTCCTGGCTCACCAAAAGCCACTCTTGACACCCTGCCTGGAGCTCTGCACAGGGGTGTGGGAGATGCCAGTAACATTTCAGAGCAGCAGCTTGTTGAGAAGCTTTCAGGCATCATTTAATAAGCAACCAAAGGTCTTAGCAGTAGACTACCCATGTAGTCAGCATCCTCCTCCCCTCCAGCTGTTTATTTTCTACCCTTGAAATGTCCTGCAACCCCCACCTTGTGCTGTGCCATCACCAGCATCTGTGTTGCCTCTCAGCAGAGCTGATCTGCTGGAATAATGCTGCTGCTGCTGCTGGCACAGCCTGGCAGGCAGCTCTGCAGCTGGGCTGTTGTGGGGTGTGGAACCAAGGCCACCCAGTTCTGGGTTAGTCCCTGCATTTTGGAATAGCAAAAAGTTAATTTACTGCAGGTTACTATTGCTGGCAAGCTGGGAATTATGTTTTTGTAATTCCAGTGATGTGTTTTCTGCAAGGGGAAAAAATAAGGCAGGTTTTATGCATTTTAAAGCAGCTGGTCTGGCTTTGTGGGAGAGGGTGTCAACATTATTTGATAACCTTTTCTCATGTTTTCTTGGCTGGTTAATGACAAAAGGGAGAAGTCGGTCTTCCCACTCTTCTAGTGGCATGTTCTTCCCAGGAACTATCCTAGCATACAAAATGAAGCAAGAGCCCTCAGATAACATCAACAACTATAGCTGACCTAAGTGTGCTATTTTATGGCAATGTCTTGTTTTTTCTCTGGAGAAAAGAAAATGTACCCCATTAAGTGCTCATGTTACAAGCCTGCACCCCAGGGCATAAATATTTCAAATATTAATGCTGAGTAATTTTTAAAAGGTTCTGCATGCATTTTATTTTGAGCATTCTGCAAATTATTTAAGACTACTAAAACAAAATGCAATTTAGATCAGCTCATCCTGTGATCAGTATGTGGTGATTTTAAAGTGTGCTCTATCCAACAGCACGGTCATGCATCTGATCAGGCGTTGGTACGACAGGGAAATTGGAATCTGATGGTGGCTGTGGATCTGCAGGTAGACAAGATGTACAATTTACATAAACAGTGGAATGAGGGGAGTGCTCTCAATATCCTTTCACTCCAATACAGTCACATGCATTGCAAATGAGTTACTCTTCTGGAAAAAGAAGTCAAACCTGACTTGCATTGAAGTTCTCAGCTTTTAACATCAGCGGAGCCAGGGACTCCAGCCAGAACTTCTGTGATTTCCTTGATATCCCTCTTAGTACATCACTCTGACTTTTCCATATGTGTTCTCTGATTTATAACACAGCAATACTTTATTTCACTGTTGTAAAATTCTTTCATACACTCAGCCCTGCCAAAAGCTTCATATGTTATTGATTAAACAAATTCCCACTGTTCCAGGATCTCGGCTGCTCTGAGTCTGGTGGTAGCTTTAGTGGAATGATGAGTGCAATGGTCGATTGTACAGGAGGTAGGGAAATACAAGGCACCAGCACTTACTGCTGCTAATCAATAAACTCACCTTCAATTTGCTAAGTGGAGCTGCTTTTTCCACCAGCCAGTGCCACATCTCTCCTGAGATGGGCTGAGCTTGTCCATCAGCTGCAAAGTGCTGGTGGCTCAGGGTCATTTGTGGGGGGGGGGATAATGATGATGTTTGATTTTAGTAATGTTGGGAGAAAGATTAACAAGAGTTTCATTTCGACTCCTTCACAGGCAATTACCAACAGCTGCTGCTAGAGAAAGGGCGTGATGATTAACACAGTGACCTTTGCAAGGATTGACTTCCCTTCTTGGAGGGATTCCTTTTGGATGGACTTGTGAGCCATTAGCACTAAGCACAGAGCAGGATGCGTGGGAGCTATGGGTTTTGGTGGAGCAAGGTCTCTGTTTCACTATTAACTTAATTAGGTTGTAATAGAAAGGGTTTTCCTGTTTGGACAGTGAGGCTTTTGCTCTGCTTCAGGGTTTTCTGCTTCTGTAAAGCTCCAGAGCTGGGCCTTGCCAGCACCCATGGGGACATGGTCCTGCACGCTCCAGCCATCAGCTGCTCCTTTGGGGTTCTTTTGGTTCATGAGATTACTCACTGGTTTTGCTGCTTGTTGTGAGAACGAGGTGAAAGGGAGAGAAATGCAGTCCTTAGGGTTTGGTGAGAGCCAAGCAAATCTGATTTGGGCTTTTCCTGCATCCTGATGGTTCACAATCCAGCATGACAAGTGACATGGCCCATGGCGTGGTAAACACCCAGAGCCTGCCTGGACCCCAGGGATGCTGCTGCAGGTTCCTGCATGTTCATGTTCAGAGCAGGAGAACAGCACCCTCTCCACTGTCAAGTGTTCCTGCTGCCCTTGGGTGCATCCAGGAGCATTTTCTATGCCCATGCCATGCAAGGAAAGTGCATCAGGCAAATGCACCTCCTTTAAAACCATACACAGGTTTGCTTGGTAGGACTGACCACGTGTACAAGCTCCCAGCTTTTCCCATTCCCCTCTTCCCCCCTTCCTTTCAGCCCCTCACCCAGGTTTGGCTGTGTAATGTCCTCACTTAAAAATCCTGTCAAGCTGCAATTATTTCGAGGTTTAATGACCCATGATTTCTGTAATGCTTTATTTTGTTCACTTTCAGCATGTTTTTATTCCCCAGTCAAATAATGGGTATTAAAAAACCTACCAAGTACAAAGCTTTCACTTCCCATTTGAGAGAAAAATGCTTAGAAAGCTATATTGGTGCTACACAGGTAAATAATTAGATTGCTAATGAATTAGTTTTGCTTTGAAGACAAAAGCTTCAGTGTTCCTAATTAGGTTGTGAGGGGAGACATAGAAATGTGTGGTGTTTCTCCCAAGGAAAAGGGGAGAAAAGGGGACTCCCAGCTGAGACTAGGGACCACTGGCAGAACATTGTTTTACCTGAGCTCTGGCTCAGCACCTTCCAGCTCTTTGACATTGTTTAAATTCCTCAGTGAATTCAGAGAAATAATACACTTTACCTGTGCAACACATTTCCTTTTCTGTTTCAAATTAATATTTGAACGAAATGGTTACTTAGTGCTATGTTTTGAAACAGGGAGAATGGAAGCCTGTGGTATATTTTCTTTATATCACTCTATTATTTATGCTTTTCATCATAGGCCCTATTATCATGCCCATCCTAAGATGAATTATCTCATATATTTTTTCTTTCCTCACAGAGCAGGATTTTTTCCCAGGCCTTTGATCATTCTTATCACCCTCTCAAAAGTCCCTTTTAAGTCTGTATTAATACTCTTTTTCAGATGAGGTGAAAACTATTGTGGGATTAGGCAGCATCATTTTAATAATGTTATAATCTTGATACTATTATTCCCCATCCTGTTCACTAACCACACTAACATCTTGTTTGCCTCCCTCCCTATCCCCCCTTTTTCCCTGGATTGCTGCTGCCTGCAGATTGGGCTGCAGACACTGATGCTGTGGTTTTCTCCCTAGTTAATATTGCTAATTAAGAACCATTAAGAAAAATGCCTTGATTTCCCCCCTAGATAAATTACATCTATCAGTTTTGATATCACTTTGCCATTTGGTTGACTTTTCTCCCGATGATTTGCTCCTTTTCTGGCTTTGATGAGCTTATCTCCATGTCCACTCCGTATTTGGCTACTTCACAAATTCATCTCCTTCCCCAGATCCTCACTAAATCTATTAGCTGGTGAGTTTAATACCGATCCTTATGGCTTCCTCTGGACAGTTAACCTTTTGCTATGATGAAAATTCACTGTTTAATCCCATCTTTTTTCTCTTTAGATCAATGGCAGCATTTGCCCTCTTCCCCTTTCCTCCTCAGCTTTTTTTGCAGCAAAATGAATTGCCTTAAATCCTTTGAATGGGTTGATAAAATCCCAGGACAAATCAGAAGGACTGGTTCCTTTGTCAGAAGCTGATGGTTTATACCTGCGGGGAATTTCCTCTCCTGCCAGCGCTTTTGTTTGGCAGGTGAAGCCCAGGGGATTCGCGCTGATCTGGAGCCCTTTGTATCCTTCACTGTGATTCACCCACAGAGCTGCCTGCAGAAAGAGATCCCAAACCTGCTCTGCAGGTACCCAGGAGCAGTGTGACAGCTTCTGCTGCCTCCTCTGCCCTCATCCAGGGCATTTTAGGCAGAGGTGATGGGCGCTGCTGTTTGCATTCCTAATTTCTGAGTTTCTACACCCGTGCTTTGGAGCCTGCATCCCCCCGGGGAGCGTTTGGATTTGGGCACAGGCACCCCTGGGACTTGCTCTCCTCCTTGGAATGGGGAATTGTAACGTTCACTATCTGTGCTGTGTTTCAGCATCCCCATAATGGGAAATCTACTCATCCCCATCTCCGAAAACTTACTACTTGGGACTTTAGAAGCAAAACAAAAAGCTTATTATTTGAAATATCTGTGTGCTTGTTGTCTGAAGTGACTCTCCAATGCAAACAGTAGCTCATACTTTGGAATAACAAGGCGCAGGGGATATGAATTTTCCTCTCTCCTTCTGATGACGTGTGTGCTGAGACAACATTAAACTCCAGCCAGGAGATGCACAACAGAAATATGATCAACACCTACTGCTGCAAAAAGAAATAGTGACTTAAAGGTGCCCGTGTTCCCTGGGGAGGGAGCGTCAGTGGAGAGATGCATTGCATTTCTATCTCATTACACGGAGCTGCTGAAGGTTGAAATGCTGTTAAATATACCACAGGCTCTTATTAAATGGCCATATTAAAGAAAACAACACACGCACACACCAGACTGGAGCTGGGGAAAGCTCTTGCTTTATTTGAGGATCATTTTTTCAGACAGGCTGACTTTTAATAAGCTTCTTGTCCTGGCTGATGAGTTCTCTCTCAGCATGATGTTGATGCCATGGGATGCTCAAACCCAGCAGCCAACCCAGGGGCAGCACAGCAGCCTCCACTGACTGTGGGGGATCTTTCCTGCTGCCATCACCTGCCTGGGAAACCGGTGCCTTTTACTGGGTGTGGAGGGTGGGTACTGGTTTTTCTAAGATGCTGTAGACTCTGGTGCTCCAGAACAGCTCTGCATCCCATCAGGATTGTTCTTGAGCACAGGCTCAAAGTTGGAGCATAGTAGTGGCACTGAGGGGTCCATTGGGGTGCTGGGGGCATCAAAATATATTATACAGCCCCAGTTCAGGATAGCACATGCTGTAGGTACTGGATGAACTGAAATAACGAGTAAATAAAGGGCAGGGGATGAACACAAGGAACTAAACCATAGCTGCTGGTTTTGGCAGCTCTTTTGACCACCAGTGCCCATTGTGCCCCATCCCTGGCAGTGTCTGAGGCCAGGTTGGATTGGCCTTAGAGCAGCCTGGTCTCCTGGAAAGTGTCCCTGCCCATGGCAGGGGAGTGGAATGAGATGAACTTTTAAGTTCCTTCCAACCCAAACCATTCCATGACTCTGGTGACTGGGCCTCCCTATAAATCCCAGTGCCAGCACCACCTAACCCAGCCTGATTGCTTTGAACTGAGAAACCCACATGCCACCCCTCTCCTTCCCTAGTCCCTGTCCTGCCTGAAGCTCTCCACACATGTAGCTATTTTCCCAATAATCAGCTTTCTAGTGGTACTAAAGATTCTGCTTTCCATGTTACTTTTTGCCTTGGTGGTAAGCACAAATTACAACATCATATAATTTTAAAAACTTGAAGAAGTTTCTTTAAAAACTTTTTTTTGCTTTAATTTTTTTTTCTTTAAAAAGTGATGTAAAAACCTTATAATAAAGAATCTTGGGGTGTATTTATAATATAAGCAGCAGCTAGAAAATGTCTGCTTTGACTGAATATCCAGGTGGTTTGGGACACAGTGGAGAAGTAAATGTCGCATAATGTTTACTGAATAGAGCATCCTTGTTTGCTGTGTGGTGATGGCACTGCTGAAACACTCATTTTCTATGCAGATGAATCAGCCCCCAACAGGGTAATTGCAACTGCTGGAGCCTTTTGGGAGGCCCACCCTGCCAGATACCACCCACTCCCCAAACTCTACCCTTGACAGTGTTTGAATTGTTGCTTGGCATGTCTTGGTGCTCAGTTCCTTAATGCAAATCAGGTTCTCAGTGGCTGCATATATCCCACGCTGCCAAAATATTTATGGTTTTAAAAGATGAGTCTGAAACTGGGAGCAATGACCTGCTGGCTCACAGAAGGGAAGGTGATGTGTCTCTCAGCTTTCTCATCTCACAGAAGCACTGTTCATGTTTCCTTAGATCTGAAGGAAAAGACCTGCTCAGTCTTTATCCTGCCTTTGGTGGGGGGGTGAGGAGGGGCTGATATTTGGATATTTTGGATGCTAAACTATCTTTTCTCTCTGCTACTTAAGAGTCTCTTTGCAGTGTTTTTCTTGAGGGATGATTTGGGGATTTGTTTATGGTGTGTTTCTAAAGCTGGTTTCTACCTTTTAAAGCCAGATAAGCAAAGGGCAACATTTTGCTTTTAATGGTATAAATAGGTTATTGTGGAGCTGCTGCCCATCTCTGTGTGCAAAATGCCTCACACCTGTGTGCTGCACCAGCCACCAGATTTCCATGTAAAGCAGGACTGTTCCTTTTTTGCATCTCAGGAGCTGAATTTAATTCACCGATATGCCACAGTAACTCCTTCTATCCATTTTAATGGTCCAGTGAAATTCTGTTAGCAAAAGACCTAATGAATGTTGCAATTCAATCAGGGCAATCTAGAGTGTAATGCGTGGAGCAGTGCCAGCATTATATAAATCATTAAACATCAAAATGTAAAAAAACAATAAAATTCCCTAATCATCATCTAACTCCAGGAGCTGCTGGGAATGGCTGGGGCTGGAGGCAGCTGGGGCCAGCGTGGGTGCTTGCCTGGGATGGGGACAGTGGCTCACCAGCCTGGGTCCTGTTCTTCCCTCTTAGCATTTTTGGATAACACAGATGCTCTAGCATGGAGAGGGGGTTGTTTGTGTGCTCTGCAGTCCCCTCAGGCCCTTTCAAGTCCTAGAGGGGGAAGCATTTATTTCTTAAAAGGGGTGCTTTAAATAAAATGATGGAGAACAGTCATTACAGAGACATTTTCTGTAGGCAGATGAATTTTCTGCTTCAACTTCATTTACGTTGTAAAGGAGCTGTACATTTTCTTGCTCTTTTGCCTTTGGGAATTTGTGCAACAGCGGTCAAAAGGTGCAGTTATGCTCTTGAAGTCAAGACTTTACAGAGCTAAACAGTTTAGAGGTTTGAGGGTTGTTTTTAGTTTTTAAACCAAGTCTCTTGAAAGTCTTCCTAATGAGAAGCAAGTCCAGCTAGCAAAGACTGTGTGTTTGCTTTTGAAAAGATTGAATTGGAGGGAAATCTCTCGTGTTGGCCATGGGTCCACTCTACTGGGAGATGTTATCAGCAGAGAACAAAACCAAAAGTAATTGGAACTGAAATATGGATGTGTTTAAAATGCACTGCAGACTCCCTGGGAGGTTGGAGTGTGATTGGAAAGATGAATGCAAAATACAGAACCATAACATTCCTGACTGTATAGATAGATTGATAGATACGTATATATGTGTGTTTCTAGTATATATATATAGATGTATATATATGTATATATGTGTTTTTATAGATCTAGATCTAGATAGATGTATGTGGATGGATGACTGTGTGAGATTTCAGGGTGGGGGTTTTATTGGCACTGGTCTGCTTTTGTGCCTGTCTTCTGGTTTAGGATCAGATTATTTTGCTTTCACTCAAAAAAGCAGAAAATGGATGTGGATGCAGTTGTCCCAGCCCTCACCTCTGCTAGCAATCATGGTTTGCACTTAAGAGTCACTTGAATAAGAATGAAGCCACAGAATTCTCCATAATGGAGAAATGCTTTTTATTAAGGAGGTGGTGTCTTAGATGGATAAATGCTTTGGGAAGGCTGCAGGAGCTCAACTCTGTGGGACACCACAGGCTCCTGGGGAGCAGCCCAAAAGCCCCACCAGCCTGTGCCCATCCCTTGCACGCTGCTGCATCCCGACTGCTGGGAACTCATGGAACGTTCTGGCTTGGAAGGCACCCACTAAGATCATCAAAGCCCAACTCCTGAAAGGAGCCATCCCTGCCTTTTGTGTCCCCAGTGGTTTGTGCTGCTGCTCAGCAAACCCAGCCCAGGCTTCTCAGCTGAAAACACCAAGCCTGGCAGCCGTGTCCGGGCACAGCCGTGCGGGAGAGGGGAGGACATTGGTCAGGGGGTGATGCTCAGCTGGACACTTCTGTGGCCACTGTCCCTCAGCCTCGGGCTGCTGCCCCTCCAGGGATGCCCTCTCAGAGCTGCTGCAGTGGGCATGGCATGGGCAGATGGTGACTGGCACTCAGCTGTGCCCAGCGCTGCTTCCCTGCCCTGCTGAGCTCTGCCCTGAATGAGGATGCCTGGTTCCCACTTGGAGTCTCACAGCCAACCTGCTTCTAAAAACAGATTGTGAAAAACCATTGAGTGCAACTATGGGCCCTGGCAAGGTGAGAAATGAGTTCTTTGCACATGTGTGCTGCAAGTTTGAGAGGTTTTTGGTCTGCCAGGTCAGTCCTGCAGCCTGTCACCTAAAGCTGACTTTCTTTCTTTCTTAAACCAGTGTATTTTGAGCCCAAAGCAATGTGTTATCTCTCAAGGAAAAATAAGCTAAATCTTTTTTTCTTTTAGATATAGCTAGGAGTTTTTGTCCTGCAGTGCTTGAGTCTAGGGATATTTTAAGAGCTCTGTTATCTTGTGCTGGGAGGGAATACAATAAATATGTAGATAGGGAGTGCTGCTGCTTTGAAAGGTATGTAAAGGGTCTGTGCTGAACTGACACTAGCTGAAAAATTTGTTCAGCCTAATTAGCAGCAAATCACTTCTGTGTCCAACCTTGCTTGTAGAGATGGGAGCCAATTCCCCTCCTTATCCTCTGCTGCCCTTTGTGGGTTTTCAGAGCCCTCCCTGGCTGAGCAGTGAGGGTTTTTGTGAGGACACAGATCTGCAGCCACGTGTCATTGCAGGCCGACAAGTGCAAAATTACTGGAAATTCATGGGAAACTGTACACCCATCTCAGGCTTTGCCTGGGATTGTTCAGGCTGTCATCAGAACCAGTCACGATCGATCAGCTTTTAAATTTAATGAAATTTTAATTAAAGAATAGAAAGCCTACGAAGACATCATGTGACAAGAGTGCTGGAAGCAAATACAGTTTCACTTCCAACCATTAACCAGAAAAGCAGCAAATGGTTGACTGCACATCACCATTGCAGTCTAAGGAAAGTACAGCTCTTGGCTTCGGCAGGCAGGTCATTAGTGACTGAATAATCAGTGACATTTCCCTTCTAAATCTGACACAAATGAAGTGCAGTGCTCTGGAAAAATCCATTATGTGCAAAGCCTCGCCTTTACTCTGCTCCAGGTATTGCAGGACAAGATCTAATGGCAGCCTTTAGCTGTGATTTGGCTTTGATAGCATCCATAGGATAGTAACCCCCCAGGATGCCAAGAGCCAAATGCTTCCAGCCTTGCACAAGCCATCATGTTGTGCAAAAACAGAAAGTGAGGCTTGTTCCTTGCTGGTGTTCCCAGATGCAGCCAGTATATATATAGAGTAGGAAACCCTGTAATGTTAACCCTGGGAAGCTAAATGTAGCTGTTTTCTTATGTCTGAGTGGTACCAGCAGGTAAAGGTCTCACTCATCGTGGGATGAGTTTTTAGAGCCTGAGATCCTCCTGTGAATTCCCTTGACAGCTCTCAAAGCTGGGTGTTAACCTATTTTTCTGCACATTTGAAGATGTTTTCTTGGTGGGAGTGGAAAGCGAGCAGCAGCCCACAGGAAAAAGGAAGGACTGGTCTTGTTTATGTCTCTCCCTTGAATTTCTCTGAATAATGTGTTGTCAGATGGACAGAGCCATCAAATGGGTGTAACTTCCTCTGCTCCCTCCCCTATGCCATGGCTTTGAAAATAATGTCAAAAGGTTAATAGGAGCCAGACTGCCTTGGGGGGTCCCTTATGCTGAAGCAGAGAGTCTTTAAGGAGGTTTTTCTTGGGGGAAAGACTGAATAGAAGAAACTTTTTCTAGGCAAAAGCATTACCAGTAGCTGGACTGGGAAGCACTGTTGTCTTGGAAACTCTGCGCACTGAAGCTGGATGTTTGATTTTCAAAATTCATTTTTCTTTTTCTTCATGGACCCCAAAATAGACGGTTTTGATGTAGTCAGTGTATCTTTTTCAATTGCTTTGATTTATATTTAGCCCTGTGTTGGGAAGTTCCAGTGCAGTATTTTTGATCATTAGCTCTCCTAGTCGTGTTTGGGTTAAGAGTCTACTGTTCAGTGGATAAATCTGCTTTGGGTATAGTCTTGTGAGTTATAATCTTACTGAAAACACATGAATAACCACAGATAAAAGTGTATTTTTAATGAGCAGTTTCATTAATAATGGGAAAAAATGTCCCGGGAAGGTTTGTTAGTGGCTCACTTGATTCTACTCCCAGCTGTTGTATAGTTAGTTCTGACTGAAAGCTCTTGATAGTTTTATTGCTCTGTTTACAGAGCATGGGATAAGATGTTTCAAAACAAAAAGCTTTGCTAGCCTATCAGAAGGGGTTTTTTATACATTTATGATGCACCCTAAAGGTGTGTATCCAAACACTTGAATTCATATAAGCATTCAGGCAGCTGTTGCCATGTGATTTTCTTTATACTGAAGTGTTTTGGAGAAGTTAGATTCTCAAAATCTCTTTTGACTGTTAAAATTTGGGGCTCACTGCAGGACAGTGTTTCCCCTTGCCAACATCTCTCTTTCCATCACTTGGGATTCTCCAGGAGATGGTTGTATTTGTGTGTCCAAAGAAGGACGAACAATCTGGGGAAGTCTCAACCTGTAGAAAAGGATAGATTGGATATTAAGAAAAAGTCCTTTAGGAGAAATCTGCCAATCATTCACACAAGCTGCCCAGAGAAGTGATGGAATCACCATCACACGTGTAGATGTGGCACTTGGGAACATGGTTTATTGGTGGACTTGGCATTGCTGGGTTAATGGTTGGACCCGATGATCTTAGAGGTTTTATCCAGCCCAAACTGTTCTATGATTCTATTTCTATGTGACCCAGAAAGGCAAGCTGAAAGATGAAAAATGGAAGTAGCTTTATTATTGCAGTTCTGCAACTTGAACTTCCCTCCCCACGACCCTTTCGCCAATGGGTGCGTGCTGGACCACAGCTCCCTAAATCCGTAATTTAAGGATTGAGGGGGCAAGGGATGTATGAATGAAACCTTTTTGAGCAGAGAGGACAAAACTTCTCTCTCTCCTCCATCCTCAGGTGACGTTGTGGACATCTACCAGCGGGAGTTCCTGGCGCTCCGGGACCGGCTGCACACAGCCGAGCAGGAGAGCCTGAAGCGCTCCAAGGAGCTCAACCTGGTCCTGGAGGAGATCAAGAGAGCACTGTCGGAGAAGCAGGCCCTGAGGGATATAAACAGGACCTGGAGCAGCTTATCTGGTGAATAAACAGGCGTTGTTGAGGATCTGGGGCTGTGTTGAAGCTGTTTCTGATGAGGAGGTAGCGAGGTGTGTGTGTGTGTGTACGTGTGCGGGGCTGCGGACAGGACCTGCTCTTCTCTCCCCCAGCGCGAGCAAATTGTGGAGTTCAGAGAGACTTGGGAGCTCTTAAACTCCTGTTTAATTAGAGGTGCATAAGCATCATTAAACATGGATTTGCCTCTGCTGAGGATATTTGCCAATTTGCTTGCTTACAAGCTTTTTTTTCTCCCTTGCAAGTCATGCACTCCATTTCCTATGGCTGTGTTCAACCCATATGGAAAATGGGAATCCAAAGATAGGGGGGAGGAAGGAGTTAGGCTGGCTTAGCACCCCTCACCAATTTATTTGTT
>WEIU01004914.1:633276-680187 GCA_013389925.1 Aegithalos caudatus | reverse complement strand
TTTTTTTTTTTTTTTTTAAGTTGCTTGGTTGAAGAAAATTGGATCTCTGCAGAAAGATCTGATTTGACCTTCATTTTATCTTCATTCTCCCCTCTCCTTCCCAAATATTTTGGGATTTCTTTAAGGCCCTCCTGGCTCCTGCTGAACTTTAATTGGGTTTGTGGTAGCATGTTAAAGGTTGGCCTGATTTTTTATAACCCAGCAGTAGTCTCAGGTGGCCAGGCTGCTGTAAAAAGGCTTTTTTTTGCCTGGCAGTCTCTTCTTACCTACCGTGCCTTGCAATTGATTCCCTTTTCCTTTTTAAGACGAAACCAAGTTAAAACTGTGGAATATCACCAACAAGAATGTGCTGCACCTTCCCACCATCTTCCATCATTTGCCACATTTGCTGTCAAAGGAGAACAGTCTGCAGCCAGCCGTGCATGTGGGACAGGGGCGCACTGGAGGTAAATGGGAATTAGTGCTGCTTCTGGTGCTCTTCCTCACCTTGATGCCTGTCCCTCCCCTTTCCTCCGGGCCTGCCTGTTGCACACATCCGAGCAGGACTGGAGGAAGGGCTGCATGCATCATGCAAGCTTCCTTGGTTATGGTGACATGTGGGGTGGGTGAGCCATGTCACGCCTGCAAGTCTACAGGGGAGCGCTGTCTGTGTTCTTGACTGGCCCTAAAATGTTCTCGATGCTTCTGCCAGATGTTGTTTGCTGCTTTCCATATCCAGAGTGCTCTAGACTTTGCCTGGAAGGGCTTCAGATGAAAGCAGAGTTTGTAGGGTGATTCATGGAGGCTGTAACCCAACTAAGGGGACAAATCCCATTGCGAACAGGACTTTGATTACTTGATGATTCTCCCTGCTCCCAAATCCCAACCCAATGCCAAAGACCTGACTTGCACCTACTAAACTGTAGTGCTGTTTGCATTGGAAGGGGTTTGGAGAACAAGAGGTAGCCTTCAAGTTGCTGTTCACAGGTTGAAAAGGCCCCTGGGAGGGGGAGGGGTTTGGGGTATTTCCTTAGAGATCATTCCTTCGTGAAGGAAAAACAGAGCATATCTGACTGCCCGTGGGTGCCCTGCCAGCCCGGCACACTGGGGTGCTGCTGGTTGGCATTGGGCTGAGGACAGGACTGTGGGAACCCTGCATAGCCCAGGAACCCACCACCAGAGCCTGGCACTGACCAGGTGAACCATGAGTTGATCATGGGAGCAGAGCAAAGTGTCCAACACAGCCCCCTCTCTAAAATCTCTCCATGGCCCTGGGCAGTGTCCGTCGTGATGGGAATCCCCAGCGTGAAGCGGGAGGTGCATTCCTACCTCACGGACACCCTCAACTCCCTCATCTCAGAGCTCACTCAGCAGGAGAAGGAGGACTCTGTCATCGTTGTCCTCATTGCCGAGGTAAGACTGAGCTTTGCCAGTTTGCCCCGTTTCCCTGGCCCTCATCCCACTGTCTGCCAGACTCGGTGCCAAGCAGGATGCTGCCCACCCGGACACCAGCTCTGCCACTTGCTGGGTAGATAAGCCTGGCCTTGGGCTGCCATCCAGCAGGATCAGCAGGTTTGTCTTGCCCAAAATGAAATGCTGGCTGGGCCAGAGAGAATCAGGATGTGAGCAGACAAACATGTTCCGTTAGCAGCTACTGGTGTGGCACAGCTCACCTAAATCATGATGCCTCCTGCAGGGTGCTTGAATGGATATCCACAAAATGAGCTGGAGCAGCCCCATGACCATGTCTAGGAGAGCTCTCAGACCTGGTCCTGTAGCAGCTCCATTTCTCCACGTACCTGTAACACAGCACTAAACCCCTCTTGAAACCCAAGAGTTGGTGATTCGGGGTTGAGATTGATACGCCTCTTTGCACTGGTGCCTGGAGCCCGGCATCAGTTGCTGAATCCAAGGGCTAAAAAGCCTTGATACGTTAATCCGCAAGAGCTGCTTTTATCTATGGGTTTAGATGGTTATTTTTCTCCATGGCTTTCCTCTCAGGATTATTTTCTTGAGCCTGAAGTGCATTTGTCTTAATTTCCAGAAATCCGGTGAGAAAGATAAACCTCAGTAGCCTGTTACTGAGAGCAGAACAAAGATGAATGTCTGGGTTTGCTGCCTGTTTACCCATAATTTGACATTTTGAGTAGCATTTGGCCTTCAGGGCTCTCTGGCTGGTATTTTGTACAGGGAGAAGGTTTGGCCTGATGGGTGCAGCCCAAAGGGCCCAGGACAGGGTTTGATCCTGGCTGTCATTTGGCTGCAGTAATACTACTTTAGTTGACTTGAAAATAAGGTGTGTGCTGTGATGGCTGCTCCTGATCTTCAGGATGTACCTATGACAAGGACAGTGAAAAACAAATAAATTAATTCTGATCCTGTGAAGTGCAGGAGCACACACACCACATCCCAGAAACAGCAATGGATTGCACATTTCTTTGGCCAAGTTTGGTCTTGGAGCTGCACAACATCCTTCTGTGCAGGTGTCTGCCACTGCTGTGCCTGCTCTGCCTCTTCCCAAAGTGTTCCTCCATGTACCTGCACTTGTTAGAGCTCCTTGGGCGTGGGATAAAGAGTAAATAGTGGGGAGGGTGGTATGAACCTGAAGCAAATGCTGAGTAATTTGGAGACTCAGCACAAGTGCAGCAAGTGAATGTCCTTTCTGGGATAGGGACTTCTCATTCCCAAGTGTCACTGCTGGCCACTGTAGGTGTCATCCACAGTGGCTGGGCTGCCTGGGAGAGCAGAGGCTTCCTCAGCTGCCTGAGAGGAGCCCTGGGGTGTAATGGCTGGTTTGGCTGTCACCAACCCACTGTTTCAGACACTTGGAGTGGAGCTCCATGGTTCCTGCCAAAGCCAGGAGCATCTTTCCTGCTCTTGTTTTCCCCATTGCTGTTTTCTTGGCACGCTGAGGTAATACATCAGTCCAGCACTGGGACTTTGAGCCCTGTTTAGGAAAGGGACCTTTTCCTCCTGAGAAAACCCTCCCTTGTCTCTGTGCCAGCACAGAAGTGCTGTGCTCAGCCTGTGACACACATCCTGGAGTCTCATTCTCACCTCTCCCGGCGCCGAGTGCAGCAGCAGCTGGTCCAGGCTTCTGCGATGCTGCATCGGCAGATCCCTGCGGCCTCAGGATCCGTATGGCTGCCCAAATCAATGCCACCACCAGGAAACAGGAGCAGCTTTTTGCTCGTGGGTGTCCTGCCCTTTGTTCTGGGGTTTTGTTTTCCCAGTCACTGTGCAGACGGTTTCTGTCCCGTGCCTGTCCCTGTGCTTGCACTTACCTCAGCCGCCGACAGCAGCGAGCGCTGCTCGTGACCTTTCTCTCCCAAATGTTATGGGTTGCCACATTGATTGTGGGAACAAACTGGGGCTTTAGGAAGAAAAGTGTCAAAATGAACCTGAAATGAAAAACTTATAAATAGACCCCTCTTTTTCACTAAAGGGTATTCGCTGCCAAGAATATTCTCTTGGATGCAAGCCAGCGTGTGTAGGGAAAAAATAAATAGCCCAAAGGTTAAAACTTGTGCAAACACTTGGTGCTGGCAGGGGCAGAAGTGCCAGGAGAGTACATGGGGAAGATATGCAGGATCTTATGTCTTTTGGGATGGATTTTGGTGTATGCTGCCTTTGGTTAACACTGACCACAAAGGAGGCTTCTGGGAGGCTGTCAGCATGGGAGAGCAGTAAAGCTGGATAAAAGGAGACATGAAGGTGAATGTAGATGATACAGATGTGCTGACAGTACCCCCAGGTGTGTTGTAGAAGATTTCTGAGCCATAGGGGACACAGGCTGAGGCTGAAGGGTCTAACACTGCTTTTCTTTTGTTTTCAGACGGATCCACAGTACACAGCCGGAGTGGCAGAAAATATCAAAAACTTGTAAGCACTTCCAAGTGGCTTCGATGTACACCCTGTGCCTGCAGCAAGGCCAGGGAATGGCTTCATTAAGGAGAAAATACACACTCTTCTGCTTCCTTTTTGTATTTTGTTGTTGTTGCTTGGGTTTTTCTTCCTCTTTTTAAAGTCTGTGTTGTCTTTGCTGATGCCAGTTCCACTTTCTGCTTGTTCTAAGATGCATCCCATATGCAGCTTCTAGGAAGCTGCTTTGTGCTCCAAGTATTTAACACACGTGGTCATGTAATTCAGTTTTGCTCCTTCTGCCCTGGGGCTTTGTGAGGGGATGGATTGTTTAGATTTCCAGCGATCCTGGCAGTTGTTTCAGTGTCTGCTGCAGCCCCGTACTTGCTCTGTGCAGTCTGGGCAGTGTAGTAAGCACACACGAATGCTCCTGCCTTATTTTGATTTAAAATCCGTGATCCATCTTTCTTCCCACTCCTGCCTGTTTGTTTTCCCCTTGTTCCAGGCTCTAGTTACATTTGTCTCTCGTGCCGGCTGCTATTTATGTCCGGGAGCCTCAGTGGCTTTTGCAGTTTGGCCTGTGGCTATTGGAGCAGAAGCTGCTGATGGATTTTTAACCATCAGCCGGTCCGGGCGTTCACGGCATCAGAGCTCGGAGGCGAAGGGAAAAGGTGGGGAGAGAAGGGGCGGTGACTCCCGTCCGGCTCCTGCGGCTGCTCCTTCCCAAAGCATCGCAGTCGGCGCACGGAGGAGAAGGGAAAGGGCGGCCCCATCGTGCCAGCGCCCCTTGTCCCCGAGGCAGCGATGGGAGAGGGGCTGGGCAGGGCTGTGTTCCCGGGCACTTGCGGCAGAGCTGAAGCAGAACCCTCCATCTTGCAGTGCAGGAGCTGGCAGGGCTCCCCTCCTTGTGCCTGCAGGCAGGAGCACGCACTTATCGGGGGATAATGGACTGATTGTCCGATGGATCCTGATGAAATTACCGGGCGCTGCTGCGGAGAGTGCCTCTAGTAGAAGTCCTGAAACTTTAATTGACTTAATGATTTGATTTCTCATCATCCCCCCTCCAGTGCCTCCCGCCCCTCCCTGAGTCACTGAAATTATTTTTCTTCCAAATTGAATTGAGGTGGTGTGGGGCCAGGGCAGGCTGGGCTTCTCTCGCAGGAGGGAGGAGGAAGCTGTTGCTGCTTTACTGCAATGTTTTGTCAGCTCAGTGAGAAGCTGCTGTTTCACTGCTGCCTGAAGAAGGGAAGATTTGAGAGTGTTAGCTGAAAGACCTGCCAGTGCCATGGAAGGAATAAGGAAGGGAAAAAGGAAGTGAGAAGTTTTTGGCAGTCTCGCTGCTTTGTCTCCCTCTGCCCCATCTCCCGTCCTCCAGGCTCTGCACAAACAAAGGAAACAGCCTTGCACCAAATGTTCTCAAAAAGGCAGTATAAAAATAACTGGTTTTCCTGCTTATCTCTCACAGTTAGAGCAGTCCCAGGGTATTGCTCGCAAGGCTGGTGTAGGTGCCTGCTTTTCAGATGGGTGACATTATTTTCTGCTTGAGTTTGGCTCTTTAAAGGTTTCTTAGCCACATCGTGGGAAAAGTAGATGCTGATTTTATCAGCATGAGAGAACTAGGTAGACTTCCTGCTGGCTCTCTGAACTACAGCACAGCAGTGTTTTAGGCAACTTAGCAGAAATGTATAGCACAACCTCGGCAAAATTAATTTTAATTACTGATGCATTTGGAAAATCTGTAAGTGCCTGTAGTGCCAAGTCCTTTTTTTTGCTGAACCAGTTTGCAGGTCATTTAATCCTGTAAGAGTACATGGTGCTCAGGACTAGTTTTTAAAGCTGACCTGTGTGTGTGTGCAGGAGGGAGGAGAATGCTGGTGGGGAGCATGTGCACATGGGGCTATTAGAGACTGTGGGAGGAAGATAACTTAAAAAGTCCATGTCAATCCCTGCTGATATCTTCTGGTGAGGCCTGGAAGTGCACTAGGTACCAGGGAAGTTATATCCTAGATGCTGTGTTTTTTGTTTGGTTCTGTGGCTCAGTGTTTACCTAGTGATTTGGTCTACAAAATCTTGTGTCAGACATGGAGGTATTTGTTTACTGCTGCTTTTCTCCCTCAGATTCCCGAAGGAAATACACTCAGGTCTCCTGGAGGTAATTTCCCCATCTCCACATTTCTATCCTGATTTCTCCCACCTGCGGGAATCCTTTGGCGACCCCAAGGAAAGAGTCAGGTAAGAATGAGTGAGCTTATAAACAAGCAAGCCCTGAATTTAGGAACTGTAGCAAGTTCCTCTCTGACTCCAGCAGGGAAAGCTCTTCTCCAGGGCTAGGTGAGGACTTCAAACATGATTTATCCAAGAGCTGGAAGGATGTGATTTGGTGACAGGGGGATGAACTGGCACCACCTTTGCCAGGCTTCCCTTGTGCTGTGGTGTTTCCATCACCAAATAAGGGGCTCATTTTAACCCAAATTATCTTCATTTTGGGAGTCCTTGAAATTTCCAGTAACTCTTAACTGACCAGGGAGCAAAGGGAGAGGCCATATGCCATCACCTCTGCCTCCCAGGGCTGTGTCACCTTCCCATCTCAATCCCACCTTGGCACGCTCCCTGGAGCAGCCACTATCCCAATGCTCCTATTGTCTTTGTCTCTTGCAGGTGGAGGACAAAGCAGAACCTGGACTACTGCTTTTTAATGATGTATGCCCAGTCCAAAGGCATTTATTATGTGCAGGTGAGTTTATGTGCAGCTTGCTGGAGAGAAGATGGATGTACCTGAGAGGGAAAAGAGCATATCCAATACTATGATGCAGCAGAGTGGGAGTAGGTTTTAACCATAAGTTCAAAAGCTGGGTTTTTAAAATACTTTTTGACTTGAAAACCTCCCACTTAGGGAAGGCAGAAGTCCTTGTTTCTCTTACCTGTTAAGCTGAGTGAGAAAAAGTGCTTGGAGCTCCTTCCAGAATAAACTGGGTCTGTGCCAAAGCTTTCCTCTGGTCTATGGTGTGATTGCTCTGCAGAGAGAGACTGTTGCTGGGACCTGGATGGGACATTGGCACTGTGCCCTTTTGTCTTGCAGCTGGAGGATGATATTGTGGCCAAACCAAACTATCTCAGCACGATGAAGAACTTTGCCTTACAGCAGCCCTCTGAGGAGTGGATGATCCTGGAGTTCTCTCAGCTGGGGTTCATTGGTAACGTTCTCTTCCTCTCACTCCAGTCCTGTCAGGCACAAGAGCCTGCTGGCTCTTGCCAGCACTACATTCTTGGCCCAAGAAATTGTCCCCACAAGATGGTAAAATACTTGGACTTGAACCCCTCCTATTTTTGCAATGACCCTTGTGTTTGCACAGGGGAGAAAGATCCTCACAGCCGGTATCGCTGTTGCTCACTTTTAGTAAAAATAAACCTGGTAAGTGGCCCAGCCAACAGCCACACAGCTTAGATATGGCCAGTAGCTTTTAGGCTGGATGGGATCTGGATTTGCCTAAGAGTGTGCAAAAGGAAGTTTACATCAGCCCAGAACTATTTTGGGAACAGCAGTACATGGTTGCAGTAGCAGCTTGATCTGTTATTTTGGATACTGGTTTGACTGGCTTAAAACTTGTAGTTTTCGGGGCAGGAAATGGTCTGTCATGCAGCTGCTCGTGTTTTTCATCCTTGTTTCTCTTTACTGAATGGGAGAGTTTTAGACCTTTTGATACTATTATGACCTGTGAGACTCTAATGCTTTCTAATTCTGCGACGAATATTAAATCCGGAACTGTATTAGCAATGTCAGCAGTGCTGGTACATAAACAGGAGCCACGTGTTGTTTCCTTTACATAGATGGACAGCTCTAACCTCCATAGCCCAGTCTCCCAGTTTTTTCTTTCTCAGCTTTGATTCTAGACCATTTCACACCAAAGCTCTTCTCTCTCTCTTCACTCTCTCTTTGTGCTCTAGGAAAAATGTTCAAGTCTCTGGATCTGAGCTTGATTGTGGAGTTCATCCTGATGTTCTATAAGGACAAACCCATTGACTGGCTGCTGGATCACATCCTCTGGGTGAAAGTCTGCAACCCTGAGAAAGATGCAGTACGTAAACAACCTCTGTTGAAAGGGAATGTTCTGTTGTGTGTGGGCAAATGCACTCTTGGCTGTGCCTCCAGAGGATCTTTTCTGTGAGCTCTGGTGCTAACTGACTTTGCACTGAGCCGTGCCATCCCCGTGGAGCGTGCCTCAGGGTGTCCTTGTGGATTCTGTAAGTGGAGACCGGGGAGTTCAGGCTTTTGCAGTCTGCAGCTGCCAGGAAGGGCATTATTTCTGCATCTGAGCACTAATAGGGTATTCCTCCTCCAGTCCTCCAGGACAGGAGTCGTTCCCCGTTCTCCTGTGTTGTTTTGCATTCCGGTGTGCTTCTCTCCCTGAAGCCATTTCCCACTCACTGACTACAACCCCAGAATCACCCTTTGATGCTGGATCCATGCTCTGTACCCGCCTGGGGCACACATGGAGACTGCCCAGAGAGCTCACCCCAGACGACCCAGAGCAAACCCTCCTTGCACAGTCTGCCAGAATGAAGCCAGATCACACAAAACTCTTGTCAGGTTTTCTCTAGGAGGGTGCAGAGAGGTGAAATGGGCTCTGTGTTTGTGCTGCCAATAAGCCCCCATGCCCTGTGGAGGTTGTGTTTGAACTCCAGCAGCAAGGGGCTAAAGCGAGTGGGAAGGGCAGAGGAGGAGTGTGTGTGGCAGCAGATGTAAGATGAGCTCAGCACCAGATACTCTCCTGTCTTCTCTCTGAACATGCTGTATTTACTCAAACGCTTGCTCGCCCTCCTCCCCCGGTAGAGAACAAGCAGCAGAGTCCCTGTGCAGAGCTCAGTGGCTTAGAACAGACTTTGTGGTGAGAACCATGTTGTGATAAATGCCAGACCAAGTGGTCACTCTGGGAATTAGTATTGTATTTGTGTGCTGGGGGGATGGACCATCCTCAGAGCTCTGTGGAGCTGGGGCAAGGATGTGGTTTAATTTGGCCTGATCCCTGGCAAAGGACATAGCATTGGCTCCAGTACCCTTTGTGCAGCAGGACCAGTCTCAGGTGATGCCCACTGAACTCTCCTGGCAGTTCAAACCATGCTCAGGTGCTCAGGTGTGACAGAGCAGTCCCAGGACTGTCTGGCAACCCCACAGTGGGCACAGCTGTGGGTAAAGCCGGATGGGTGGGATGCTGGGATGGAGCTGGGAATGATGCTGCAGTCTGTGCCCCCACCTTCAAAATCCTCAGCTTGAGCACTGATTAAATGCAGATCCTGCTGCACAGGATCATCTTCTCCTTAACTCATCTGTGCTCATCTTTTCCTACCTGATGGAACCAAGGTTTTCTCAGGGGAAACCACAAACCTCTTAAACATGTTGTCTTTTTAAAAATTAACCTACTTTCCGTGTGGATTTCTGGCTCCTTTCCCCCACTGTTTGCATGATTAACTCTGCACAGCGCCCTTTCAAACATGACTTTCTCTTGTAAATCCCACTGTGCAGAATCAAATTGGTAGCAGGGAGGATTTGTCTTTTTGATTGAAAGTTTGTTTGACCTGAGCTTTTGGTAAGTGCTTTGCCTGCTCTGGGTATATTCTGCACTTTCTTTTTTAACTAATTTTAGATTTACCTGGGGTAGAGCTGTGTGAAAGGATGACCTTCTTACCACCAAATGAGCTATTCCCCCTCCTGCCTTGTCTGTGACAAGGCTGTTTTTGGGAAACATTTCTTTAGCAGTGCAGGAAAAGGGAAGAAAGATAAATCAGGAGATGCTGTAGCTGCCTCCATTCCTGTTCTTCCTCCTCTCCCCATCCAGAATGAGATAGCCATGACGGAGCTGCATCCAGAGTTGCTGGCAGTGAGTAGCTCTGTCCCATTAGCATGGCTAGTTTTAATTTTCTAATGTAACGTGAGCTGGATTAGGGGATTATCTCTCTTGCAGCTTGCAGGGGTCATGCCTGGAATTTCCCAGCTCCAGGCCTGTGGGGGGGCTTGGTGTGGCACCCTGTCTGTTCCAGGCATCCGGCGACGCCGCACCCGCCGCGGGATTTCTGCTGGGTGGGAGGCTGCAAGAGCAGATGGCATTAGGGATGTGCATGCATTTCTTTTCTTGGAAAAAGCCAAAGTTGGATAACAAATACCCTCTCCATACAGCTTTTAACCTGTATTTTTGTCCTGCTCCCCCAAATGGAGAGAAATGAGCTATTTTAAAATGTGAGTTCTCATCTCCCCCACGCTCTCAGTGATTTTCTCTTTTGTCCTTTATTCCCTCTCCATCGTCTCTCTCCCTGCACTCCATGGTAAATCACTGCCAGGACTGCAGTGGAATCTCCAAGTTTATTTATATGGTGGATAGGCATAAAGCAGCCCAGCAGCTCTGATGATGGCACATGCTGTACATCTGCTCCCAGCTCCTGCCAGCAAATTGGGAACTGCCCATCCAGAGAGAGCCCACACTTGGTACCTGTTCACCTGGGCTCTGAGTCATCCCAGCATCACTGTGCCTTCAGACATCAGGGATCCCAAGCTCTGAGCTGTAGGAAAAAGTCTTTCCCAATAAGGCAAAGGCAAAGGAAACTCAGTTCTCTGGCTGTTCCTCCCTGACAGCACAGAGGGGATTTGCTCAGCTTTCTTAGCTATGCTTGGAAGGAGAAATTTGGCTCTTAAACCTGGACCCTGCCCAGCAGAGCCTGTGGGGGGAATGGTCAAGAGTCATGGTCTGGTTCCTCCAGAGTGTGGTTAAAAGCTCTCTTGCCAGATTAGTGCCTAAATACCACAGAAGGGCGTAGAGATGGAGGACAGGGTTGTCTGTCATTCCTTGTGCCCTTGTCCATCCCTCTTTTGGGCCACAGAGGTTTGAGCCTGGGGCACTGTGGGGCTGTCTCCTTTCAGAAACACTGCGACAGGCAGAAGGCAAACCTGAGGATCCGCTTCAAGCCCTCGCTCTTCCAGCATGTGGGAACCCACTCCTCCTTGGCTGGGAAGATACAGAAGCTGAAGGTGGGTACCAGCTCTCTGCCCAGGCTGGCCTGGCCTGCAGGCAGCCAAGAACTGACTGCTTTTGGGTGGGGACATCAGTGCTAGCAGCCGGTGGCAGTTGGATTTCTCTGAAGTGGTCGTGTTTTATTCTGAATTACAGTGAGCTCAGGTAGCTCCTGCTCCTCAGAATGGCAGTGACATGCACCAAGAGTCACTGCAAGATTTTAAGCCTTTGTACCAGTCCTGGCCACCCATCCTGAGTGCCAGACCATGGTCCAGGCAAGTGACTTTGAAGAATCCACTGAAAAACCTTGGGGAGATGACTCCTGGTTTGGTCTGACTTCCCACTCCACTTCATGTTCCTGGCATTTGGTGATAGGCACTGTATAAAGGGTGGAATTTTTGATGTGTGTTTAAACATGAACAGAATGCAGCTTCCCACAACTACAAGTGCAGAACCCATGGAGAGACATCCCTGGGCTGTGCTGTCTGTGTGATCCCTGGGGAAATGGATGGCATAATCCAGTTTGTATCACACTGCAGTCAGGCCATGTAATCCAGTCATTTTATGCTATTGTCAGCCTCCCAGCTGCTCTCTCCTCAAGTGTAAAGACTGTTTCCAGAGCTCCTGGGGCAGGGACAGGCATTCAGGGACATTTGGACAACGAGAGGCTCCTTGGTGTGCTGGATCAGAGCACAGAGCTGGGGTTTTTTCTCTGAGCTGCCTGTCCTGAAGCAGTGTCCTGGGATCCAGTCACACATTTCCCTACCTGGTGCCTTGCCCAAATTACTTCCATCTCTCATCCTTCTGTGCACTGCAAATCACAGAATTTCAATTTTCAGTGCCTTGTAGCTGGCACCCTGGTTCCTCACGGGCCAGAACAGCTCACGGCCCTTCTCTGCCCTTTTGCTTTGTGCCCACCAAGGACAAGGATTTTGGGAAACAGGCACTGCGGAAAGAGCACGTGAACCCTCCTGCTGAGGTGAGCACCAGCCTGAAAACCTACCAGCACTTCACCTTGGAGAAGGCTTACCTGAGGGAGGACTTCTTCTGGGCCTTCACTCCCACTGCCGGGGACTTCATCCGATTCAGATTCTTCAAACCGCTCCGCATTGAAAGGCCAGTGCCTGAGGGGTCAGGGGGTGTGGGGACAGCCCAGAGCGTGTGCAGACATTTGACTTTTGCTCTTCTGCCAATTAAAATCACATTTCTTGCCCGTCTCCTGCTTGGCTGCCCAAGAGGAGAGAGCAGGAGAAGGGTAATTGCATCCTTTCTCAGTGGGGCCACCTTTGCCAGAGCCCTTTTGCTTTCCTGCGCTTGTGAGCAGTCCGTGGTTTAGCTGATCTGGCACAGAAGGTCTCCTGCCAAACCTACAGGAGATAGGCTTTTTGGGAAGGTGCCTGTTAGGTTGAGCTGCTTGATGGTTCAGATGGGGTGAAAGCCATCCCGTGCCCCCTCACTCATTGTGCCTTTCTGTGGGTTTGGTCTCTGTCACAGGTTCTTCTTCCGCAGCGGGAACATCGAGCACCCAGAAGACAAACTCTTCAACACAACCGTGGAGGTTCTGCCCTTTGACGTAAGTGTTTGATTGAGATTCGAGGTGAGGATGGAGTGGGAAGCAAAAGAGGCTTGAGAGGAGGGAACTGCTTAGAGCCTTCAGGAAAATCTTTACAAGATTGGAGTGCCTCTTACAGGTGCTGGCAGGGAGCCAGAGGGTCATGCCTGGTGTGATGCCACCTCGGGAGCAGAGTGCTTTGCTGAGCATGGCTGTGTGCAGAGGGGATGCTCCAGTGGGTGGGATGGCTGCAGAGGAGGGGATGAAGCCAGAAAGGTGCAGTCAAAACAGCAGCATGAAGACTGCAACTGTCCTCGTGTTTTGGGCATGTGTCTCAGGGTGCCAGGTACGGGATGAGATGCCAGGGTTTGCTGGCAAGGACAGCTCTAGGGTTGCTGCTTTTCCTTGGGGCTTTTGGGTGACTCTTGCCTCTGGCCTTGCACAAAACTCCTCTCCTTCTGCAGAGTCTACAGTCAGATAAAGAAGCCTTGCAGGAGGGAAGAGGCACAGTCGTCAAATACCGCAGGACAGCGGATGGCTACATCCAGATAGGTACAGGGGGGTGGTGAAGTGCCTGCTGGCTTTGATAACACAGCCCACGTCCTCACCTGCATGTCAGGCAAGAGCCTTAGAGCTGTTTGCTTGGCAAAGAGTAATTTCTGCTTGCCAGGAGCCAGGTTGGAACAGGATTTCATTGTCATTGTCTCCTCTCCTCCACTGCCCTTGCTCTCAGACCAGGTTGTCCTCCTCAGATAGTTTTTAGTCCTGCATTTCTGCCAGTCTCTGCTCAGAGCTGGGACAAAATGATGCAGATTATTCGTTTGCTTACCCTGGGGTTAAAAACCTCCACTACAGGCAGTTTTGCCATCTCTTTACTCACACCACTTTCAGGTCAGTCTTCATCTTTTGCCACCTGGGCTTGTTTAATGCTTGCCCTGCCCTTGCCCAAGAACGAGCAATTGCAGACTCCAGAGACCTGCCAGTGTGTGATACAGCCCTGGTGTCCCTTCTAAGATGTAATTTTTTTTTAAGTAGACACATAAAAGAAAAATTTCCTGCCACATGCAGTCTTTTGCCATTTTCTTATTCCTCTGCATGCTGGCTAGTTTGTCCCAGTTGCACTTAAAAAAAAAAAAAAAATCACAACCGAAAAGCATGTCAGACCACTCTGTCCCCTTTCTCACAGCAGTGGTATGTCACCAAATACACCAAATACATTTTGTTAATTTGATTTTTGTTCTCCAGAGTGTGGCATTTTGCACTGTTTTACCCTCCACACTGCTGGTTTTTAGCCTGTTTTGTGTTGGGGAGCTGCAGGCTGGGGCTGCTGGGGCTGTTGGTGGTGCCCTGGGGGAGAAGGGGAGAGGCAGTGCCAGAGTTCCATCCCTGTGTCAGCCATGTGCTCTCCCCACCAGGCTCGTTCTCCAAAGGTGTTGCAGAGGGTGAGGTGGACCCATCTTTTGGGCCTCTGGAAGCCATCAGGCTGTCCATCCAGACCGACTCCCCGGTGTGGATCATCCTGAGCGAGGTAAGCCGAGCTCGCCCAGCACCTCCCCGCCCCTGCCCTGCTCGTCTCTCTGATCCCATCCCTCCCTTCTTTCAGATTTTTATCAAAAAAGCAGAGTGAAACAGGCATGAGGCAGAAGGGACACACTCGTGGATCCCTGGTCCTGCTCCCTCCTCCCCGCGGCGCCTTGCCCGGACCAGGACAGCGCAGGGCCGGCTGCCGGAGGCGGCACTCGCCGACAGACCACGGCCACGCTGCTGCTGCTGCTGCTGCTGTGGCCACTCCATCCCCAGCAGGGCCAGGACGGGCATCAACTTCTCCTGAAGAGGAGCCAAAAGCAGAACCCAACCCCCTGTGCAAAGGGGTGGCTTTGCTCAGCTCCCTCGGCCCCTCGGGGCGCCGCTGCCGCTCGGGACACACGGACAGTTTGGGGTCAGGGTGAGCTTTAGCGAGCGTGGGGACAAAAAGCACCTTCAGCCCCGGGCAGGGCGAGCTCTGGTTGTATTTGGGGGCAGAGCAGGTCACTCTGAGTCCTGCCAGCTGACCCCACCGGTGTGCTGGGACTGAGGTCTGCCTTGCCCTCTCCCAGGCAATAGTCCTGGCCACAGCTGAGGATTAAGTGAGGGCAAAGACTGACCCTCCTTCAGCAGAGGAGGAACAAATCCAAAGGGGTTGGAGCTATGATTATGGCAGGGAGAAACAAAAAAATAAAATATGCCACACTGTGCCTGCCAGCATTGAACACAGCCCCTTAACTCATGGTGAAGTCTCCAGTGTCTTCATGCCTTGAGATGGAGTGCAGAAACTGTCTTTTTTAAAATAACTATTTCAGTTATTGATTGATGTGGGTTGTTTAGGGAAGGAAACAAAAAAGCAGAGGTAGCCCAGTTCAAAAATAGTAGGGATTAGTGTAAATCCCAATGTCCTTTCAGCTATACACTGGAATGCATTATACTACTTTAATGTTCTGTATTTTTTATTATTGGATACGTTTGATTTTTCAAGTACATCTCTCTATATAAATATATAAAACAATGTGCACTGTAATAAAAGCTAAATTTAAACCTTTGGTGCAGTAATGAGAGTCACTGGCAGCAGGGCTGCTTTAGGCACCTGTGAACCCCAAGTTCACAGCAGAGGGTGCAATCCAAGGAGGGCAAGGTCTTGTTGCAGGATGGGTGATAAGTGAAGATGGGGCAAAGTAAAGGTCATTCAGTCAATGCCAAACACAGCCTTATTACTTGGACTAGGGTCAGGCTTTTCTCCCAGTATTTGGATGTGGTTTTAGGCAAGCTTACCTATCTTTTCCAATTAATCACAACAGCTTTTCCTATGAAACCCAGTCCCCAACTCAGATGTTCTCACATCAGTCTCTGAGCACCTTTGACAATCACAGGTGATTTCTAGTGAGAAAAAGAATTTATTTTTGTATATCCATGGTGTGATTCTTCAACACAGATCATTACAGCAGTAAGGAGGAGAGGCGACAGCATGTGGGTCAATCTGTGCTCCATGAGGCAGAGCCAGAGGCATTTTAGAGCAGACAGTGCTACAAAGCCCAGCAGTGAAGCTCCTCAGCAGGGCAGGGGCTGGAAAGCATTTGCTTTCTAGAAGGGAAATTACCTCTAAAGAGCAGAGGAGTGCCAGCATCCACATCTCTTCAGCAGGGAATGCAGAGCCAGGGAAATATTCTCTCTCTGATGGTGCCACATGAGTGGCTGTGCCAGGGGCAGACTGGATTTGGGGAGATCCCTGACCCCTCTCACCAGGCACCATGGAGCTGGAGAGGCCACAGCAGTGCTGCCATCCATGTGGAGGAGCTGGGCCACAGGAAATGTGCCAGGAGCCCGGCCAGTGCCAGCCCCACCAGCACCCAGAGCAGCCAGGCACTGGCATACAGTGGTCCCAACCTGGGTGGGAGAAAACACTGTCAGGCACTGGCAGCCCAGCTGGGGCACAGGGGCAGGGCTGTGGGTGCCCACCCTCCTTTGGGAAGAGGTGACACAGCCATGAGCACATGGGGGCAGGAGCAGAGGAGGAGGAGGTAAATCTGCCTGCAGTCCCACCCATGGGGAAGAAACCTGTTCCAGGGGCCATGTCCTGCTCCCAGCCCCCCTGGGCTGGTTGGGGTGCCCGGGGTCCCCCTCAGGTCCTCACCGTCCCTGTGCAGCCACGGCGTAGCCCTGGAAGTACTTGAGGCGGGTGTAGAGGTACAGGAGCCCACACGCTGCAGTCACACCTGTGGGGACAGGGCAGCCCAGCTCTGGTGGGCTCTGGGATCCCTGGACACTGCTGGAGCTGCATTCCAGCTGTCACCCCAGCAGATGAACAGAAAACCAAACACAGCCATTTGGCTTTAAACCACTTTAAAGCCTTTTTGTGAGGGATGAACTTCTCTGCCCCACAGAGCTGCCCTGGGACTTGGGTTGGCAGTGCTCCCACACGTGGTTTCTCCTCACAACTTCCCTGTTGCAGAACCAAATCCTCTGAGCTCACTTGGTAGGGACAGACAGTGGATGAGTAAATGTTTGGGTTATGGTTTCTTGTTATGACATGGCTCTGCCTCAGCTGCTGCCATCCTGGCACCCTGGGACAGCCTGACCTTGTCTGGGAGAAGCAGCACGGGGGGACAGCCAGGCTCCAGCAAAGGAGCAAGGGCTGCCAGTGCTTCCTCCTCCAGGCAGGAGTGGGCTCAGCTGCTCTCAGCTGGATTTGGGGCACTTCTCGGTCCATCCAGCTAAAGGGGAAATTTGCTTTCCATGAACAAGAGCCTCACAGGCACAGAGAGAATGCCTGAGTCACAATGGGATTTAAACTGGGCCTGGGGTTTTCTCATTTGTTCGCATGGTTTGGGTTAGAGTTCCCCCCCCGCCTCCATCCCTCTTACCTTGATGGAAGAAGATTCCAGCAACCCAGAGGAGGGAAATGAAGATAGGGAAGTACTCTGAGCAGTTTGCCCTGGTGAGAACCAGAGATGAGAATTAAAATTGCCTCCTTGTACATCAGAGCCTGGATAACCAAGGCTGGAGAAGGGAATTGGAAACTCAGGTCAGAACAAAGTAAAAGAGCTGATGAGAACCATCATTGTGCTGTGGGAAAGGGCCTTTTTCTGTGATCAAGAACACCCAATATCTATAGTAGAGAAAAAAAAGCACCCAAACAACACACAGCATTCACCTCTCCCTCATTCACATGGCCCTGGAAGGACAAGCTGTGGCTGAGACAGAGATTTGTCCCTGCTGGACCCTCGAGGGGCTCCATCCCACCCACAGCACCATCACAGACAGCTGCTGCACCTCCAGCTGCTGGGGGAGAGCCTTCTCATCAGTATTTAGGGAGCTTTTTCTTCCCCTTGAGGGAGCACAGCCCAAATTTGGGGGTCACACACTCCAAGAAGGAGCCCTCTCTCAGATAAAATTCTGCAGGAGGTGATCAGATCAATCAGGTTTTCCTCCTTTTTCCTTTAGTAACAAAAATACAGATTTTCTGCAAGAGTAGGAGCTCTGCTATTAAAGAAATTGGTTTTGCTTCTCCCACATTTTACCATTCCCTAGGCAATTTAATCTTAATGTTGGCCAATAATGTACAAACCTGTGGAGAATGGAGCCAGACTGGGAGCTGGAAAAAGGCTGAAGAACCTTATTCTGTAAATGCAGTTTGAGCCTCAGTGAGGAGAGGCTGCCAGGTTTCCTCAAGTGCGTAATACATCAATACCACCTTTTCCCATTTTTTTTTTTTTCAATATATCAAATTATCCATTTGTATACTGTTCCACAGGGAAAAGAGAAGAAAAGCCCACAAAGAAGCAGCATCTCCTCTAGTCCAAGTTCCCCAGGGTCACTTTCCCTGCCCATTACAGCCAGGGCCTCCCAGAACACTACAGCCCGTGGCATCACTTGGTTAACACACATTTAATAGTGAAGTATTTAATTAAAAGCCACCTCAGCAGCTCCCCAGCTCGCAGAGGCTGATGTCTCCAGGCAGGCTGGCCTTCCATGGCACCACAGAAGGACTGAAGCCGGTGTTTTTGTCACTCCACAAATGTTTCCTGTGCGCTGGCAAGGGAACGCAGCCGCTTTGTTTGGGACTTAGTGCTGGGCTGGAAATACCCTTCACACCAGCTCCAGCCAATTCCTTTCAATCCCTTACACAACAGAATGACTGAGATGAAAGATGGAATCTGGTGCTTGCTGGAAGCCGAAGGGATCTGTGAACGTTTCCAGTTTAGCTCCAGCATTGCTCTCTCCATAGGAACAGAGCAAAAAGAAACAGCCCTCAGCAGGGGCCTGCGAGTGCTGATTCTCACAGTTCAATGGCTCCTGAAAGGGAAAAAATTAAAATGCCCTTGTAGCTTCAAGGGCCCAGCAAGGCTGTTTGCTTCAATTCAACAGCAAAACATTACAAGAAAATATCAGGTTATTAATAAAGCTTTGGCTGCTCTCACCATTTGGAGCCAACGGTAATATTAAATTTAATGATTCTAATTGTGAATGCTCTGCACCTCCTCCATACGGCCACTAATTTGTGATTTGGCTGCCTCACAATGCCAGAAGGAGAATTATCATGGATGGACAGAAACACCCCAGCCAAATCAAAATGCAGACCTCTGCACACAAAGCGTTGAAAAAAAATATATATAATACCAGTAGCAGTAAGGGGAAAGGTGACTTGAGGGGGGACCAGTCTCTCCCAAGTGATAGTTGACTCAAATCTTATGCAGACAAAGTCACCACAAAAAGTCAAAATCTTACTGAGCTCTGAAGGTCCTCTCAAATTCAGGGTGACCTGTTGTTTCAGGAGGGGAAATCTTGTACTTCCGACGGGCATAGATCACCTGCATTGCAAAATAGGCTAAAAACAGAACACAGGAATGGTAACAGGCCAGCAGTGTTTATTTAGCCAAGCTTTATCTGGCTTGGAATCAAGCAAGTGGTTAGAATGAAAGAGCTGATATGATCTAGGTCCATAGTCCAGGGATGTCACACATGACATGTAATAGATGTGCCATTTATTTCACTCTCATGTTTTAAATTCAGGTTTGGTTATCCCAGCTGAATGGCAGGGCTGGATGACACTGCATCACCTCACACCCAGCAGAGCCCTCAGTGCTGCTCTCCAGCAGATTAAACACAATAAAACCTTACCAAGTCCAAACTGAGTCACAGAATTATTTCTTAATCTTAGACTTTGTATTTAGAGTACCTGTGCACCATCAGCCAGTCTGATGAGAATGAAGTGCAACACTTTCTGCTATTCCTAATGGGTGCAAAGCATGGCTCATGTCACAGAGCAGCATCCAAACTGTCAAGCACTGGAATATCATTAAGTCAATTAGAGATGCTGTTAATCATGGTAATAAAAGGAAATGGGGAAGAGGGTGGTTATTTCTTGCTCTTCACTCCTGCAGGGCAGCCCCAAGGCTCCAGCAGTTCAAGGAGCAGAGGTGCTGCCCATGCCTCCTATCAGCCTGTGCCACATTTAAGCCAAGGCACTGACTCAGTGTCTGCTACATCAGTCCTTTGTAAATTTGTAAAGGACATGGAAAGTCACTTCAAAACAATGAAAACTTGCTAACATGAAGATCTGGAGTGTTTCACTATTTATTGAAAGCTCCTACTCCCACAGGCAATTGCTGATGCTCTGAGTGTTTTATTTAGGTACACTACTACTACACTGCTCCCTTTATTGAAAACTCCTATTTTCATATAGCAGAAAACTAAGTTATAAAAAAACAATTACTTTGGTGGTCTGTGGTGGTGTCACTGAGACACTTGAGTGAGCAAAGTCCTCACACAGCAACATTTCCAGAGCATGGCACAAAGAGAACAGGAGCCAGGGGTGCGAGGCCTGCCTTGGGGACATTCTTACTGTACCAAAGATAAAAGCAGAACAGCAGGATAGAGGAGGGGAAGTAGGGACAGATGTTCCAAGATTAAAGACAAGACATGTGCCTGCAGAAAAGCATTACAACATATGTAGATGGAAATTAGGAATGTAAATAATCTGATGCTCTTGATGTGACTTGTGTATCACAAGGTTTTAGTAACATAAATACAGTCATTCCTCTCAGAACACATTTAAGAACAATTAAGCGTGTTCTAATGTCTTCCACAGTGACCCAGCCCTAAATGAGAGGTGCTAACAGAGCAAAGTGGGGGGGAAACAAGAGTGTTTCCCCCTCTTTGATTCATTTGTAGCAGGTTGATCATAGGTGAGGGTGCCACCCTTCTCCAGAGGTCCAGCAGGACATAGCACAGCATTCCCCCTGTGAATCCAGAGACGTGTAACACACAATGGGAATTCAGCAGCTGCTGGCAGAGCTCTGGGAATAAGATGCAACCATGACCCATCTTGATGCTGTCAGGGTCTCATCCCAGTCTCCTTTCCAGAAATTGACTGAGCTGAAGTTACAGCACTATGAGTAGATTCTGGTTTGTGGCATAAGCCCAGCTGCACTGGGCAATGCTGTTTATCCTGCTTTGTGCCATCTGCACCTTCCCTAAGGTAGGATTCTTGGGACTGGTGGGTGAGGTAGGAGTTATTTCACATCAAACCTCAGCTCTACACTTGGCATCTTGCTCCTACACAGGGGCTAATATTCAGAAAAGTCCTACACAGATCCCTGACACTTAGGGATGGGTAACATCCAAAACAACCACCCAAGAGGAGCAGGAGCCTTTTGGAGGACAGCTGGCTGTTCCCCAAACCTGGTGTAAGGATGAAGAACCAGTCCACAGAAACACTTCTGAGGATGAGGTGTTGAAAAAACCCACACTGCATGAGCCTTCTCAGCATGGACTCTTAGAGAAAAAGAGTTCAATCTACTCTGCAGAACCTTTCAAACCATTTTTTTTGTGATTCATGTCTTGAGGTTAATCACCTGTGTGGATTCCCATGTGGCTTAGGGGCTCAACTCTCCCTGAACTTTGCTCCTCAGTGGAAATATTCTTCATTCTCTATTTGATTATGTCCACAAACTTGTCAAATCGTATCATAGCTTCTATCTGCCACATTTGAGTGAACCTGGCAAACAAGCCCTGTGGGGCCTGACAGTGACATTGCCTAAGTTTTCTTTCCTTTGAAACCATAAAATAAAGGAGCGGGGGGGAAAAAACGGAGTAGAATAATTTTGCTCGTTCACCACAAGGCTGGGGCACATATCTAAAGAGTGTTAGAGTTT
Organism: Aegithalos caudatus; assembly: GCA_013389925.1. Classification (NCBI taxonomy): domain Eukaryota; kingdom Metazoa; phylum Chordata; class Aves; order Passeriformes; family Aegithalidae; genus Aegithalos; species Aegithalos caudatus. The sequence goes on along the minus strand of WEIU01004914.1, from coordinate 659,107 downwards.
CACTAAACTGAGAATGACTAAATTAAAAAGGGGAAAGTTACTTGAAAGAATGTGGAAACTGCAGGCTGCCAGGGAATTCAAAAGCAAACATAAAAATCAACCACTGTTGCACCAAGGTCAGCCATTAAATTACACCTCCTACACCAGGGTGTGATGAAGGAGTGTCTGTAGGGATAGCCCACATCTGTGCTTCAGTGCTCACCTGCTCAGAGTGAATCCCAGACCTGTAACTCACCTCCAGAATGTCCTTTCAAAACATGCAGAGAAAGCCACTGCACAGCCCTGAACCCCAGTGACAAGGGCACGTGTATTTCATAGCAGTAGATGGAAAGGAAACACACAGGATTTTACAATTGCTCCTTGGCTTCCCATGCAGAGATCATAAAACTGGGATACTTCATCTGATCAAACAGGTAGGAGGGTGCTAATGCCTGCTAATTATCTGCTGGCTTTACACCTGGCTTGTATGCCATGGAAGTAAAATGCTTAATGCTGCAACCTTTAAAAAGTACTTGAAATTTTCATTAAACAAAAATATTTGAGACAAAACTGCTATCTAAGGATTTGTTGCTGAGGGTTTCCTAACGCAAGAGGGCTCAGCAGCATTTCTGTAACTCAAAAAATTCAAGTTTTCTTCATGTCTTGTCTTTGCAAACTAAACACTCGGTCCACCCCCACTTAGTTTAACAAAAAAATTCATAGTACAAAAGCTTCTTCCATTAAGTGGTGGTATGTCTGTGTAAATTGAGGGGAAATTACTGAAAATTTAGAAGCCTTGAGCTCTATTTTTAAAGTGGCATATTTTGTTTTAAATAATGGTTTTAAGAGGTTTATCATCTGATGGCTAAAAGCACATGACACTGCTCAGAGATTCACATCCATTTACAAGCAGAGGTGTGATAGCTGTATGGTGCATTAATACAGTTATAATAAACCCCACAAACCTTCCCTTCTATAATTGTGAATATTTTAATTAAATGGGGGCTCCCAGGCAGGGGAGTGATTGTCCTGAAGCTCACGAGAGAGAGACTTGGCACAAAGGACCCACAAATAAACAGAGCTTGGCACCTACACTGTTCCTTCTAAATGGTGTAAACACAACACATCTATCTAAATTAGAAGTCAGAGTTCCTTTAAAGAGGTCTGTGTCTATTTCTGTCCAGAACTTGCATTTGTTTCCAAATTACTGCGCTCTCCTCTTGTCCTCTGCTCTGTGCCACAGGAACACACAAGGATATTGGTCACAGAGAAACCCCTGTGTGCATGAGGCTCCTTTCTATACCCACACCAGGTCTGTCTGGACACTGATCTCAGCAGCACATTTACTAACCTGCCTTTACTTTGGCTACCTCCAGCCACTGCAGGTTACAAATTACCTGCTAAAATTCAATCACAACTAGTTTACTTTAAGAACATCACACTGAAATTACTTTAAGTCTAAAAATTTTACTTACCGGCTTTGAGGATCATTTCAGTCCCTGTTAAATAGTGACCACCCTCAGGTATGACACTTGTGCCATGAACAGCCAAAAATTTGTATCATTTTACCATGCTGGAAAACAGTGACCTTCACTCCACAGACACTCAAGAGAAAAATACAGGAACCACATCCCACGAAGTTTAACATAATTACATTAATCCTGGCATTGTACAAAGGACACTTACCTTGCTCCAGGACCCCCAGAAGTGTGACTGTGGCCAGCAGGTCTATCTGATCTCTCATGCTGCTAACTGTAGAGCAAAGCCCAGGTTGATGTGCTGGGTACAGCTCTCCCAACACTCTCTCCCACCACCACCACCCACCTCCACTGAGCTGCCTCTGAGCACAGGTGTTTCCTCCACCACACCTTAACTCACATTAACTCTCTCCACACCACGTGGTTTTCCAAAGCAGCCACCCACCAGAAAAAAATATCTCTTCCAGCCAAGTGCCTTTTGCTGAACAATGGAGCAGAGAAGAACTTTACATGAGCAAACTGTGAAATTCTTCTAATTACATTTACAGATTTTATACCGTGATCGAATTACGTGTTGCTGGCAATGGAAAGATGATGGAATTCTTTCCAGCCCTTTTGTTACTAGTTTTAATGTGCTCTGAAGCATCTCAATTATGTGCAAGATTGTAAAAATTATTAACAGGCATTTACAAATTAATGACTTGACCTTCTGCTCTTAGTTCAAGTAGTGGAGTTGACCACACGGAAGATTTCATACACTCCAGCTGGAATAACTTAATTCTGTTAATTTAATCAGAACAATCAGATACTTTGTCCTAATAATTACTACTCTTAAGTTTACCAAGGAGGAGTACAGTCCTTTTCTAGCACTCATTCACCTTTAGCAGTTTTCAGGAGTTTTTAAGCAAAACCTTTCCCTGGCTAATGTACAGAATAAAAGTTCTCAGTTCTAAAGGCAGCAGAGGATGTAGAAATGTACAGACCCTGAGAAATGTTACAGTGAAATCAGAGTTATAATTGTAAAATGTAAAATTTGAAAACCAGCAATGTTTTAGCCCTGAATAACTCTTCTCCCCACTCCAGAAAAGTAAAATAGGCATCAGTTCAAAAAGTTATGTTTTTGAGCAACTTTATATGGATGGCTACTCTAAAATCAAAGAGGAGGAAGGTTTCTCTTAATGCTGGTGCCTGAGCCATTGCATTTCTCCCTGTTCAGTCACACACACAAATCCTCACTACAGAATTTGTGCACGTACCAGACCTATACACAGACAGGGTTTTTTTCTAGTTTGGCTCTTCATTGCTTCAAGACCCCATTGTGACAGCTCATCAAGTTGAAAGTTATTGAATCAAATATCCAATGTTATACATTTTATAAATAACCAGACATAGAATATCAAAACCTCTCCCTTTCTCTAAAGAAGTCTCATATGATGTGACTTCAGACTCTCCAAGGTACGGCAGACTCAGACTAAAAATTAACCTTAACTGAACCTGTTGGTGACAGAAGATTTCATCTGTGGTGTCCAATATAAAAGTCAAAGGGGAAATGCCACTGGGGTCTCCTTACATATTTCAACAAACAATTCAGGCTGGAGAAAACAGTTCCATTACAGATTTCCATTACTCTCAGGAAAAACTCAGGCATCAGGAAAAAAAAAATCAAATTAGTTTCTGAGCAAAGGTTTGTGACAAGCTGCCACTGACTCCTTAAGATCTTTGGAAAACCACAGATGTCATTTCAGTGGGGGATGGCTTGGGAAATTTCTGTTTCATTCAACACTAACTAAAATGCAGCATTTTAATGGGACAATAAAGTAAAAATAATGTAAACTTCACAGTTCCCCACGGACTAAAAGCAGCTGATTCTGGTACTGCTACTGCTTGTTCCATTTGGTTCTTTACAAACTTCTGAAGTTACTGGTCTCCCCCTCTCCCAAACAGAACACAAAACTTGTGGAGTAGAAATGCATTAAAAATACACTCTGCTAAGTCTGGTTGCTGTGAGGAAACCTGGAGGCTGAGCTGGGGCTGCAAACTCAACTGCACAATGACACCAACTAAAGCTTGGAGAATGCAAGAACCCACCCATGTCTGAAGCTGGGCAGTGCCTGTGGGACTTTACCAGACTTAAGGTCTTCCTCCACACACGTTGCTGCCAGTACTTTGTTCCTTGTTCAGGACCATCAGCTCCTGCTTGCAGCACGTGTCCCAGGTCTCTGCTGGATTCCTGTGTGTGCCATGTGCCTGCATCAGACAATTCTTGAGGAAATCAGTTGGAACTTCTAAAGGCTGTTATTCCCAGACAATTGGCACGTTTTGGAACTACAATTTTGCTCATGTGAGGTCACAGTAGTTATTAAAATCTTTTTCACTATTAACAACCACCTCTGCAGTTGAATTTCCCAGCTTAAGGCCTACAATGCATTCCAGAAAAACAACAAAAGCCCGGAAGCGGTGGGAGTAGCATAAAGCCTGATTTTCAAAGTTACATTTTCTAAGGCCCCTTTATCCAGTTCTGGCCTGTTTAAATGGACTTTCTGAAACCATAAGAATTGGTAAGACACAGCAGCAGAATTTGAGCTTTTGTAATAGGCTGAGCAAAAATTGTGTGTTGGGATGAAGGGAAGGAACCATCTCATTAAGAATGACAACGCTGAACTCTGCTCAGCTCACACAGATATATAAAGTCACACCATGTATATTTAATACACTAGCAAAATATTTATTTTATAATGATAAAACAGAAGTGAAGGATTTCTTTTTGGTGTGCACCAGTAATTGTAGTAAAAGAATAAGGGGATTAATGGACTCTTTATACATTTCAATGACAAAAATTCATAAAGGTTAGCATCAAATTCAACTGTTCTCCATTTACAAGCATAAAACTTAGCATAATACCCCCCAAACACATATATAAAGAATTATAGTTTTAAAATCTATAAAAAGTAAAAAATATACAGTCAGAAGATCTAACTCTTATTCAAATCTTTAATATAAAATTGTAAACATTTATTTACACAAAGGAAATGTGTATAACAAAATTTTGAGCACCCTTTTCAATTGGATGGTGGTTTTTGGAAGGCAGTGGATGTTGCACAGTGACACTCTCACCTGGCCTGCCCAACCAACACCGCAGTTTATAAATAAAGCCATGGGCGGCCGGCTGGGTTCGGGTCAGGGGAGATTGGTTTTATTGCTCTGAAGCTGCAGCAAATGGAAAGCCCGAGTGCAGACACAGACAGTGACACCTCACAGGGCACCAGGGCACAGCCCAGCCCTGCCCATGCACCCACAAACATCCAAACCCTATTTTCATCTCCATTGAACTGTTCCAAGCTCGTTCCGGTGGCCCCGCGTTCTGTGCGCGGCGACCGGAGCCGGAGCCAGGCCTTTGGATCCCGCTCACACACGGACACCAAGGGCCATTATAAGCCAGTTTGTCTAGAATCACACTTCATTTTAATCCAACAGTACCATGAAAAGGCCCTGTCATCCAACCCAGATACCTTCCTGAACAAACCCTCTGGTCAAGCAGAGCAATATCCACCTTAGCTTCCAGAAACAGTGGAGGAAAGAGCACACCTGCATTTTCCTGGATATTTCGCTGGATTGCCTTTTTGGTAGTAATAATGCAAACAGCAGATGTTCTTTTCCTCCAATTAAGAAATCACAACTGGATGGATTGTATTTTGACTTATTCAGAACAAAGTCTGTGTGCAAAATCTACTGGAAAACAGAGCAGATTTCACCACAACCTGAACAGGGAGAAAGAGAAGCTGAATTCTATTACCCTGTTATTTCTGTCAAGTGTTTGTGAGGGGGAGAAAAAAAGTGACATGGAAGCATGTCACTTGAAATTGAGGTCCCAAGCACCCCTGACAGGAAGGGAAGGCACACTGGTGCAAAGTTAACCCTTAAAATTAAAAATACAGCAAACACTCCTTCCCCTGCCATTGCTAGTTTATATCTATACTCTTCTAATGACACTTACCTTGGACCAGTTTTTGGTTTAACTTCATAGTAAACCAAGCTCACTAGCTCTTTTCTTAGATTGCCAGTATGAGAAAAGCTAGCATCAGTTATTTGCATCTCAACTACTTATTCTAGAAAATATCAGAAGTGTCAACAACCAAAGTCACCAACACCTTCATCTCTTCATCCAGAGACAATCTTATGTTATCTTTTCAAAAGCTCTACGAGGGATTAAGCCTGCTTCAGTGAAGTTTGATCCACTGTTCAAAGGTGGGATCCACTGATCAATGCATGTCTTTCATCAACAGTTCAACATGATAAAATAGCAAATCTGACCAACAGAGCAGAATTCATCCACACTAGCTAAGTGTGCTGGACAAACCATGTTCCATGCATATTTGGAAAGGGTTAAAGTATTAGTGTTAAAAAAGCAGTTTTCAAAAGTGCAAATTGTCTCATAAAGGAGCTGCAGATACAGTAAAATATTTTCCTTCTTTGAAACCAATGATATCTTTCACTTCCCTTCACCCCCTCTGGAAAAAAACCCTCTCACAATTCTGCAATGCAGAAAACTCCTGGAGAAGCCAGTCTGTGTGGAAGGAAATTGCTTTTAAATCACAACGCTGGGTTTGGTTAGAAAGTTTAGAGGAGTTTTCCAAGAAAGTGGATTTAGAAAGGGAAGAGGTATTTGTGCATTTAAAACAAAAGCTTTTAACTTTATTTTCATTTTAAAATAAATGTTAAGGCAAGGTGGTTTGTTGGTGGATAAGGGATTTTTTTGGTAGAGAGTAAGGACTTTGGAACATTGACTGTTCCCATTGTGGTTTTTGTCCTTTCTGGGACCAACACCAACATATGGATAAGAGGTCTCCTTGGGCTGAGCTGAAGAACAGCATCTGCTTCAAGGGATATTAAAAAAGTAAATCCACCAGTCTGTAAAAAGATTATCAAACTTGTAAGCCAGTATTAAAAAACCAAAGCATTTAAGGGGGAGACTTCCACATTGGAGCAACCCTGATATAAGTATTCTCCCAGGCTGCCTGTGCTATTATTGCTAATAAGGACTTTCCACCTCCCAGCCAAATTCTTCTTTCCTCATTTTTTTCCTGAAGTGACAAAGTCTTGTGCTCATTGCTAACTTTGGGGGACAAACTGATCTCAAAGGTTAGTTTTACTTTTTACAACAAAGAAAACTAGATGAGCTGTCATGAAGCAAAGCCTTCATTTAAATACAACTACCTTTGGAAATAAGTTATGAAGAAACAGGTGCAAAGTAAATGGCTTTACAATTCATGTTAAACCTACTATAGTTCAAAAGTTCTCCCATAAGAAATTCCCCCTTAAACACAGCAAGGTACAAGCCAAGAACTGTGCCTCTCTACAACAGAGTGCAAACTGCAGCTTAAAAGACTACAACCTATGAAGATGACTATCTAGACTAACTGGCCAGGTTTTAATACTTTCTTTCATCTATTACCAGCATCTAGAAATATTTACTGTGAAATATCACTTGCTTACTTAAGAGTACAGGCACATGCTTCAGCAATGGGGAAAAGAAACAATTCCAAACATTTTGCAAGCATACTCAGGTGCATACAGCCTCTTCTCAAACAAAAACCCAAAGTTTGATGGACAGTACTATAACAGCACGTCAAGCTATGAACAAATAATTATTGCAAGTAATAGCTGCAGACTAAGCCCTAAACACAATTTGTGCAACTATTTGCGTCCTTTCTGCACTATTTCTGTGGAATTTTTGTTGTTTTTAAATAATGTTTAGTCTTTAGAACACTGCAAGTGAGATTTCTGGAAGGCTGGCTAGGACTCGGTATTGTCTGACCTGTTCAAGCGTGCGACTCCTCAGAGAGCGCAGCCAAAGCGCACTCCTCCTGCAGACCTGCTTGGTGCACAGTGACCACACATCAACACTCACTGAGAAGCAGCTCCAGTCTTTTTCCCAACCATTTACCTCTAATGCCTGCAAGTCTCCTCAATGCCACAGGATTTTTTTGGTCCAAGAGTTGTTTATATCTCATGAAATAATTAAAAAAAAAAGTAGAACCCCCGCCCCCGGCCCCATTTTAATGATTTCCTAACAACTCGTCCAAATCGTTCATCCACTCCTCTGAAGTCCTGTTTTTCAGCAAAGAGTCTATCAGATCTGTGTCATTCTGAAGTCCATTATTGCCCGACTGGCCGCTGTAGGCGAAAGGCAGCTCCTGACTGGTCGTCCTCACAGGGTACCCTTGGTTACAGTGCAGGTTTCCTCTGTTGGGAATTTGCTGATTCGGGTTCTGGTTGAAAGCATTCAGGTCTGGAACAGTCTGGTTCATGCCAGGCAAGACTTGCTGTGAGGGTACCTGCTGCTGTGAGGGTGGGTTTGTCCGTGGCTGCGCTCCCAAAGAGGACGACAGCATCTGCCCAGACACGGCAGCGTTCATGGAGCTCATGGGCCTGCTGGTGCTTAGGCTTACCTGAGGCATTCCCTGGGCAAACTGCTGGTTGGACATCTTTAGATGTGTCTGCTGCATGTGGAAAGAGGAGTTGGCAGTAAACGGTCCTAAGCCACTGTTTGCTTGCGTCTGGTTGTTAATATTAGGGATACCTTGGTGTTGCCAAGATGGATTTTGAGCCCCCATAGCAGCTGGTACTCTTGCCATCTGTGGCTTAGATAAGGTTGGATTCAGTGCACCTTTACTGTGCTGCTGAGGAATACTTGAGTTTGGTAAGGTGTTCTGCCCGTAGGCAGCAGGAACGGCAGCGCCCTGGCCCAAGCTGCCCTGTCTCTGCATCGGGGTCTGTCCGTTGGCACTGGGAGCCGTGTGCTGGGGCACCAGCTGGGGCATGCCAGGTGCCAGGTTGTACAAACCCCCACGCTGCATGTTCTGCATGCTGGGGTACTGGGACACCCCCCGCTCCTGCTGGCTGGAGCCCGACTGCAGTGGAGCCACAGGAGCGTGTGCAGGTCCCATCTGCATCATGTTCTGGCTCTGAGGGAACATGCGGGGGCTGCCGGAGCTGGACTGTCCCAAATTACTGACTCCAGGCATGGCTGAGGATGACCCTGAAACACAAGGAAGTATTTTGGACATTAAATACCTCAGGTTCAACCAGAGCCAAACCAGGCTTGTAGGCACAATAACCCAAAAGAGAGGTGCAGCTGCATTTGTATCAACTCACCTCTGCGAGCAACACACGGAGAAAAGCAGTTTAATTAAAGAGTGTCAACTGTTGCTCCAGTTAGCACCTCCACCTTGATCTCAAATACAGATATGCCAACGTACTAAAAAATCTGAATACCACTTCTAAGAGTTCAGCATCATTAATTTAAAAAAAATTACGACTTTAAAGGCAGGACTCTGTATTTCTTTGTGAACAAAGGCAAACACATACTTTGAAGTGCAAGCACAATTTACTAAGCTGTTAAAAAATACCTCTTACTGCACATACACACACAGAGTCAGTCATTCCATACATACACAAGAGTGCATCTCTTATATCATACAACTGTAGGGTTCTCAGTTCTGCATTTGCCCAATTCCAAGAATATCTTCTATTTATCTAATATAGAAATATCTAATTCAGAAATTTTTGGTCAAGTATCTTTTGGATTTCCACACTGAAGTATTCACTATGTTAATATGCAGTGCTGAGAGCCAAGCAAGGTGATTTGGAAAAATATCTTCTCAGCAAACTAAATACAGTCCTTTGTTATTGCAAATCCTGAGTTTAAAATTTCTTCTTGTAGAAGAAACAGCCCCCTATTTGAAAGTAAAAAGGAGAAAAGTTCTGTAAAGTGTAGTGCATGTAATACCCCTCACACTCCTTACAGTCGACCAGGGGAAGCCTACCTACACTAATAATTTCTCTGCTTTCAAAACCAAAAGTATGCTGCAGATTTTTTTTCATATTTTATGATTGCTGAGGAGTACTGGCTCTCCATTATTACTAATATCGTATTTGAATAAAAACAGAATTATCAAAAATAAATTCAAATAGAAATTCAAATTATGTTGAATAAATTATCAACAAAGCACATCATAAAAACATCAGTGTCAAGGGAATGGATGGGTGGGAGAAGAGTCTTCCTCTGACAATATTTACAATGAAGAGACAGCACACTTATCAGGATTTAGTGCAAAAAATAGCTACAATCATCATTACAGTAAAAAACTATTTTTAATAGTACTGATGTTCATTATATCAAAACCTACTCTAACAGCTGTATGCCTATCTTTCTGTAGAAAAGTGGCAAGACAAAAAATATTTCAGTGCAATATTTGAAGAATGCTACAGATCCCTGTGTTAGTACACAATCCTTTTGTATTGGCATCGAGTCTTTTCAGTGAAGTAACAAAACCCAGCTGCAGCTGCACTTGACACTGCACAGGCACTGTCAGGGTGAGGGTATCACATTTCCATTTGCATCTTCCCCCTTCAGTATTTATTTCTGCAGGAACGTGGAGAGTAAGAAAACAAAACAAAGGGAAATTTCCTTGTACTCTAGGTGCATAAAAAAAAGACAAGTGGCTTCTTGATGCCCCATCAAGTAACAGCTTTTAAGGTAAAAAGATGAGCTTTTATTGCTTTCAAGTTTTTCCACATTTTTGAAGCTATTCCAGCTGAACAGTTACAACATCTTTTATTTATCAGAGTTAATACCCTACAGACATACTAAGCTGCTTCTCATACAAAAATCCCACACAGGACACTTAACATGTAATGAAGAGAATTCAAACTGCACTCCCTTTTAAAGGTATCAGGGATAAAAACGTTAGAGACTTTTAAACTCATCCTAGAGATGAGAGAAATAATACACCACTTATTTTTCTTTAATGAGGGCCTGTGATAGATACAGGGAGTAGTGATGTCAGGCTTCAGAAAAAAACCCTCTGAATATTAATATATCAAAGATAGAATCTCCAACTTGCACAATGAAATGTAAGTATAAAAAAAGCCTGTAGAACAATGAAGGTACTTAAAAATTTTACTCATTTCCCAAACAATATTAAGAATCAGAAGCTTAAGTGGCCCAGATAGCTGTGACCAGAGAAGCTGTTAATTTGCAACTGAATCAGAGTGTAGGTCAAGAGCTTTTAAGGCAAAGTGACGTGTAATAAATTAATTAAAAGCTATCCAATCCAGGAAATTTGAAGACACCTTGTTTTTCACTCCTGATATTTCTTCTGCTATTATTTCAAGGGCCACATTTACTCACCTGTGAACTGCCCAACCTGCTGCTGGTATGGATTCTGTGGCTGATCCTGGTACTGGGGAGGAGGCCGTGTCAGGTGCCTCTGCAGCTGCTGCTCCTGCTGCTGCCTCTGCTTCTCCTAAGAAAGGCAAGGCAAGGTCATTGGAGAACACATCAAGCTTTTTCCAAGGGCTATCTTGGATAAAAACAAGCCATCAGCACACTTGTGTGCACAGCTGGTAATCAAAGGGGCCTCTGCAGCCCTACAGTCATTTCAGACTTTGTTCTCAAGGCTCAATACAGTTTAATCTGATGAGTGACAAGACCTGGATCTCAGAGACAACAGCAGGGACCACAAGAGTTACTGCAGTGTATGTCTGAAGCCTTTCAAAGTCTGAAAATATGAGATGTTTGTCTCCTAATGAGTAACATAGTTAATGGGCATTTTTAGCATTACTCTAAAGACACAGAGGTACAAGTACAAAAAAAGCAAAAGTGAGTGTATTAAAAAACCTCCAAACATTTACTTTTTTGGTCTTTATTTCCAAATCAATGTATTTTAGACCTTTCTTTAGGAATCAATAAAAACCCAAGTCAGAAATATCAAAAACTGAACATGTAAATATTTTCTAGTCCTTGTCTGCAAACAATAAAAGATACCTACAGATCCATATTCCCATATATAGCACAGGTTTTCCTAGATTATGGAAAACTGCAGAATTAAGTCCATAACAGAAGTCATACAAGTTTTTCAACCATTGTTTCAAACCACTTTCATAGCAACACACTAATCAACTGAAACAAACCATACTCATGACACAAAATGATTGGGCCTCTTTAAAATAAAAGCAGATTCAACCCATACCTATTTTATGATCAAACCATTTGAAAAATAAACCAAGAAAAATTTTTATTAGGAAACTTTGGGGGGAAAATGAAATGTAAAGTCTTAAGGGGAATATAGATGTAGTGACAGTAGACTCTGGGTTTGACAGTATAACAGCCAACCTGCTGCTTTTACAAAATGAAATATATCAGGCATAGCATTTCTGCCTCTTCCTCCTCAGATACCTTCAGCAACAGTGATACAATGCACAACTACCAACTTAACCAAAAAGTTACACAGAGCACAGCAGGGGACAGAAATTCCCTTCCAAGACACAAGCCAGAAGGCTTTCCAGAGAGACTGGAGCAATGTAACAAACAGCAGATACACATCGCTCCCACCCTCCCCAAATGTCTCCAGCTCTGAAGCTGTTGAGGCATGCACAGGAATGAAGAGGGCAGGCTGCTTGACAAGAGGACCTGCTGCTTGCAGGACCAGTCAGACCTGAAAGAGGCTGACCAAGAAAGCTAACAAGAGATGCCATAGCTCTGAGAGAAACCAAGAACTGCAGAACCTGGCTTGGGGAAAAAAAAATAAAATACGCAGAATGCCAAGTGAAAAGACAACTTTATCGTGGCAGGGAATGGCACTGGAGCTACCTGAAACTACAAGTCTCCTGCAAAGTAGACATGAGCAGATTCAGAAATCTTTTTGTAAAACTGCATCCAGTATCAGGTGTATCCAAAGAAATAAATATCAAATCAGAATGTTAACAGGACCTAGCCTGACTTGTCAATAAATGTGGCAAATGCAGTATCTAAAGCCGTCCTGCTCCAAGGCAAAGCCACTCCTTATTTGGGACCAGAGTCCCAGCATCACTATAGAAAAATGGAAATAACAGAGGTTAGTTGTAGTTACCATAACCAAGACATGAAAGAAGTATTTTCATAGTACTGATATTTACTGCAGCAACATCTGCTGGCAAAGCAGAAGCAAATAGATAGGAAAAAATATTTCAATGCTGTGTTTGAGATATGCTATTTATCACCTGCCCACTGTTCACAGAGATCTGACACCTGTTAGGTCCATTATTGTCCTAAGGAAACCTACTGGGTCACAGCTCTAAGAGCTCTAACAAAGCTGCAATAATCACCATCCATTAGACATGCAAAAGCACAACCAGAGGCCACAGCCCATATTTCCTTTCTCCCCACCTGCTCTCAAAGAATACCTGTTTGTTAACGTTTGGGAGAGAAATGGTTACTCATCGTTGACATTTGATATTAACATACAAGTCACCAAAGACTGACTGATTTACTAAAAGGTATTCTAAGCTTACAGATCACATAACTCATAGAGAAGATGTGATTTTGTTGATGATTTGGGCATTTTCTTTCAGTCTTTAATAATGTAATTCCCCCACAGTATTCCCTTAGTCCAAATTGTTCTAACCCAAATATCAAAAACATATCTTTACCAACACTCATACACTGCCAACCACATTACTATGTTTTGTCTACACTGGCTCCAGAACTGAGGGGGTTTTTGTCACCTCTGTTGAGACCTCAATTTTATCAGGATGTCTCCAGGTGATAAAAGAGCCATTGGCTAGGGCTTGGCAGAGCCATAGCTCCACAATCCTGCATATTCTACTACAACTTTCCCCACAAAATGGGCTTTCATACATTTTCAGTTCAGAGGAGACTATATAATTTCCTTCTTTCTTAAAGCTTCTGATGGGCAGCTGATTCAGGGAGACCTTAGAGCACTTTTCAGTACCTAAAGGGGGTTTACAAGAAGGCTGGAGGGGGAAGGTGTCTCAAAAGGGCATGAAGTGATAGAGCAAGGGGGAATCCAAGCCCTCCATCTGAAGGAGGCTCAGACTAAATATGGAAGAAATTATTTCTGTGAGTGTGGTGAGACAATGGAACAGACTGCTCAGAGAAGCTGTGGCTGCTCCATCCCTGGATATGTTTCAAGACCAGGTTGGATGGAGTTTGGAGCAACCTGGTCTAGTGGAAGGTGTCCCTGCCCATGCCAGATGAGTTGGAACTTAGATGATTTTTAAGGCCCTTCCCTATGAAACTATTCTGATTGTAAAACATCAAATGCTATCTCATGCACCAAAACAAAGCAGCACAAATTAAAAAAAAAAAAACAAACCAAAAAAAAAAACAAAACTGAATACAGCTGGCCCCTCTCACCTGTTCTGCCAGCAAATGCTGCTGCCTCTGTTCCATTAGGAATTGCTGCTTCTGTTGCTCCATGAGCAGGTGCTTTTGTTGCTGCTCTCTCTGCTTCTGCTGGTCCATCAGCATTTGGTGTTGCTTCATCACTGCTGCTTGCTGCTGATAAGCTGAGTTGCTGTGGTTACCTGCCATGGAGACATTTGGAGCCTGGGCACCCACCCCAGGGCCTGGGACAGAAACAGGAACACGAGGAACAGCAGGAGCAGGGGTCTGATCCTGCAGAATGTAGGAAAAGTGACAAAAGTTACAGAAATGCAAAGTAGGAAAAGTAACAAAAGTTACAGTAACTTCTTCACCCGTGAAGCTTCTTATAGAAGTTCAGCTTATTAAAGACAGCCAAACACCCAGACACAGAACTGCCACTTTGGAGTTAGGTTCAGAAGCTCCACAACATTTAGGAATAGAGGCTTTAACTTCAGTCTCAAAGTACTTCCCAATTTCCAGCTCAAACAGGTGAGTATAGCTCTGCTTTTTGCAGGCAGTTACCAACTACACTTCAAACACCCTAGCTTCAGTTTATGTTGGTAGCAGTTTTTGAAACACTACATTGTATATTTTCATTATATAAAACATTTATTTAAATCCTGCCTCTTCTGTCAGTGTTTCACTCTGCAAGTGCTTATGTCTCCCATCCTAAAGTTTGGTTTTTTTTAGTTCCAGAGAATTTACAATTTGCAGATGAAGGGGAGAAGGCTTCCATTGGTCAAAATGGGTCTTAAAGTATTTTTCCAGCAATCCAACCATCATCATACACCAGACAAAAATACTACCAGGTATAAGTATGATATTATTCGTTTTCTGCATTTTTTGGTTTTCTTTCTGAGACTGGAACTTGGATAAGCAAAAATAACACGGAACAATTATCATTCAAGATCTGATACTGCCTGCTTAGTACCAGCAAATCCCTTTGAAATTTGACAGTTTTCATCATATTAAAGCACAGTTCAGCCTCATCTCTAATTACATGAACAAATGCTACGTTCAAGTTAAGCATTCAGCTAATAGGTTTGGCTGCTGGTTCTCACTTTGCAGTTTCATAAGGAATCATGAGCTAAATGTGAGGAATGCTGTGCTAAGTTGCTCTGTGTGCAAGCTTTTGAGAAATCCTCCCAAAGCTTTCATCAGTATTTCTGTTAGTTCAGTACAGATGCAAGGTCACCCTCGTGTTTTTCAGTGAGGGGCAGATGTGATACACAAAATTGTCTCTACCCTTCTTCCATCAAAATGCTGTTAGACTGTTACTTCTGCCAGCTTTCAAAGAGATTCATTTTTTTTCTGAAACACACATTGATCTCAAATTTCTACTTGTACACCGGTGTGGTCTTTATCACAGGCTAATCAGAGCTTTTTCACAGGTTTTCTGTTTTGTTGAGGGAACATATGACTAGAGTTGGATCTCAAACAGCTTTTGCAGGAGGAACTTTAATCCTTGCAACAAATACCTTTTTTTCAACAAGCCCTCTTTTATGTGCATTGCAAGTACATGTTACAAAATCCCAGCCCTCTTTTATGTGCATTGCAGGTACATGTTACAAAATCCCAGTGAGTCTATACTTCCACCCACTACAGAAATTTTCACCTGCAACATACCTGTAGTAACAGTTCTATACAAGGCAAAGGAGCACCATCTGGAATTTTCTGTTACAGGAAAACCTGAAGCATATGCTTCAAGCAAACAAACATTACCATTATTCCTTCTTAATGATTTTTTTCTCTCCTATGCCATACTTCCCCAATGCCCAGAGACTTAACCAATAAAAATCCATAGAACTGAAAGGCTCCATGGAACACCCAAGGAATCAGGAATGCAGCCCTCCACCTCTCTCCAAAAGTAGGTCTTTTAATAGTAAGCCAACTCTGACACAAATAGGGACTAAAAACAAGGTAAAGAAATCAAAGCTTCTTTGAGAACACTGTGTAACACTACAGTTTTATACAAGTTATTTTAGTCAACAGTTCACAAAGCATCTATTTATCTTTGTAAGTAGAAGTTTCTGTGAAGCACGACATAATTTGTTGCCCACAAAGTATATTAAGCTGGAAATCACATATTACATGACCTAGAACCCAGTACTAAAAACTGTCCCCAGTGCAAAAAAGACCTCATGACTGTTGTCTAAGATTCTTGTATATGGGATTTTTCTCCTTAAAATCAATGAAAACATTTGAAACTATACCACGGAATCTGCACTCCAGCCTTATCTACCCAACAACCTGAAATCTGCTGCAGAGGAAAGGTAACTCAGGACATTCACCTGACTGTGTGGCAGTCGGTAGGCAATGTTTCCAGGCTTGGGTTTCAACAGGATCATCCCATTTTGGTCGTCACCTACGTGGGACAGCGGCGGCTGCTGGCGCTGCTGGATGTATGCCAGCATGGGAGCCTTGTTCTGCCCAGGCACTGCCACCCCCTGCTCACACTCTGCTTTGTAATGGGAAAGAGGCTTGGTGTTCCCATAGTCCAGCATAGAGCCTTGACTGTTCACAGGGTTCTGGTTCAAGCTGTTTTGCTGATGACCCAAAATGTTCACATGATAATTGCCTCCAGCTCTCGGTGAGCTTTTATTTCCCAAATTCGACATCATGAGTTTCTGATTGTTGAAGTCTGGCTGATAAACTGATGGGCTAGTGGGATTTTCCATGGTATATGGGACAGCCAGTGGACTATGGGAAGTCCCAGACTGTTGCCACGTTGACATCTGATTTGTTTGGTGGACTTGTGAAGCTTGTTGCTGGTTCTGCAACATCTGATCTCTCTTCTGCTTGGCAGCAATCTGCTGAAGTTGATGAGCAGAAGACATTTCTTTGGCACTTCCTGCACACTTCCCAGGTAACAACACAGGCCTCTGGACGTTCTGAGAGTGGTTTGATGCCTGCATCATGGGCTGATTAGGATTTTCAGTCATTGACTGACTGGAAGGCTGGAACATAGCCTGAGAACTACCAACCGTTGTAGAAGCGGCACTTACAGGTACAGAAGCAGCACCAATAAATGCTGAACCTGAAGAAGTGGATCTAACCTGGGGAGATCCCAGCTGCTCTTGTTCAAAGGGTGCTGGGGAAAACTCAGTCTTTATGTTAATATCTTGTGGCAACGGAGTCTGTGCAGCTGAATTTGAAGAATCTGCATCTTTTTTGTCTTCAAAGTCGTCATTAAAGAGATCCTTCATGTCTTCATCGGGCACGGATCTATTGAGCTCTTCAATAAGTTCCTTCCATTCTTGCTCATTCAGATTGAGATCAGGCATCAGGTTATTCTGAGATATAGAACCCCCTGCTACAGGATTCATACAGGGAAGCTCATCTACAGGTTCCTGCTTCAGCTCTTTGTTCAAACTCAGAGGAAATGAATCATCAGCATCACCACCTCCATTCATCTGCAGGCTGGAATCTGGAAGACACTTCTTGCTGATGCCATCCAGCCCCATTGGATGTTTCCCATTAAGTTGTAAGGTATCACCAGTACCAGATTTCTTGTCAAGATGATGGAGTGGAGACACAGGGGGCATTCCATTGGAAGAACCACTCACTCCCAGACCATCCTCACGACGAAGCTTCTTGGATACAGAGAACACATCACCATAGCCATTCTGCTGGTCTCCATTCTGAGGGGAAGCAGCACTATCAAGCTTTCTTTTCACAGTCTCATGGAGCTGCTAAAAAAAAAAAAAAAGGGAGTATTTTAGTTATGTAGTTCTGTGTTACATAAATCTGGATTTTTATTTTGTACCAGAACGTAGTCTTGCTCTGGATAAAACATTTCAGAAAAAATATCAAAGACTGCATCTTTGTTTTGGTAACGTTTTGTTTTACATGTCAGCACATGAGATGACTTCCTCACTATAATCTCCTAGGGAAATTTTTCAAAAAACACATACTACTTCAAACAGGGACCCCCTCCTTCAGACACAACTAAAAGCCACCATATACTCTGACAACAACAAAAAGTTGAAAAATGGCTGAGACCTGTTGTGATTTTTCCTATTCAAAATGAGAAAAATATTGAAGAATGTTAAGAATCAAATTTTAGATGAGAATAAAAACTTGTATTTTATTTGATCTATACACACAGTATAATTGTTCCATGAGACTGTTTTATAGAAGTCTCACATTTAAATATTTAGAAAGCAGTCTCACATTTAAATATTTAGAAAAAAACAAGTAATTCTTTTTGTGATAATAACTTTTAGAGAAGAACTACGTGTGTAAGTTTTGTACACAATCACACTTTTGGCACTGAAGCCAAACCAATTTGTCACTGAGCCACCATCGCTTCACACTTGTGGAAAACGCAATTCAGAGCTCAGCCAGCTCTATCACAGCAGAGCAAGTTCACTCCTTTCCTCCTTTCTCCTGAAGTATTTACCAGCTGCTCTGACCACCAGAGCCCCAAGCAGCTCCACAGTTGGCCTCTCACAGATGGTGAAGGCACAGATTCTCTTTCTCGTGGTGCCACCTAGAAGCGACCAGCGGCTACAGCAGCAACTTCACAGCCAGAGCCTTTGTTCAGCTTCTCCTTCCTGCCAGCATCCTTGCAAATATAAAGTTCTTTCTGTTGATCTCAAAAGCATCTGAAAACAGAACTCCTGCACACATCAAAGGTGACTATAAACTTCTCCTTCCCTGGGGTGCATTCTGTTAAACCATCTGAGCTTTGCTGGTGCTGCAAGGCTCCCCCAGCGCAGACAAAGCTGCAGGGCAGAGGCGCTGCTCCAGCAGCACGGGGAGCTGGAGGAGGGAACTGACCCGGGACAGACACCCTGGTCCATCTCAGCAGGACAGGGATCCCCACCAGGAGCCACCACCTCAGGCATGGGGGAACAACAGCCCTCTCACATGGCACCAAAGCAGCTCAGTAAACAAACCTCAAGACAAGTATGGTTCTTATAATATTACCTGCAGTTTTCACAAGGCAGTTTGCTAACCCCTGGGGAAAACTCTCATCCAAGGAACAACGGGAAACCTCAGGATCTCAGCATTCAAGCACGAGGCTGTATGTAGGGCCAGCATAAATTATCACAAGAATTTTACACACTTGCCTGAGCAACAGTATTCTTTGATTTACAGACAGAAGGTCTGGCTCACAGTTAATTGAGCTTTTTTTCCATTTCTTTCTTTTTTTCTTTTTTTTTTAACTGTCTACAGTGAGCTGATCTTTGAGGGGAAAGAAAGCCCAGACCATCTGTTTCATTCCTGTACAGGTAGCAGCAAAAAAACCCCACTATTTGGTTAATGCTTGCATAGGTAACAGCAAAGCCTTATTTTTATCTGAGAGACAGACTCCAGCTTCCCTAGAGACTGTGATCTTCTAGATGGCACATGGAAATAGCAGCAGAGTAGCAAGATCAGCAGAAGACTGAGTAGGATGAGGTAAGAGGAGGCTGGAACTCAAAATCTCCTAATTTGAACATCAGGTGTTCGGCTTGGAGTAGCGGCTCTCTAGTGAATTTTTTCAAATACCAACTTTAAAGAATAACAGAAATCTACTTTTTTGTAAAAAGGCAAAACAACAGAGCAAAGAAGCTCAACTCCATCACAACATTTGGCTTTCAGTATTTCCCACTGTTTACTTCATACTCCTACCAGGAAAACTGAAGCTCAAGGTGGATGAGTAACTTGCCCAAGGTTATATGATGAATCAAATTACTCAAAGTTTGGGAATGGGTCCTCCTTAATTCTAAATTACTTAGGGGAAAAAACTAGTTAGGGAAAACACCCACCCCTGAAAACTTAGATCAAAATAATAACTTCAATTTGTGAGCTACACTCCCTGCAGTCTAGAAAAAGGTACAGACCCCTAATATTCAGCCCAGGAACTGTCTTATCTCTATGGGCTTTAACAGTCATAACACTCAGATATCTGATCCTTGGAGACATTTTGACTGTAAGTTGCTTGAGACAAAATCCTCCTTTCACCTAAAACCATATTCCTTTGGCAAAAAAAAAGGAGATTAAGTTCCTCCCCAGTTTGTCTGTGTCTATCCAAATAATCTGATCTGAGGAGGAAAATAACAGGCTGCATGTGAGATACAAGTTAGACTGCAAGCTATCTACATATCAAACTGCTCCAACACAGTTCTCAAGGCAAGAAAAACCTGTTCTCTTCTGCCAAAACTCAGGGGAAAAACCAACCAACACATGGATGAAGTAAAGCATAGTTTGCTACTCACTAAGAAAACCCCTTCAGCTTTAATTTTCTTGTTCATTTCCATCCTGTAAGGTACAGTGTTCCCCCAGTACACTAGCCATGGTTTCCTTAGCAGAATCAATTTTTTTGTAACACTGAGCCAATCATTTCCACTGTCACAAGATCAGATACAGAAATGTCTTCTCATTTTCTCAACCTATTCAATTTTCCAACAAAAGAACTTCTGAGATCACTGCTATCAAACTATGCCTAAAAATATTGTCCCCAAAGCATTTATCTGAAGTGTTTTTACCAATACAGGACCAGTGCAAGGCAGGGGATGTGAGCTGGCCTCCTTTGGCCCAGGACAGGACAGTTTGTCAAAGAGCCACTGAGGGGCCACAGGCTGCACCTCCTCCACGTCACATCACCTGAGCTGCATTTTATTCATGTGAGCAGAACACACAGTGCTCAACATGGTCATAAACACTTCCTTGGCAGGAGCACACGTGCCCAACTGTGCATTCCTCATGCACAGAGCACGAGCTGACAAAGCCCAGCTGCCATCCACGACAACGAAAGGTGTCCAACACACCTTTGGTCGTGTAACTCACACACTGACAAGGACACAGGCCTGCAATGCCACAGATGGATGTGTGCCCAGGCAAATGATAAAGCTTCCAGCAGAAAACAGAGCACACAAAGCATTTTGATATATTCAATCTGTGTCTCAAACCCACCAGTTTTACCACAACGATGCTCAGCCCTACTGTGGTCTCGCTGCAAGGGCAAATCGACTGACTTTGTAAAAGCTGTCCAAAAATGACTGCAGAAGTCCAACAAGAAACCAGAAAAGCTTGAAAACAATCTATACTTGCCTGTTAGCACCAGCAGAGTTCAAAACTTCAGAGGCCAGGGCAGTGCATTCTTACTGCCTTGGTGGGAAGGGGCATGAATCACTGGTCAAAGTGGTGAAAAGTTGTTCTGATTGGTTTTGTTGGGGTTTTTTGTTCAGATTTTTGTTTGTTTGGTTGGTGTTGGCTATTTTGGTGTGGAATTAATACCTGAAACCAGATTTAGATAATCATCTGAAACCAATGACATTTCAATGTGTTAGAATTTAACAGGCAGGAAAGTTTAGTTCACATTGTTTGCTTGAAAGCAAGAAACCCTTTACAATTCAGAACAGCTAAACTGAGGACAGTCAGCTAAAGTCCCTTTGCAAAAATCCAGTCCTTTGCTATACTGAGTACTGCAACTGAAGATGGTAAACACACACATATATATATATATATATATAAATACAAACTGTATGCAGGTTTCATTAAAAAAATAAGCAAACCACCTTGTGAACACGACAAAAGAAAAACTTCTTAAAAATCTGGTACTCATACTGTGCCTTTTAGGCTCTGTATAATGTTCTTATTTAGGTTTTTTTTAAGCATCTGTTACAGAGATTTAAATATTCTTACAAGATTCAGTAGAGCTTTAATTTTTTGTATTATATTTCAAATTAGTTTACCATTTCAATATCAGAATTAAATCGAGAAGGATTTGTCCTGATATACCAGCAAGAGAAACATAATGCTGGACATTTGCAAAGAAGAAATGCTATATTAGCCTATAAGCATAATGAAGAACTAGCTCCAATATGGCTCCTAGCATTCTCACCTAGAAGGGGAAACCAAATCAGAATATATCCATTTTTCTGCCATGGAAGTGGCAGTACTGCAGCACAGACAAGCTCCCATGTACCAGAGTTCACAGTAGGTACTCTGGAGACACTGATTGTCCTCCCCTGCCTCTCCAAGGACAGGAGCAACAAAGATGACAACTCCTTAAGCTGAAATAACAATGTAAATATCAGACATTGTAGTGCACGAATTCTGGATAGAAAACATAGCATTCTGACTACACACCATAGTAAGAACTCCCTCTTTACTGTGCATCTACCCTCAGCTTCCAAAGTTGCATTCCCAAAGTGTTTCTGCATTCCAGTGCTCTGTCAGAACCAAACTGTGGGACTCATTTTAATTTTGACTTTAATTCCAGCAGACTTTTGTATTTGGGTGACTGCCTGCTGGAGTGAAGAAGGGCTGTGGATAGGCATGTCTATAAATATCCCAAGCCTGCATTAGTCACAAGGGGCAGCTTCTGCTACAGGAATTGTTCTGCTGAATCAAAAAAAACTCCTGCGCCTTCAGCTGCAATGCCGGATCCTCCACCTCACTTGAACTTAAACAGCAGCAGCTCAGTCACTCCCAGATCCTTACAGCTTAGGAAGCATCACTGCATATCTAACTAATCTGGTAAGGGAAATGTTTCAAACATAAAACAATACCTCACAGAGAATTTAAAGAAGACAAAGAAAAACCTGTCTGAGTTGTTGGGCAACAAACTATCAGACTTGTCAGCAAAAACAAACAATGGTGGCAAGACTACACTGCACCATGGCTATACATAAATAATATGTAAATAATTTGCTATTTTTGTGGTAAAAACATAATTTCACTATTTAACATCCCTATACCACAGCTTACACAAAAATCAGGTCTTCTGAACTGTTAGAGTATCAGCCTGAGCTTCGTTGGAGGACAAATTAACATTTGTCAGTACACTGTGGGCAATCTATTCCCTTTAACTTATCACTTTAGGTCTTTCAACCAAGAAACACTGCATTGCTCTCCTTGGACTTAGATTTCATTTAAAACTCTACTTGGTGCCTTTGCTTAATTTAGTATTTAATTAATATTAATGTAAAACATCTATCACTCCCAAATAAATGCTGCTCTTCAGCTTTAACACAAAGCATACTCAAGACAGGCCAGTGACTAGACCTTCTGTGCTCATTCCAGAAATACTGTTTGTGGTTTTGTGGCAGTCCTAGACAAAGCAAGCTCTCTGCACAACAACTGCTCTCAGGTGGGGAAAAAAACTCAGTAAGAAACAGGGAGCAGCTCTCCTTCCAAGACACCACATCATAAAACAAGGAGTGGAGATGAAAATTCAGATCTTGCCATTCTCCTTGTTCACATGTCAGTGAAATGCCTCCTGTTCAGCTCAGCCATGCACTGCTTTATAGTCTATCACAGAAATGCAAGGAAGCCAACCTTTCTCTTGCAGAGAATTTAAACAGCATTATTCAATGAACTTTCACGTATCAGAACCTGGCAGAGAAAAAAATGGTCTGAGAGACAAGTCCCATCTCTTCCCAACTCCCCTGTTCCTCAAAAATTAAGATTAACACAGCAAACATATTATCCAAACATCGAGCATCTTCTACCTTGAACAAAGCCTTAATAATGTCATATTAAACAACAGAAATGGAAAGTAGATACCAACATTTGGACTTCCCATCAAATAATGGTCTGGAAGGTTTTTAGAAGTAGGAAGCTACGTTTTTCAACATTTTCCTCAAATGAAGGACAGGCCTACATGATGCATAAATAATCCAAGGTATTTCTGTATCAATACTGTAGTCTCTCAGTTTATGTAGCTTAAATTTTTCAGCTGCTTAGTAAGAAAACAAGGAAGAATCTACCCCTTACTTCTGCCTGTAAGCAAGATCCATCCCACTTCAGGATCTAAATCAGAGAAAAGACTAATGGAAGAGAAATTATCTGGTTTTGTCCACGTGACAAATCATACAAGACACTGAGGAGGAAGTGGTGGTGCCACCCTGCTCCCTGTGACCACTGTGGATTTACAGAAGATGCTCTGCAGTACAGCACTGACCACACCTGGGGCAATGCAGCTTCATGTCCTACTCCTAACAAGACCTCACAAAAGGCTTCACCTTTATATGAACTGCTCTCACCTTCAGGGACAAAAATAAATGCTTCATTAACGGGCAACATAAAGTACTAATTTCCAAGATCAGATTTATATGTAGCTTCACAGAAAAATCTGGATTTCTACAGCAGCAACAGCTGATATAATGCATATTCCACTGAGCTAGCAGCATTCTTTGGAAAGGAATGTGGCCAGGATGTTTTAAAAGATAATTCTGGTGTTCATCCAAACTTTATTGAACACTGAAAATCAAGCCCATGTCCTTCCCATTCAAAACACATGTTTAGTCTTGATAATGGCAACATGATGGGTAGAGGTAAAATACCAACCTAGGGACCTTCTGGGCCAGAGGAATTAAATTAGCAGCAGAGGTGGTGTTGTTGTGTTATTTTTCCAAGACTTGAATTACTAAGCAAACCAACTTTATACCCCAGGAACGAGGTGATGAATCAGCAGCTGCAATTAAGCTCACAGTCATGGATCCTAGGAAGGAAACAGCAGGCCAGCCCGAGGAAGAGTCATTCATACACTAAAACCCTCTTGTGTTGTGTAAATTGGCCACTGGCAGCAGCTTCCTGTACAAGGGCTTCCCCAGATGTGCAGTGCACTTCAGAACCTGCTGCTGTTGAGAGCCCTCATTATAATGGATGCTAATTAGATCAAATCCACATCCAAAGTGATTGAAGAGAAACAACACCAATGAATTAGAGACATCTTTCTTTTAGAAGATCAATATGAAGTCGTGTGGTGGCACTTTAAGCAACAGGATTTGACATGCTAAAGAGCCCTGAGTGTAATGAAAATACACATTATGAAGGGGTAGAGCCCCATATGCAAAAGGCCCAAGAGCCCAGCAGGAAATAAAAAGAACCCTCATCAAGTTTTTAGATAATAAAACCCAAGTTTGAGTAATTTTTGTTTTGACACAGGTTTACCTTCAAGGTCAGTTTGGTAAACAACAGCTAACTATAAAGTTTTGTAGAATCAGTGTCAGGAATGCACGAGGTTTCCTCTCTTCCTCAAGCACCTTTCTGTAGCAGCCCTGGGAAGTGCTCTAACTCTGTCACAAGGGCCTCAGTCTTCTCAACAGTCTGAAGTGCTGAGTCTCATAGGTGCATTAGCAGAAACAGATACAATTCAGTTAAGTAACACTCTCAGTGCATCTTGTAAATATCACAAACTACACCCAGGCTGTCCAGTGCTGGTCACAGTAAAGATGACATTGACAGACCCCGAGTTTCAGTATTTCACATTATGTCCTGGACACTCAAGTATACAGTAAGCTCTAGGGTGATTCTATTTTAAAAACAGTAAATGAAGTCCAAGACAGAGAGAAGTATATCCTCCCTCCTTTCTAATTCAATCAAATGCACAGAGCACCCCAAAAATATGATTTATTCTATATATTAACCTGGAAATACCTTAGTTTAATCCAGTGTCCCTTTTTAAAGACACTCAGAGCAATACTGAATCATTTTCATGCAGGCCACCATTTAAAAATACCGGGTTTTAAGGCAGACAGGTATTAGGACAGGCAGCCTTTAAGAGGTTATCCTACTAACCTACATTACTAACACATTAGCACACAGCAGTATATTTAAAGGGCTCAGAATAAGTTAAGCAATAGCTATCTTGATATACAAACACGGCTATGTGAATATGTCCCGACAACCAGAAATGCTAGAGAAGCCAGAGAAACATTAAGATTTTGAGCTAAGCCAGTTTTTAATGGGTGGAGTGGGATTCTCATAGTGTTCACACCCACTGGAGTGAGTGGCAAACAAGCAGCTGCCTTTCCACTGAAATTCTTTCCAATATGTACCAGAACTAACAGACACATTGTCTTAACATCCCCCCACTAATAAGCGTATCTTTATCAAATGACTCCACAAAACTTTGACACACATAATTAAAGCCTTAAGCAAGCAAACAAAAATCCAAAGGCACTGGGGTATTAGTGCCCCTCTGACAGCTTCTGCAGGGGCATTTTAGGTAAATTAGCAAGAAATATGATTCACAAAATACTCTGAATGATTTAAGCATCACAGAAATCCTGCCATTATCCCTACCCCACCATGCCGCAGTTTTTATACACTCTTCCAGAGCGCAGAGGTGACAAGCGAAAACACAATTATCGGCTGCGAAGTTGTAACACAGCAGACAGGGTACTCTGCAAAGCAGCCCCAACCCCAGCCCTAGCAGCGCAGGCTA
>WEIU01004914.1:612453-630469 GCA_013389925.1 Aegithalos caudatus | reverse complement strand
AAAAAACCAACAAACCCAAAACAGGAGTCTTTTAGTAATTGGTTAGATTGTTTGCAAGGAATTGGAACACTCTTCCCCCCCACAACCCCTGGGAATTATTCCACACACTATACCTATCATATGACCAAACAACACTGGAGTGTTTAAGTTCAGTGCAAGAAGAATAATTTCAGAATATTTAATCTCATTCTAAACAAAGGCAAAAGTTTATCTATATAGACATCCAAACGCCAACATATTTGGTACAGTGTCATGAATTACATCCATCTCACCACCCTCAGAGGTAATGCTCTTGTAGTGCTCAACTGCATTCCACAAAAAAAAAAAAAAGTGTTTGAAACAGTGTAGTATGGTAGACTTGACACTTTAAAAAATTTATTCAGCTGGAATTGGAATTTCCTAACATTCACAATATAATTTAGAATGCATTTGTTACATGAAGAGCAGATGAAAGGACTTAAAACAGTTTCACATACCAGTCAAGAGATCCCACATGCTCCTTCCCCACCTACAATACTGACATCTTGGTTGTGGTTTTTGTTTCCTTAACAAATACTCAGTTCAACTTGTCTAACTGCCTACCTCCCCCATTTCTACAGCAGACATACAGTGACAACAGTGAGAGGACAGGGGACACTGCCTAATACAGTGTTTGGACCCTGGAAAGGAGTAGGCCTAGCTATGAAGTTGAGTTTGACAATGAGCTGAACGTGAGGTGCTTCAGCAACCGAGGCAAAGCTGCTCTCAGGAAGAGCTGTATGGTCACAGAGAGGAAAACATCGGCTGAACAGAGGGCACAGGGGGAAGTAGCCTAACCACACCTCTCCAGCAACCCTCAGCTTCACAAAAACAGTTCAAGAACAAATAAAAATCGGTTGTCTGCAAGCTCTGCAGGATTAAATGTCACATTAAGATGACTCACTCGAAATCCTAGATCATTTGTCAACATTTAACAGGGCTTTAGCCATGCACAGTATGCATATATTCTATAGACTGCCTAACCCCTTCCACCCCTCCCTCCTCTTTCCCCTCCCCCCAAAAGAATGAAGTTGATTAGTTAGAATTTCACTACTGGTTTCCCCATACATCTCCCCCAGATGTATTTTCTTTTGAGGGCAAATGCATTGACAACTTTTCTTTGAACAATTACCAAATTTTAAGGGGTATAAAGACATTGGTGCATTTAGGAATTTACATATTTGTAAAAAAAACCTAGTTATAAAACTGCATTTTTATCACCTAGCACTTTCAAGATTCATAGTTATATTTCACTAATTAATATATTAAATTAAGCCAAGGTTTGAGTCCGGAAAAATTCTACCAACCTACTTAAGAACAGAAAAGAATATTTAAAACCAAAAATGAAAAGGTTAGTTATGTTACATTCCAAAATCCACAGCCCATTATATTAAATGCTTTCTTTCTAGAGGAATGATGCTCTTTAGAACAGATGATTGCAAATATTTTACGGCTAGACACTCCGTTACATTGGATAGTGTGACTGGAACCTGTGGATGGTGAAATCTTGAGGTTTGTCCAAGTTTCAATGTAAGGTGTCCAAGGTCCTCTCCCAGAACCATGTTTGAAAACAACAACAAAAAAAAAAAAAGAAATCACAGATCAAGTTCTTATGACTTTTTTCAATCTTTCCTTGGCTTTCTGTTTCTGGGTGATCTATTCACAGTTTCCTCCTCCTGCAAGAAAGTAATTTGTGTAAACATCAATAAAATAAAACAAAACTTAAATATACCTTTAATAACAATTTTGAGAAAATCTATGAAGAATCCACTTTCACTTCTACATTAGAATTCAGTTTTTCAAAGGACCTACTGCTGGAAGTCCTTTGTGGCATACAGGCAAATTCTTTGTTTTCACAGTGGATGTGCACTATTTGCTGGGAGTGCTCAACAGTTTCTGCTGCTGAGAGAATCCTTTAACTTCAAGCAATACTCCACCCATTTTTGAGTCAGCCATTGTGTCAGTGTGGAGCACTTAGGGTCACCTCCTGACTGCACTTGAAGCTGAATAAGCCTTTTGCCTTCCAACAGTCCCACTCAAGGCAGGCTCTACAGCAGTGCTTTTAGCAGGGTGCCCAGGTCTGCTGAAGGCAGCCACAGCAATTCCCATTCTTCAGGGTGATTAGCTTTTCCAAAGTTCTGAACTGGGAGGGAGGGTCATGACATGAGCCAGGTTAACTTTTAACACTGTAGTAATGCCTGTTCTACATAATATATGAAAGAAAATGCACAAGCTTCCTTCCAAGATTAAGCACTCTTACCTCTGATGCAGGTTTCCTGTCTTCTTCCTCTTCTTCTTCCTCCTCCTCTTGACTAGCACTTCCTAGATCAGCATCACTTTTCTGCTTCTCTTCAATTGGAAATGAAGAAAAAAAAAAAATCATTCTCCTTCCTGACTTATCTTCAGTTCACCACTGGCTCTATTCCATATCTGCTAATCCTGCTGGTTTATTCTATCAGGGAGAACATAATTCAAGATTATCTAGTTTTAACCTACCAAGCTTTTCCTCATTTGCATCCTCCTCTTCCTCCTCCTCATCTTTTTCCCCTTTATCTTTTTCTTCTTCTTTCTCATCATCTACCACATCAGGCTGAGGAGCATCAGTCTTCTTGTACTCTGCAGCACTTGGTTGTTTCTGAAAGGCAATGACAAACCCAAGCAATTATTTGTGACATTCAGGCACATTCTACTGAACCTCCTTTTAAACATGAGACTAATTATCACAGGAAATGTATTACCTTCCCAGAACAGCAGAAAAGGACAACAAGGAACACTGGCAAAGCCACAGTGAGGATGTAGACTACCCAAAGCCAGGGACGCTCTTCGGCAGCTGCCATCATCTGGCCCACAACACCCGGCTGTAACACCAAAAGAACTGTCATCAAATTCCACCACATACAGCACGTTTAGCAGCTAACTTTAAGCTACAGAATTTGCAAACAGGCTTTTTGCAACTTTAAACACTCTATTTCAAACCTCAAAAAAATACAAGTTGATCTGAATTTTTCCTATGGCTTACAAACTAAGAATTAGGCTAGACAGTCCAAATAACAGAGCAAAAACTCAGAAGAGATCAGTGAGTACTCTTAGTTACCTGTATTAACATACTGTAATTATGAATTGAGTCTCCAACCTGGTTTTGAAAAACCCTTAGCACATACAGGAATATATTGACAAAGGCTGTGAGAGAGAACAGCAGAGATCCTTCCACTGTTCCACTCAGCAGCACACAATTAAACCTTCTTCTCTCTCACCTCTGCAGCACCATCAGCTGCCTTCTTCAGTCCCCATCCATCACTGGCCCAATCATCAGCCACAGCTCTATCACTACAGATGATAAAGTTGTCAAAAAAGATGTCAGATGTCATGGACCATAACTCAAGTCCCACAGCACTGACAGGAGTCATCTTGAAAGGTTCCAAGTCTTCAAAAAAATCTGGGTTTGGGATCTTTCTAGGTTTCCATATACCCTAGGAAAGACAAAAGACATGCAGCCTCATCTACTGGAAGACAAATTTTAGTTTTCAGCCCATTATGAATGGAGAAATAAAACAATCCATTGCACTTAATTACAACATCTACAGGTGCAAATCAGTCTTCAGGAATCAATGCAATGAAGCGATGCCTGATAAGAAAGGACTTGAAATCTGCCCACTTGAAACTCGGTACAATCCTGACAGCACTTGCATTTTTAATTACATCTGCTGAATCTAAATCATTCTGCTTTTTGTAAGAGAGATGCTGCATTGGCTGCCAGCTTAAGCAATGAAAACACCAACCTGATAGTTTACGTTATCAATCATAGGAGGCTTCCATTTGCCTTTGTAGTTTGGATTGTCAATCATGGGGCGCTGCCAGGTACCACAGCCAGGAGCTGTCTCACATTTAGGATTTGCAATCTGAGGTGCCTCCCATTCACCATCCATATCTTCATCCCTGAAAAGGCAAGTTCAGTTTTGAAGTCCACTCCTTGCCTTCATACAGAATAAGGCTTAGACAATGTCTAATCTCTAGGAAGATCAAAATTCCTACCCCTAAATGGAGATACTGAAACTTTGTATAGCACAGGTCTGTAGATAAATATACAGAAGGAACAAGGATTTCAAAGACTAACTGGGAAGCACAGAAGATCAACACAATGCAGTCTCTGAGCACAGCTTCCCCCACTGCCCCTTCCAAGCAGGTTTTACTTCAAGGTGAACATCCTTGCCCTGTTCTGCTTACAGTCACAGAAGAGTTGAAAAATGCAGAGGTGAATGCAGGACATGGGTCCTCAGACCACTGCCTTCTACTTTTTAAGAAAAATAGCCTGAACAGCAACTTTGTCAGCAACCAACAATGAACTGCAAACTTCAGTACCAAAGTCATGAAGTATTTGCTGCCATTTGCAACAGGCAGCAAACTTACCAATCTTCAGGTTTCTCAGCATCAGGGTCTGCTACATATTCTGGCTCATCATCCAGCCAGCCCTCTGGTTTCACAGCGTTTTCATCTGCAATCTTTGCAGGAGCATCCTCATCCCTTGAGGACAGAGCATCATGTGTTAACATACACAACTCCTCAGAGTTCTTAAGCTCAAGGCACGATTCTACAGACTCTGAACGAGCCCACTGCTCTAGACAGCCAGCCACCTTCCCTTCTGTCAGGGTCACCCCATGATTTCAGAAAGGAATTGCCTTGCAATCCTAACACATGTGCCTCATGGCATATCAAGGTGCCAACTGCAAAGTACTACTACTGATTTTTTAAACCACCTTAGAAGGCACATATTACAGCCAATTCTGTTTCTTAGCAGCAGCTTCAAAAGAAATGCATTTGTGCTAGAAATTGAGTCTACGATTTACAAAGCACAGGCAGAAAGCCAGCAAGGCAGGATCAGTTTCTGATTTAGGGAGTCAGGTTTTTCAGTTACCTTATCTATACAGTACACAAACAGCTACAAAGACCCTTCTGTTATACCTTCTGCAGCTCATCTTTTGATCTCATCAAGGATGAAAGCAACAGACAGAATAGGTATTTCTGTAAAATCTTTGTCTGTGGCCAACACAGGAACAGGAGCGCTCAACAGAAATTCCCAGCAGATGTAGAACCTCTCTGCCTTTGCCTACTGAAGTGCTGTTAAGATGCCTAAACTGACAGTGTTTTGATTACAAGGGTGAGACTCAAAACCTTCCGTAAGTCATGTGAGAAAGACATTTTGATCAGGACCAAATTATCAGGCTAAGGACTCCCCCAATTCCACCCTTCCAACACCTTACCAGTCATCTGGTTTAACAGCATCTGGGTCTGGGATTTTTGGTCTCTCATCCCAGTCCTCAGGCTTCTGGTCATTTGGGTCCTCAATCTCTCGGGGTGGATTCACAGGAGGAGACATATCATTTAGCAAATTCCCACTGTTGACAACTGTTTGATCAACCAG
Source organism: Aegithalos caudatus (assembly GCA_013389925.1). Lineage (NCBI taxonomy): Eukaryota > Metazoa > Chordata > Aves > Passeriformes > Aegithalidae > Aegithalos > Aegithalos caudatus. Next base: position 625,032 of record WEIU01004914.1, on the reverse strand, counting down.
TATCTCAAAACTATTGTCAGGATTCAAGACTGCACGGAAAAAAGTTGATGTAGTCATTGGATGTACAATACAAAGCATGAGTCATAAAGCATCAATCATCCCCACTGTACAACCCAAGCTACCACCTACCCATCAACTACTTTCAAGAACTGCTAAGAATCTTTCTCCTTACACCAAAGTGCAACTAGTTATGATGCACCCTGTGAGAAAGCAGACTCCTGGCAGAAGTCCTACATGTGTTAAAAAGCACAGAGGTTTGTAGAGTGATTTAGCAGTTACCACAACAAGTTGACTTTGGCACAGTAAGTATTGCTTTAGTAGTAAAAATGTATATTCTCATATTCTACTCCAGACTAAGACTTCCTACTACTGACTAACAGCATTTTAATCTCTTCTTTATCTACTGGTGTCTCTGTAGAAGGAAAAGCTAGAGACACTCTTAAGTACTTCCTGAAAGATTTTGATCACAGCTAATAAACCAGACACTATTTCAAGAACTCCTGAGTTTGTCAGGCACATGAAAGCAGAAAAAAACTCAAAACAAAACTAAAAGAAACCACGATGCCTCTACATCTGAAGTTTAGTGTACCCCATGTTACCCAGAGGCAGCATTCAGGCAGTTTATATATGCTGATAATTATTTCAAATATACTTAGTTCAAGTTACAACTGCCCTAAAATTCAGTTCTCCTTTAAGTATTAAGTTTAAGTTGCATGACCTTTCTTACATGAATCAAGACTTCCTGGAAGGATGAAATAAGCCTTTGCATAGACAATCAGTTTTTGCACTTGAAGCTTTCAAGTGGTTTTCAGTTTTATTGCATTGGCACAAATATTCATCTGTTCATACTGCTCACTTTATGAGCTTTTGGTGCAGAAAGTGTAGTAATTATTAATATGCATAGTCAGCAGACACCATACCTAGAGTATAAAGATGAGTCTTTTTATCAGTAAAGTAAGTCTTCAGATCTGCATCTGGACGCTTTGCGTGCTTCTCCTCGTACTTGCCGGTTTTTGGGTTTTTGTGCCGGAAGATGAAGTGCAATTTATAGTCCTCTCCACATTTGTCAGGGCCAAACATTATTGTATATGGAGTCTTGTCATGGAACTGATCCTTTAAAAACAATGCAATACTTCACTTCATTATTTTGAAATAGAAGTCATTGTCTGGCATAAGAATTCCCAATACATTTAAAACTATTCTGCAACTTGGATATCAAGCCCATGAAGCCCCTACACTAAAGCTTATGTGCCTCATATAAGACCTCCAGAAAAAAAAAAGTGCTGACTATCCCAGCTATTTAATTTTGTACCTTTGGGGCCTACTTTCCCTATGGAAAACACCAGTTACCCAAGCATTATGGCAAGATTAGTGTGACACCCACAATGTTTAAGTGTATCTGTACATTACAACAAAGTATTTTAAAAGCTATCAATTAGAAGTATCAGCTACTGGCAATAATGAAAGATTAGCATGGCCACTGAGTTTCTTTCACACAAAGTGATAAGCAGCACTAAAGGTGAAGCCAAGCTGCATTTAATCTACACTTATAAACTGGGGTACTGCCTCAATCTAAATTCTAACTGGATATAATCACCATTGAACTCCACAAGTCTATTTGTTCTTGTTATCTGAAAATTCAATGCACATATGAAACTGATTAGGCAGCCGAGTTGTGTTCTTGGTGTTTGTGGTTGTTCTGGTGTTTTTTAATAGCCTGGAAATTGTATTAAGAATACAACTTCAATGAGACTGCAGAAGGAAAGGAGAAGGATGGATAACAAGTCATAAAAAGTATGTCCTATAAAGTCTAGGAAAATGGCTAAAGAAAACCCATGCAAGATACTAAAGATACCCACAGGCTGCAGGGTTACCCAACAATGCAGCTTCATCTGAACAGGCTAAACCACTTCAATGAGAGGACAAAATGCAGTTCTTAGGCCTCAGGAGCTGGCCACTCTCCTAAGCACCTCCTGATTTTTTTTCTAGAACCCAGGAAAATCTGAAGTGCTGCAGAGTTTGGCAAAGGTCTACAACTGCTCAGCTATTAGAGAACTTCAGTTTCCACTCAAGGGGCCGTCACATTTCAGTACTTATCCTCTCCAACTGAAAGCACTGGGAAAGTGCTGAGTGCAAAGTACTTGGGCAATCAGGCCCCACTGCCTTCACTAAAAGGGTTCCTTCAGAAAGAAGCAAAGTGAAAAAACTTCAAATTATTTCACAGCTAATACCCAAAACTAGCAGCATTACTCACCAGGTTCAACTCAGGGGTTTTTGAAAGCAATTTCACATAGGCCCCACCACACTCGATTCCATTTTGGAAGTTTACTTCATACCTAATTTTAGTTTGGGATAGAAGAGGGGAGAGCACATGTTATACATGAGGAAAATTTATTTTTATAATACACTATTACAATTTTTTCAGTACAAATTAACAGTAACACCAGTTTTGTTGTTGTTGTTTGCTTTATCATGTAGCCAGTGAATATTAAAGATACAGTCATATAGATATATAAAGATATAAGGACTAAGAAAATAATCACAAGAGCCTGAGAAACAATTAAAAATTTGAAGATTTAGAAGAATTAACCTGACAGAAAAGATTAAAGCAATTGAGTGCTGGCCTAGAAGATAATAACCTGGAAGTAGAGAGGAGGAAGAAAAAGCTTTCTGGTATATGACACTTGAGCAGGGATTGACACAAACCAATTATTTTCCCCACAACTACTACAGTAGACAGACACGTCAATTTGCAAAACTAAAAAGTAAAAACAATTGGATTTTAGGAGAAGCCCCTTTAGGGTTATAAGCATACAGCAGCATGTACATATATTTAGGGATGCCAAGGAGCCTGGAAAAGGCAAAACATCTCTGCCAGGAATAAGCTAAGTATGCTTGATCCTTTCACAATGCCAGCAGCTGGAGTGGATGACCACTAGGCCTTATTTTTAGCCTTGTATTTTTTGAGCCAAAACTAAATAGTGCAAAGCAAAGTGGCCAATTCATTATCTTGTGCAAACACAGATTGATTTACTCTTTGTTTAATATTTATAATGTCACTAATAATGCACAATTCAACTGTTCTCACTGAATTATGCTTTTTCCCTTGACTTGCTTGTCTAACACACAGGCAAGTAGAGTCTTCTACAACAGTTGTGACCAGAGCTATTTAAGGTGTTCATCCTCCATGGCAAATGAGCTAAGGAAGGAGGAAACAAATGCATCTTTACCCCTTTGTCCACTTCCCCTCAGAAACAGGGGGCAGTTTACTGTATAAGAAAATGCACTGACCTACTTAAAACCAGCATTTGTTCAAAAGGACAAAGACTTCCACAATTAGCTGTACAAAAGTCAGTTGCCTGACCTTGTTACTACAATTAAATCAAGTAAACTGAAGCCACAAGACAGGTTACCAAGTCTAGTTTGCAGAGACTTCTTCCTTTCCTTTCAGAACGATCCATGCTGTTATTAACTCCCCACTTTGAGAATCTGGGTTATTATTTTCCTCAAAACTGTACAATAATATGTTACAGCATCTTGTATCATCTAGACCCCCAGTTATCAAAAGCTCAGTTATGGAATTAGCCTCAGCTTGCTATCATGTCACCCTGGAATCAAGAGAACATCAAATTATTCTTTACTTACTGTATAATAAGGGGTTTGGTATCAAACACAAATGGCTTGTGAAGTTTGGATGAAATTGCATGATGCTTGGCTCGGGTTACCATCACAAGCCCTTTGTCTCCTGGAAGCTTTGTCTCCTTCATGTCTTGGACTTCCCATTTACCTGGGGAAGAAATTGACCAAACATTCACTTTTATAAAAATCTCCGAGTGGATATTTTGTTTAAACCAGAACTACATCTTATATTGTTAGACAGGTATATAAACATCCCTCCCATTTTCTTCAGCAAATATAATTTTAGCCAAGAAACAGAAAAGAAAGACTTGCACCTCTTTTTCATATGTGACAGACAATATCAGAAACATATATCATCCAAAACCTGGGTTGGACTCACCATCATATTTGGCAATCTCATCATCTGTATCATCCTTCTTGGCTCTGGAAAGGATCCATCTAGAAGACAGACATCCAATGGTTGCAAAACTGTATTTTCTCCCCACAGCACACACACTAAAAATCCTGCCCTTAAGTTAAAGCAGCCCTTGCTGTCTCATGACTACAACCCAGTATCTTGATCCCCTGAGGAGCTCTGTTCCCAAGCCCACAAACTTTTCTGTGTTTGCCACTTCCCACCCCAAGGCAGGACTATGGCTCGTGAGCAAGTACCTCACTCCTGAAAAAAAACCAAACCAAGAAGTAGCACATTACCATCCTCACATCACCTGAGGAAAGTAAAAAAGCCACATGTAATGGCCTCACCTCCCCTCTATTATCAGAACTTAAGGAAATACTGGTTTAACTCAGCATTTGAACAGCTAGTCTCAAGTAGTCATAACTGTAATCCCAACTGAACTGCAGCCCTTTGATTGAGTTTTGGATAACACAAGTTCTGCAGAGGGGGTTTTCATTGCCTTTCATCGATATTTTACATTATTTGTTGTACCAAATCATCCCTCAGATTATACTCACCCATCCAGAGTTCCTTTATCAAAAGATTCCACAAAATGCACTTCACCAGTTGGGACAGGGGCTCTGTAAGCAACCTATTGGAAAGAGGAGAATTTATGCACCTTTCAAGACACATTCTACAGAAATACAGGCATGTAAAGCTCACACTCCCTCCTACACTCAAATACAGCTCACCTGGACATGCTTGAAACATAAACACAGAAATTACGTAAACATTGCTGCTTGTGCCAAGCTGTTATGCTCTTGTCTGCAACTAAAACTCAAGTATATATCCAGCTGGAAATTTTAGCATTAACTCCTGATACATCACAGGTCAGATCTAACTCACATCAAGGTTAGATCTCAGTCTCCCAGAAGAACATGAGGGACATGAAAACAGGAACAAAGCAGCCAACCTTAATTCCAAACCTTACGCCCAGATAACATCTTTAATAATATTACAACATATTAAAGGCTAAGAAAGTAAAGACAACTCTGATCAAACTCACATTAACCAAAACACAAGCAGTAATTCAATTGTTAAAAGAAGTTGTATGCCAAACCTTTGGAGCTGGAGGAGGACTGCTTGTTTCAGACTTTGACTCTTCTACCTCCTCAATACCATCATCCAAGTCATCCTCAATATCAACTACATCATCAGCATCATTGTCTTCATCCACATCATGTGCCTGGACAAGGATCCCAAGGGCTAGCAGGGTCACACACAGTAGCCATTTCAGCTCCATGTTCTGAATAAATAAAACAAGGCAAAGTGGTCAAGCCAGCACTGCACACAGAGCATCACGCTGCTTCTCGCTACAAATCCGAGCATCCAAGGCAACAGGTGAAGTGCAAACTTCTCTCTCCAGCTCTGTTATTTACTGCATCTGCCTGAGACAGCTCTAAAAGCTGGGGAGGAACACAACATAAAGCCAAGCATTTAATACCAAACAGATATTAACTGAGTAGAGAACCACATGTGCACTGCTGCAGAAGTGTCACAATTTTGCTCTTAAGCTGCCACAGCCCACAGACAGGACAGCAGACACATACATGACACCACAACATAAGTGGCTGTAAAAGCCTAAAAAGAAAATCTATTTTGTGCTTATGAAGGACTTTAAATACACCATGCAGGAACTCAAGCTTCCATTCAGTCCAGAAATTGCAATAATTTTTTTTTTATTCAAAAATAGTTATTTTTGCAGAGCAATCAATCCTCATCTCCTGTTCAATATATTTTTTTGTCCTTTTAAATGCAGAGCTCTGGTGTTTTCTATCAAACCCCTTCCCCAGGCTTTATTGTAGAATTACTGCCAACAGTCATTGTTACTACTAGCAGATGCCTATAAGCAGTTGAAGCTCCTGGAAGCTGCCACTTGATTCAATCCCCTCCTTCAATCTCTAATTTAACAAGATGACCAAAGAAAGAGTAGCTGCTAACTGCTGAAGCCTTACAAAATTAAAATATCACACTTAAACTAATTCATAAGGTGCCCAGCACATTGTCACATCTAAAACATGATAGACATTGGCAAGCTGTAGCTTAAAAAATCTTGTAAGTAAAATGGTTGCAATTTGACTTTCCTCCTAGAAAAATTACAAGATCACTGCATCTTTAGGTTTATACAGAAGATAACACTCCCAGAACACTGCTCAGTTTTATCTGCCCAAGCCCTCACAACAACAACCTGCACCTTGCTCATCTTTTTACTTTTGAATCCCACTCCAAATTTTCCTTCCAAAACCAGAGGCATAACTGAGACTGAATTTCTTTGGAAAACAAGTATAAAACCAAACATCCCCTCCTCCTTCCCTTACACTCCTACCTCACACTGTGGCCCTGCAGACCTTCAAACATAACTCAAGCAGAGTTAACAGTGCCTGTAGGGGCTTAAGATCATGCTAGGAAACAAACTTCCAACTTTCCAAAGCACCTTTAGGCAACTAAAAGAGTTTACATTCTCAAAGGCTTATCAGCACTATCCAATACTCCAAAACCACGCTGCATGCTAGATCTACCATTCTGAGATTATTCTTTAACTTACTTCTAATGACAGAGAGGATTTTTAAACTTTATAACTGTACTTTTATAACTACAACAAAATTGTATTTTAAAGACTTGAGCTAAGGTCATGTCCAGTTTGTCACTACAGCAACATGCAATTGCAGCCAGTTTTCCAACAACAGTGATTGTTGGCCTTGAGGATTGTGGTCCAAATGCATGTGCACAGACCTCGCCACTCAGCTCAGGGAACTGCACCCAAACAGCTCTGAGCCAAAAGGACAATCATTCCAGAAGGAATAGCTGACAAAAACCTTCAAGGGCTGTTATATATGAGCAAAGCTTGTTTGCTTAATGCACAGTGTACAGCCAAAACTGAAAACAGTTTCAGACCTCAAAACAGCTCATAGCTCTTAATGTTAGTGTGAGAGCCAGAACACAAAACCAAGGACTGAAAACAGCCAAGCAGACACCAGTACCCTTGGAGCTGCAAAGTCTTCTTGCACAGATAATGTGTTCTTTGAATAAACTCATACCCACCAGCATAAAAGCAGTACAGAAACAAGAGCCTGAAACTTCATCTGAAAAAATGATCTTTAGAGCTCTGGATACGCCCTGTGTGACTGAAGCAACCATGGATGAGACAGCACAAAAACACCTTTCCATGGAGAGAGTTTCATATTTGTCTTACCCTACAATAGAGCCTCACTAAGTATTTTTAAAACAGAGGAAATTCAGGAAGACAATACAGTTTTATGGCTGCTTTCAAATTATACTATGCAGATAGAATGACCATGTCATGATTTGGAAAGTGATACGACAAAGTTAATCCTGAAAATATACCAAGGTTAAAAATGAGCCAATTCTCTCCTTTCCTAAAAGGAAGGAGTTTCTGCACCCCTCCTCCCAACCTTGTGCAAAGGGTATTAATGGTTTAGCATGCAAGTAATCCTTTAAGTAATCTCACCAGTAGCCAACCAGCATGAAAGTTTCGGTGAAAGAATTAAATCATCCCCCACAACTTTCCTGCCAATACTGACTCCATATGTAATAATTACCTACTTCACAACCCTACCTCAACTACAACTCTTTGAAAATATTTGTCAGCAGCAAATGGACTTTGGTAAATGCTCACACCCAAGTGGCAAAGGCATGGGGCCTTAGAAATTCTTCTGTCAAAGCATCTTAGTGAAAGCAGACGATTCTGCCAGGGACCACACAGCAGGGGCAGAAGTCTGCTGCACATCTGTGCTCCTGATACAGCCACAGCTATCTACCCTGCTACACTTAGCATCCAATGCTCTGTCTGAATTTCAGGCTTTGCTGAACCTCATTTCAAGGGAGAAGTATTTTATGGTCAAGTTCCCAAGCAAGCTTCACACCCCACACCACTCCCCACAAAAAAAAAAAAAGGCAAGCTAAAAAAAAGTCTGAAGATAAACTAATCCAGTTTCATGTTGTTACCTCTTTACAGGCATTGGCAAGCAGCTGTCACAAGTTTGTATCCCTGCAGAAAGCTGCTTAGGACATTTCCTACATATTAAATCAGTCCCAAATTCAACATAAGCTACCATTCATATACCTTGAGTACAGGTTGGTAGCTACTTCTTCTGCAACTGCCAGTTATTGTGCCAAACTCCTTATTCTGTTTAACCTGAAACAATATAAATGACTGCCTAAATTATAGAAAAAAGGCACTGTGTTCTCAGAAGAGCAATTTAAATGAAGCACACATTTTCGATATTTAAAAAGCTACTTCTATCCATCTAATACTCAGATGTACTGCTACAGGAAAAAAAACCTTGAAATTCACTTTACACAATCCTTAGGGACAAAACATAAACACAATTATGCCCTAGTAAATTAGGTTATTCCTAAATAGAAGAGGAGGGGAGGGAGAGAGATGCAACTAAGGTTTTATACAAAACAGGCATAAATCAAATTTTCAGTGGAATTTTAAGTTGCTGGCAACTACAGGTATTCAGTCAGTCACCTCAAAAGTAGTCTAACCTTCAGACACACTCACCTACTCTATTATGATCAGACTTCTCCCTTAAACAAATGTCCAATTTCCAAGCAATTACCATCCTTAGCCATTTTTTACTCTGCCTGCACCTCCCTTCTTCAGGTTGAACTGTGCAGCATTTCTGAAGGTTGGTATTTCTGATCATGCAATTGCTGAAAGCCATTAACAAAGGAACACTTTCATAATAGGTGAGAGCTTCTGACGTTTCCATTCTACTTCAGTGCAACCATCACTTTCACCATAACAACGTTTCAAGTCAGAGATAACAACTCCAGGTACTTTTTAAAAATAAGGTCTTCAGTCACAGACATTGGCAAACTGCTCAGATTGAAGGGAAAACTACTGCAAAGTTTGAGACTGTTTATGTTACAGATTACTTATTCTCTCTCTGCACACACCCATGGCCAGCTTCTACCCCAGAAAACTTCAGAGCTGACATTTAAGCATTATTCAGCTAATTGTCAAAAGGCTGAAACATTTTACCCCAGTATTTATAAGATCAATAGCAGAGTGCTGGAAACAGACTCCTGGAACACCTGCATTAGACTTTACTTTTTCACAAAGTAAAATCAAAACCAAATTGGAGTGGGATTCAGAAACAGAACCAGGATGTTACCCCAAAAGCAGCACTCCTAACATGTGGGACTAAGTGCTTTGGAGTTCCAGGCTTTCAAGAAAGTCACGTATCTTCAAAGATTTGGTTTTTTTTTAGAATTCTCCTTTCTCTGGGCATAAAGGAGAAGGTTCTTCTTAATTATTGGCCCCACACTGGAAACACTCCTACAACAGACAGTTGTCACTGTTCTCCCTAACATACATGGCCCCCTGGAAGAGTGAAATTGCCCAGAGAGAGGATCTTCAAGTCCTCTGTTATCATTCTTCCAGAACATACTGTTTAGTAACTTCCCTGTCAGGTCAAACAGAGCCTGCAAAACCAGTTTAATCATCTCCTTGGTTACTAATCTATTTCAGTGGTTCATCAAGCCAGTTCTTAATACACCATATTTCAGAATGTGTAACTACATTTGAATGGCTACTGGCTATCTGGTTTACTACTTACTCTTTCTTAAAAATAATTAACAGTTAGACCAAATAGATCTTATGAAAAAGTCACTACAAACTACACCTAGGCAATTTAACTGGATGAGCATCAATGGTTTCTATTTCAGCAGTACCTGAAGTCTCAGCTGAGTAGCTAAAGCAAAGGAAGAACAAAACCCACTAGTTATGCTCCAAGCACTGGGTTTCAGTGTGGTATTCACAGCAGAAGCACGTCAGTGAAAACAACCACAACACTTCATGCAAGTCAAGAATTAGGGAAAAAATTTAAAGGCAAACATAAAGATGATTCATCACAACACACACACAAAGAAAAAAAATTACAAGGATACAAGAACAGAAAGGCTGAGACACAGATATCCATTTTCCCTCCCAAATGAGAGCTCTGTGAGTTTTGAGCAAAGGCTCAGTTACCCTACTTGGTAGTGCACCCATTTCCTACAGTCAGAACTACTGAAGAGCAGAGGAAATCTCTGCTCCATCTCGCAGTGCCTGTGCCTTGCACATCCTGCCTCCTGTGCGGTGCCAGGGTAACTGTTTACACAGCCTCCTGATGAACCAGCCGCTGCTTTAAGATGGCTCCAAGTCCTTCTGCCATGTTATTTTAACCCTGAATCAATACCCCAAGCCAACCCAGCAGCAAAAGCAAAAAGAGCTGCAGCAGCACCAGTGAAAGGAAGTAGCCAAGTATAGAGGAAATAAAGCTGGTGGCAGCAGAGCCAGCTTAATGCCACATTTTCAAGTGCAGGTCTGTCACCTGCAGGACCTGTGTTTAGGCAGACTTGGGGGATGAACATCGTGGTGAAGCTGAAAACTGTGTGGCCAAATGCCACAATTTCAACAACCAGCAAAGTGCTTCAGCACCCCTCAAAAGGGGATATAATAAAATTATGTTCATGTATATACAGCAACTCATATAATGCAGACAACACTTTTCCCCCTGAAATACTGTTTTTCAGCTGGACTTCCAGCATTGTGAAGATTCTGCCTTTAATATCATAACTCAATGAACAGCAGACAAGGCTAAAGAAAACCACCTCACTAATAACAGAAGAGAGGCAAGAACTCTCCATGGTGGTGGTTTACCCTCCTACACCCTTTTTTTTCCCTTCAGTAAGGGGTGACTGGGATAAACTTCTATATGAGGAAGAAGTCTCCAGGAAAGGATCAGCTAAACCTCTCCCAGAGAGCCCCACAGAAAAAGCTGCCTCCTGTTTGGGTTGTAGAGAGCACAAACCAGGCAAGGGATTAGGTGTGAAAAGGGAAAGCAACAAAGCTTGCTTTTAATAGGCATTTCAAATATGCCAGTTTCTAAAAATAATGTACAACAGTGCAGATACAGTACAGAAGCAAAAAGCAGATACTGTTTGTCAGCACAGATATCCTTCCTGCAGAACTGGAAGTCCTTGGAGGGTAAAGACAGAATTGTGAGGCTTTTTGACCTCATAAAAACAGATGGGCTGCTAGGAAAATTCTATTAGGTGGGGGCAGATCTGGAGGGACCCCAAGATCTTGGAGCCCATCACACCTAGAAATCAATTCAAGTCTGCCCTGCTACAGAACTGATTCCAGGAAGAACAGGCTGCCACCATGATTACTACCAGAGGCAGAAAATCAAAGGCCAGAAAAGGAAGTAAAAGGCAGAGCTAAGTACAAGTCTCAGTGCATTCTCTGTAAAGGATTTACTCATCTACTTAGGGGGAAGCACTACAGCACACCAAATGAGAGGGTAATCTGACAGAAGTTGAAAACTTGCTTACTATTTTACACTAGATTTCCCCTCCTAGGAAGGCAGAGGATCCCAAAAAGCCCTTTTCCTAGTTTTATTAATTAGTAAAAATTATCAATTTTATTAAATATTTTGCGTAAGCCCATCAAATACAGCCAAATTAATAATAAGGTGGTCTTTGAAGTCAGGTACCTCAGCGTGAACCTAGAGTAATGATATATATCAACCTATATTTAACCATTACTTTATCTGCATTAGCTCATACATTATTATAGTTCTGCTATGTCTTTGCTGTACTTTAGCAACAACCAAAACCCCAACGTGCAAAACTGTCCCATCAAAACTCATGTGTTAACTGTGCTTACTTGACAACGTTAGGTAAACATACTACATTTAGAAATGCATTCATTACATGCCTAGAGACCAGTTATAAGACATCTAACATACTCTAAATAAGTTCCAGAAAGAGTTTACCATGAAGATCTGCAGAAGCTCTGCAGCATTAATTAACACTGATCATATTGATCATAATGTCAAACAGACATTAATACATGTCTGTTTCCCTTCACAACCAAATCACCTGCAGCATTTCTCTTTCTGTAGCCTAGAAAGTTCTGAACCTACATGTGAAAGTTCACACTTTAGAATCAGTACAGATAAGAAAGCAACGTGCTATACACGCTTTAATTCAAAGCCCTTTTTTTCTTTTAAAAGCACACAATACAATCCTCAGCCAAAAGTGAGATGTCATTTATACACTATTTTAAAGACACCCAATGCAAACGAATTCGGGGGACAAAAATCAAAGCAGGCGTTTCAATTCCTTTAAATTCTCTGATCTTCCTGCTGCAGATTCTTTGCCTGCACTTCACCTGTTGGGCCTCCAGCTCCGCGCCCCGAGCTCCCCCTTTCCACAGGCTTCTCCTTCCCCTCGCACAGCCCCAACCAGGCCCACGCCACGCTCCGCACCCACCTCCTGTTCTCCCTTTGCGGGGCTGCAAGGGGAGCACGTTCAAGATTATTTCCGACACCTGAACATCTAGCTAGATAAAACCTAAACCACGCGCTACCCACATCTCTGTCCGTACCTCGCCTCCGTCCCGGTTCCACCCCGCGGCCCCGGCACCAGCCACTGCCCAGAGCGGCGCTCACAGAACTTACCAGAAGAGCCGCCGCTCCCCCCAGGCC
>WEIU01004914.1:592147-611895 GCA_013389925.1 Aegithalos caudatus | reverse complement strand
CCATCCCCTCACGCCCCTCACCCACCGCCTCATTAAATACCGTTGTGTAAAACGGCAAAGCCATCTTTGTGTCTTCTCGTTCCTTAGAAACGGTGTTCGGGTTTTCTTGCCTGTTCAGAAAATTCAATGTGTCCGGTGGTTTTTACCCTCAATTTCAAGCTGAGGGTTTAACAAAACAGTGAACAGTGACAGGCTGCAGTGTGTTTGGAACATGGCAGCGCTGCTCTGCAGCTGCTTGCCCAAAGGCCTTGTGCAATTCTAGAACCTTTAACCTGTGCTGTATTTGGAAAATGAAAGTAACGTAGTTTTACAGAGGTGAAATACTGTGTAAATGTAGAACGTTTGCACATTGAATCAATAAAGAAACACAGGGAAATACAAAAGTAATTGACCCTGCTGGGCCAATGGGACAGACAGTCTGTAGGAGATGCCGGGTTTGATGGGACCACATCAAGGTCAAGATTAAACTTGAGGTGTCTCCGTGTCCTCCACACGCACAACCATGTGGGAGGGCAAGGAACATAGCCCCATGGCGAGGAAAACAGGCTCCTGGTACTCTGGAAATTAAAGCACCTTTGAGTTGTCTCTGAGCTGCACCTGCTGAGAACAGTTCAATAGAAAACTGTGTCTGAACCACCCAGCTCAAAGCGAGCCCCTGTGTGGTCTTTGGGCTGCAGCCTGTTCCAGGAGACAGGAGGTATTCTGTAGGAATAACAAATCAATATTACTAGGGAAAAGTAAGAAAGAAAAGGGTGTTTTGTTGTTTTTTTTTTTTTATTATTTTTTTCCTTTGTAAACATAAATCTGGTTTGAGTTGATGCAATGAGTCAGCAGTATAAGTTTCCCCCACAGAGAAAATTCCACCGTGTTAGGACAAAACAAGCAGGGCCCCAGCATTCAGAAATAAGGCTCAGCAGAAATGAAATCAGCAAATCCCTGTTTGCACCAAAGTTTGGAATCAAACACATTTTTCCAGAAAGACACCAAGCTGGCTCCTAAACTGCTCTGTTGAGCTATACCTGGACTGAGCAGAAGATGCAGACAGGCAAGGAAACAGAGGCAGCACAGGAGATATCAAATGCTTAAAGAAAAATCCAAAAACACTATGGAAAAATACTTTAAAGAGTAACAAAACAGTATATTTTAGCAAGTGCCCTCTTCAATCTAGGCAAATCCATTTGCCTACCAAGTATCTTTCAAGCCTTTCTTTTGAAACAGGTTATTAACTCCAACATGACTGCAGGACAGCATAATAATCCTGGTGAAATGACAGAAGCACCAGGGAGTCAAATATACACAGACACACACGCGCGTGCTTCCCCTTTCTCTCCCACCCTTTCCCAAAAAAGAAAACATTCCTTCCTTTTACAACCTGCTGAATCATGGCACAGGCAGGCAGCCCTGGAGCTGTGTCCTGCCTGTGCTGCTTTGTCATCGAGGAGAACAGCAATGTAANAAAAAAAAAAAAAAGAAGGATCTGCTAAAAGCATATCCTAGGCAGGGATTTTTGAGACGTTTGAACTCAGATAAAAGAAATACAGAATGAACACAAGAGAGAGAGAGAATCCAGAAGGAAAATAAAAGGGATGAGTAAAGGAAACAGAAGAGATATGCGCAGAGATTTAACTCCTTTGGCAGCTGAGAAGGTGGTATTTTTAGACTCCGGAGTGCCAGGGCAGGGAAGATGAAAGAAAGAGAATGTCAGATACCACGTGGCAAACATGACATTGTCAGGGAAAAAATATTTTGGTGTGTTCAGGCTTTATTGCATCAGATTTGCTTTGTCCCACTGACAAACACTCGGGAAGTGTGTTGTTCTCTGACTTTGGCAGTACAGTTGGAAAGGCAGAAATCAGGCACTGTGGTGAGAGTGGCAGAGCCTGAATATGCATACCTCAGAAGTGAGAGGCAACACTCAGTTTATAAGTGCACTAGAACTTTGAGTAATTCCATTTTGGGGAACTTTCTTGCCCTGAGTGTTATCAGACAGAAACCTCATGTGCTTTCCACTGGTACTTTCTTAATTTCCTCTAACTTGATCTCCTAAGTGTTCCTCCTTCCTTAATCCCTTCAGGGCATTGCCACATTGCTAGAGTTCTCCTTCCATTTCAAGCACTAGCAGTACATCTTTTCAGACTCATCTCCTCTGGAAAACTGGCAAGAAGTGAGTGGAAAATCCAGCAGGTCAGTGTGACAGGAGGGACACCACACTGGCAGAGAGCAGGCAGTCAAGGCAGACAACCAATGAAAGAACACTGACTTTTGCTCTTTCAAACTTTGAACTGCAGGAGGGAAGGCAAGCTCACATCTCTGTAAGGAGCAATGTCCATGTGCCCTGGAATGTTTTCCATGGAAAACACATTTTGTTACAAAGACATCTCTGGAGACAGTGCTTGAGAGAAGGATGGGAAAAGATGCATGAACATCACAATGGGGGGAGGATAATAATTTTAAAGGGAAATAATGAAGTCCTCCCATTTTCAGAGCTAACAAACATGAATGAAAAAGTGATAAATATTAATTGTAATAAAATGAAGCAGATAAATAGAAGAAAAAAATCAACAGACAAGAAGAAACAGAACACTCACAGATGGATGGAAAGAGACAGGCAGACACAGTACTGAGGTGGAAGAAGAAAATCTATCCACCTGATGCCTTTTGCACAAGCTGGGAAATGTCCCCGAGAACAGGAACTTTACAGACAACTTCTAGGACCTAGAAAATCAGACAAGACAGTAGGTGCAGGTTTAGTCTGGACATAAGGTGGGGAAATCCTGATGGTTGTACACTGCTTTCCTGGCTCCCATAGGCATTGCACCAGGTTACTGGGTACTATTTGGCTTCTACTGTGCCCCTTTCTGCCAGTTCTTCCATGGACCTGGTATAGAGTTGCTTGAGAGTGGCCCTCATATATTCCCAGAATGGTGTCCTCCCTGAGGGTCTCACACTTGAGGCATTTGTATCCAAGCATGGTTGCAACGAGAACAGGAGTTATTTGCTCACTAGGGAAATGCAGGTTACCCTTTGGATTTAAACACAGCTGAAGACTTGCCAGCAACAGCAAGAGACTGCCAACACCTTGGTGTCCTGAGGGCATCAGCAATGCCCAAAACCTTTTGCAAAGAAGAAAATGCTCAATCCCCACAGCTCTCTGAGAGCCAGGACACAGAGGGGGGCTGTGAGTGTGATTAGCAGCAAAGCCAAAAGAGAGACACTGTGCTGGAACAGAATCTTTCCACTTTAGCTCACACGTTTCAGATTCACCAGCTCAGAGACTGACTGGCAATAGCTGCTCTCCCCCAGCTGCTCATGGCTCTGTGATAATTCCTCTACCATAACCCTGCAAACAAACAAAAATCAATAATTTTTCAATGGTCAAGTTTCTGAATGTCTTAAGTTTTGAAAGATTGATTTGATGTGATTAATGGAACTGAAATTCCATTAAACCACAGAACATCCCAGGGAGAAAGGAAAGAGGTAAATAGGTTTATTATTTAGGGGCAAGATGATGTCCAGACTGACTCTAGGAAGGAAGCAAGGAAGGAAGGAAGGAAGCAAGAAAGAAGGAAAGAAAGGAAAAAAAAAAAAGAAAAGAAAAGAAGGGTCTTCTCCCATAACAATGTGATTGCTCTGGGGTGCAGTGAGATCACATGGCCAGGATTGCCCAGGAGCCCCACACACACATCCCACTTGCCCTTTCGCTTCAGGGGACAGAACTCTTCCAGCCCTGCACAAGAAGCCAGGCATCTGGAGCCAGATGCAACCCTGGGTTAACTGACCTGGCCTCAGCACAGTGCTCCTCCTCAGCTCTCTGCTTTCCCCACCACATTCTCTTGAAAAGCAAGCAAAATCATGGTAGAGTTGCTGCATTCCTGACATGCCATGTAAACAGCACAAGGCCACCACTTGGAACCCCTGGCCCACCCTAACCCAAATTTACTGAAGTCAATAAATAAGGAATTAGCAGCACTTAACTCAGTAACCTCTCCAGACTGGCCCCTCTCCCACTTGCAATCATCAGCTGCCGGAGCTGAAGAGGGTGGATAACAGAAAACATACATTTCAGACATTTTAGTGGGTCTTTGTCTGTGTCTGATGAGAAAACCCTCACCACTCTGTTCTTTTAAGGAAGACAGAATCCCAGATGTGGTTGGTGCCCTGCACACTGTCTTTTGATCCCCATTTTTTATACTTCCCTACTGTTTTCACTTAAATCTTGCATGTGGTTTTACATTGAGCCTCTTTCTATTACCAGCTTGCCACTCTCCATGTGGCTCCCTCCTGTGTGCTCATGCGGCTGTTCCACGGCTGGAGTTGGGCACCTGTCCCAGATGAAAACAAATCAAGTAAAGGACACATGGTTTGATCTCTGCTGGATTAGCAGAATTGGCTTTTTGAGGAGCAGCACGGATGTAGATGTGCCTGAACGACTTGAGAAATTGAACCTCTAACACTTGCTGATGAAGGCAAGTTGGTGCTGAAATACTCCACTGTCAGAATGGCCCAGGTGGGACATATGTCCCATTCTGTTGTCCCTGCTATGGAACATCATCTTCTGGTGGACGGCCCCCCTGGAAAACTGAGACAACCTATTAAATTGCTATCAAGAGCCCTATAAGTCAGAGAGCTCTCTAATGTTCAGGAGGGACTTGCTTCTGAGAAACAACCCCCCAAGGAAAACTGCTTCCCAGTAAGAGCTCCTTCCCCATCGTGTATGAGATGTACGGAGGAGCAAGTGCCCACAGGGAGGGTCGTGGCACAGCTGCTCAGTGGCCACGGTGGCTGCAACCAGCCAGCAAGGATTTCATGTGCATTCGCTGTATCCCTAATAACCACTGGCTCAGAGGTTGGAGCTGCAGGGCAGAGGGACTTTGCACATTTAGCTCCCTCTTCAAAAACAGCAGCAGCGCTGCAGCTGCTCAAGGGGGCTGGTCCATGCTGGGGCGGGGCGCACGCCCATGCTCACCGCAGGAGGGTTCCAGCAGATGGGAGGGCAGGGCAAGTCTGATGCATATCTGTTTTCCAAAGAAATCACAAGAAGATTTCTTTCTCTCTACGCTGTACTCTCCCGTGCTTTCCTAAAGACAGCGAAGGCGGCTGGAGGAGGAAGCGTAACAAGGCAGGTTACAGTCAGCAGAGGGAGAAGCTCCCGCTGTTTCTCCCGGTGTCCTGCGAACACCAGCTGTTCCCAACCGCAGCTCCCCGCTGCCTTCTGGTGGCAAAAATGCATTATGGATCTCTCCCGGCCCGGGATTCTCCTCCCAAGCCGGCGCCAAGGCACTTGCACAGGGCGTGTGGTTTGGGGCCCCGTCTCACACCCTTCCTGGCCTCGCCTGTCCTCCCCTCCCTGCAGAGCCGCACCGAATTCCCGCCTCTCTTCTGCAGAAAAAGGCTCCATTCTGTGCCAGGAAAGAAGGGGATAACCAAACCCTGTGTTTTGAAGGATCCAATTCTGCCACCAGAAATAAAGCTTGTCCAATGCTTCTCCGATTCACAGGAGCTCCAAGATCCTTTGGCAGCCCTTTGTCAACATCCCCAAAAAGTGCAGGCACCTCCGAGGCTCCGGATGCCCAGGGTTAGCTGGTCAGAAATGGTGAGCGGATTTCCATTCCCCGTTGCTGGGAGCAAACCAGCCAGCAGTGAAGGACTTACGGGATTTGCTGCTGCTTGTATTTGTGATAGACATCTCCTAGGAAAGGATTAGCTGCGGGGTCCGGGGGTGGTCCCACGCCAGCAGGAACAAAGAGTGCGCTGAGGACTTTGTCACTGCCCGAGTGCCCGGCTGTGCTGTGCCCAGGGGCACCAGTGAGTCGGCACAGATGTGGCAGCACCGTGAAGGGCAGGACTACAGCAAGCTCCAGCTTCCAGCCCACTGCATGGGGCTTTGTGCAGTGAAAGTGACCTTGGCGAGTTCAAGCTGGTGTTCCTCCAGAGTTTTCTGTGGGAATATGCTGTGTTTTCTTGCATTGCTGTGGCTGGCAAAACCAAAATAGCATTACAGTGAGGTGTGCATTCCCTCCCTTGGTTACAGAGGAAAATTTATTTTCAATCACTTGTCAGTCTGAACTCTTGCCCAAAAAGTGTCTAGAAACAGGCAAAAACTGTGCACTGTGGAGATGTACTAGAGGTTGCTTTTATGGGAGTGTCTATGTTTTTACTGAATCTCACCCGGGAGGATCTAGGGTGAACCTTAGACACAGCCTGTGGTGTCCTTATTACCTTTGTAGACAACTGAGAACCCTTTGGATGGGAAGCCAAGAGTGTCCACATCATCAGCAATCACCCTGAGAGCCCTGCAGGCCCCAGAGGGCTCTGCTTTGGAGGTGCTTGGTAATGACAAGTAGAGACAAGGGCCCTGATGACTGTATTAACACCAAATATTCCTGCCCATTCCAACTCACTCCAAGGCAATAGCACAGCCTGTCCTCCTGGCTCACCTACCGAGTGTGAGCCTTGCTGCCACTGCTGCTTGATCATGGGGGAATGAAAGGAAATTATGCTTAGTGCTATTTCAGAAACCAGTGAACCTTTTTTAAAAGCAGATGTACACAAGAGCATGTCAACCAAAGAAGACAGTAAGTGGGAATCTGGGATCCACAGGATTTTCTTCCAGTTCAGAGTAAGGAGAGTGAGCAGCATAGCCGAAAGGGTGTGGTGTTCTTGCTGTTCTTTACTGTCCTGATCTTAGCTTCACCCCAGTCTTCAGTGCAGCTGACTGGAAACTGGACATGACCATTTCAACATGGAAATAGTGTTTCCAGTGAAAATGGTGAGTCAGAGATTATGAAGCAGCATTGTGGCTGTGTGCAAGTGCAACAAGCAGTGCAGTCTGTGGAGTTAGGAGATGCAGAAACCCAAGGAAATGCAGAGATGGGGATTTATTTTAGAACTGGCTGGCTATTAAAGCAAGCAGAAGTTGGGGGTAAAAGGCTTCCTTTGCTACCTGGATGGATAGGGAAATTAAGGTGGTCTAGTCAGTCAGAAAATGCTTGGCATGAGAGGGAAAGGAATGTTTAAGGTTACACAAGTGAAACATGACAACCTTTGCTTTCATTTTCAAGTCAAATAGCTCAGAATTAGATCTTATCATTCAAGACTTTAATTAATCATGAGGCAGGTATTTTAACTGAAAGAAATAGATCAAATTATAAAGGCAAGCTGCTACCAAGCTCAATGGAAACTCAAAAGAATGAGGAGGAATGAAGAGAGAGATCTGATTAAGATTAATAAAAATGTCATGTGCGCTTTAGGGAATGTTAGTGATCTCAAACACAAATTCCAAAGTCAAGAATATGGTGCTTTAGTTTTCCATCAAGACACTGGGCTGGGTAAGAGCTTGAATTCTTTCAGAGTGAACTAAGTCCCCCAAGATGAAGAGGCTGAGCTGAGCTGCCCCCTCATTTGGTTTTGTAGAAACGGTGGGTTGTAACTGTTGGGTGCATATCAAATAAATTCACTATTTTGATGTTACATTTCCAGTTCATTTCTTTCATTGATTCTAAATGTCTCCCTCATTAGACTCTCCTTTCTGCAAGTGCATATATGTGGAACTGGAATCAGTCACTGACTTACTTTGTAGAAGCTCAACATTCTCCTTGTTATTTTGGGTTATTTTAATCTAAGATTTCATCCTGTGAATGGGTACATTTTTAATCTGTCTATTAACTCAGTGACAAGGGCCTTTCCTTTTGTTTCTTCTGGACAAGCCCCATCCAAGGTAAAAGCAGGCTGAGCTGTGAGCTTTCTGCAGTCCTAGACAGACTTTTGTTAGAGGATGTTTTCTGATACCTTTTTACAAGGCAGGAAAAATAATCAGAGATCCTTCTCCCTTTATGAATATACAGATATAAATCTGAGGCAAACTCAAAAATCCCCAAATTAAATTTGATGTTAAATTTGTTTCTAATTGTTTAGTAATTTTTTTGACTGATTACAAGCCAGGGTCTGCTTTAGAGCTCTTAATAGACTATTAAATACATATTAAAAATCTGTGTATATATAACAAAAATCTATATGTAATAAAAATATACATAATAAAAAATCTACCTGTATGAATCTGGTTAAGAAGCCCTATATTAAGGTTGAAGAAGATCACTGGTACGATAAATGATAAATTCTGAAAGTGTTATAATTTGAGGACTTTGGGAGTGATTTTAACTAATTTTCACAGAAGTAAAAAAATTGTTCTGCAAATAGTAGCTATGTAAATCTATTGTAAATATTGAACCTCTGGAAATAATAGGTGGAGATTTTTCTGTTTGCTTTACTAATTATTTAAACAGTGGTCCCTGATAAGTGCTGTACCGACAGACAAATCTAAAACACTATGACCACATGGTTTGTGGACAAACATGATGGCTTCTGAGGAGTTTGTATCACTAAGAAAATCTTCCTTAAGCACTGAACACCCCTTGCTGTAAGAGGGCGGTGGAATCATGTGAGGAAACTGGAAGCAGTGGAATACTTCTTGTGTAAAGGCTAAGGAAATTCTGGAATTACAGCAGGTTCTTTCTGCCTTTTTCCCCAGTCCAGGGTGCCAGTAGAACAGCTCTATCAAGGAGCTCAGTAACTTCCCCATGTTACTCAATGAATCCTCTTCTTGTCAGAGCACTTACAGACACCATCCATCCTGCTTCCAGGCTTTGGGAGGCAGTCACCAAAACAGCATCATTTCAATTGCTATTTCGGCCTCCCAATGGTTAAAAGCAAGGGTTTGCGGGCCAGTCTGGTATTTAGCACTGTTTCATTAAATTCTTTTACACAATTGTGTCCAGCAACAATTTCACACCCTAAAATTAAACCCAGCTGTTTCTAAAGCAAGTCCTTTGTGTGGGATTAGTCACCAGTTTACAGCTACTGAGAGGTGGTTTCTCATGTTTGGCCAAAGCTCCCTGTTGTTGATACTTCTTAGAGGCCTCTGGGAATAGAAAGATTTTCTAACCCTGTCTGTCTGTCCTGACTTCCCAGGGCACAGCTCCTCACTGCCTGCCACTATGGACCAGCACCCCCACAGCTGGGGAGGCTGAAGTCACTCAGAAGATGCTGGAAGAAGACCAGGGCCAGGGTGGTGCCTGGTCCCAGTGGCACCTCTGGGACTGCTCTTAGCCTAACTTTGCAACCCAGCAGCTGGGACAGAAGGGGAAAGGCTCAGAAGAGCACTTTTGATACTTTAAATGGTTCCCCCCAATTTGAGATGCTGGGGTAGGAGTTGCCTGCCCTTGCTGGGGGACAGCAGAGCTGGGCCAGCGTTCACACAGTGTCTGGGCTCCAGATGAGGCTGGAGGAGTCACGTTCCTGTGGCAGCCCTCCCTGGCCCTCCTTTCCCTGCAGTTGCCACCACTGTTGAGTACACACAGGTCAGCTTGACCTTGGCCAGTCTCTGACACACAAAGGCCACAAGAAATGATGGCCAGTAACCAAAAAACCCATCTGCTCCCACACTCACATATTGCTCCCATGATCTGTAGTTGCTGCTGTCTCCATGGTCTTGTGCCAGCAGAAGATATGCAGGCTGGCTCTGTTTAATTTCTCCTTTGGAGATGGGAGAAGAAACAGAGCCTGTTTGCGTTCCTCTGTGCTCAGTGCTGTGTGACCAGGCAGCCTCTTTCACTCTGCTTCCAGTGCACTTGCAGGCTCCCAGCTGCAGCATGGTGTGTGTGCCCCTCACTGGCTGTGTCCCACCCACACCTGGGCTCCATTCCCCCCCAGCACATCACTTGGGGCATCTTCTGGGGGCATGACAGTGAATGAGTTCAAAGAAAGGTCAAAACAACGATTCCATCATCCACAGTTTGCCTTTGATTCATTCTGAAGATATATTTCAAAACCTTTTGACGCTGCTGACATCAGTGGAGTTCTACAGAAACATCTGTCAGTTTCCTGCCCTTAGTGCCTTCTGTCCTTGCACAAGTCTCTCCGTGGGCCTCATGCTGATGTCTGAACACTGTGGTCTCACCCTCTGTATTTGTCTGGCTGAGCTGTGACCCAGTGTTATGGACAGGGTGACACTGGGCAGGACACTCAGCAGGACTTGGGTTTGGGCACAGTCCCGCAGCACTGAGCAAGGAGACAGAAGCATCTCCAGTGAGGACTTGTGGCAGATCTTCCCCCAAACCATCTCCTTTCCCTCAACCCCATGCAGGACAGAACTTTGGTGTGAAAAGTCACCATAAAGCAGAGGGACCATTGCCCTCCTGATTTCCCCATATCTGAAGAGATGACTTTGCACAGCAACACCTCCCCACTTCAGGCAAATTCCCCTGACACTTTCCCTGTCTCTCTTCTTTGCAGGAGACCTATTAGGAACTCCAGTCTTCCCTCTGGGAAATGTCTCCTTAGAGCTATCCTCACTCTGGCCCTCTCCAATGCCTTGCCCAGCTTTATCTCATAACTGGGTAGGGCCTGCCAGCATCTGGGTGTGCTGGTCCAAACAAGATGGAAATGCTGAACAGCTCTATTTCTTCACCTCTATAATTTAGGAAAAGGGAACTGCACTTTATGACCACTCTTCAGCCTTTGATGTATTCTGATGTACTTCGTACACTTGCAATTTTTTCCCACATCATTATAGGATAATACTAAGTGTATGTTAACATAAGAGCTTCCAAAAATGTTTGAAAGGCTTGTTTGTCCTTCTGCAAAGGGAAATCCTCCCCCTCCCTGACATAACATTCCAGAGATTTATTCTTCAAGCAAGCCATTTTCTGGCATTGTTCCTTTTTGTTTATTAGCTATTCCTGGCTATCTGTTGAACAGAAGGTAGAAAAATTGCCAAAACACATGGAAAATTCTTTCCTTGTGTGACAATAACACAAGACATAGCAGGGCCATAGACACATTTAATTAATACTTTTAACAGATGTTGGTCATAAATGAAGGGCTATAATTCATTTGCATGTACCAGTGCCTTCAGATGATGAATTAAGGGGAGAGTTTTGGCATTGCTTTTATACTGATGTGCCCTCCAGTCAGACTTAATATGCATATGCATAAAGCTCGCCAAACTCCATTAGAATAAAGCTTTAAAAAATTTCTCCAAACTATCCCTAAATAAATGAGCATATATATTTACTTATGTGGTTTTCCAAAGACTCAGCTTTCCATCTTGCTTTCTAGAAAATTATTTTTTATGTTTTCCCTGTTTGATCTCTAAAGTGAAGCTTACCTTCACCTTTACTGAGATGAGAAGTGCTGTCAGTAGGTGCTCGGCTGTGGTCCTGCTCCATGCAGAAGCATTCAAGCAGCCCAGAGGTTGGTTTGGCCTGTAGAAATTTTGCTATAACTAAATATTTGTTAACATTTTTGTGACCTCTTTGACCTGCCATAGATATATAAATGCCAGGAATATGGTCTGAAATCAGTCTGGATGAACAGGCTGAGACACATCTCCAATATACACTGAGTTTGTACTCCAAGAGATGAGTTGTATAATGCCAACCTGGATGTTACTGACAAAACCAACCACCTGCTCTTTTACTTTGTGAAAGGATAACCCTCTGGATAGATGCTCATTTTAGGAAAACATGGTAATTCTTGTCATGCAAATGTTTTTAATGTTTTTTTCAAATGCAGAACCCGGGATACATTTACAATGTGTTCAGGAGATCTGATCCAGCTTATGCCTTGTTCTGAATCTTGTTGGAAATCACAGGGCAGAAATTGTCTGCAGCTGTCCCTGCTTCCTGGGAACAGGGCCCAGTTGTGCCTTCCTAAGGGATAAAATAATGAATTCTTTTTTTTTCTTGCTGTATTTTAGTGTGTCCTTCCTTTCACAGATGGAAAATCCAAGAATTCCAGGAAAATCTCAGTACACGTAGATCTGTGTTTAAGAGACGTCTCCAGGGAATGGGAGGGTGCATTGCCAACCCCACCACCCCACGCTGAGGAGCTGTACTTGAACAGACTGAGTTGCTTGGAGCTAAACTCTCTTTCTTTCTCTTGAACTGGAAAAGGTCTTTCTTCTCTGGGAGAAAAAAATTCCTTCAAATGAACCCTCCCCTCTTTTTTTCTATGTGGTTATTACACAAAGACAGTAACTGTTCTGACAAGCAGTTCCACAGTCACGGGTTTGGATGTAGATAGTGGCGGTAAAAGGATTCAGAGGGAAAGGAAGCACAAATACAACCTGCATTAGAAAATATTTCCATATTTGTGCAGTAGGATTGGAAGAACGAGGCGCCTCCATGCTTCACGGCTGAAGGGTGAGTTGCTCATCTGCAAAATGTTCTCCCTTCCACTGGCAGAAAGCTCTTGAGCCATTGTTGGCTCCTGAAATACCTTTCCAGGGGATGTTACTGCATGTCACAGTGCTGGACTCAGCCCTGCTGGCTTCTCCTTGCCCTGCTGCCCTGAATTCTATGGATGTTTAAAACTCCTCCAAGGCATTGTGTTGATCATTTTTCTTCCCAAGATTATTTTTAATCCCTATTGGTGTCGCAGTCCAGCTCAGAGTGTATTTCTACAGTGAAAACGAGGACACAGATAGGGTTATTGGCTGCAGGGAGAGGTGGCAGAAACAACCTTGGGCACAGAGAAATGACTCAGTGGGAGGTGTGAGGACTTTGGTCTGTGCCCTCTGACTGCAGGGCCACATTCACAGGCATAGCCTGGAGTGCAGAGCCAGGGAGTGGGAGAGGGGCACAGCATTTCAGTAGCTCCTGCTCAGCAAATCCACCTGGGACTGTAACACTTGCCTTTGCCTAGAGGGGAACTTGTCTGTGTCAGCCTCGGAGGGGGAGGTTTCGCATTCCAGGGGTCCAGGGGTGCAGAAGCTCCACACCCATGACAGTCTCACCCAGGGGCATTTGGTGCAGGGACCAGGGTATGTGTGCCTGTTCCTTGTGAGCACCGGGGGAGAATGGAAAATAAAGTCACTTCTGATGGTGAGAAACAGGGACAAGAAAAATGCTGTGCTCTTCAGGAGTTTAAAAACAGCTAGAAAAATTATGCTTATGGAGGAGGGAAGAGGAGGGAGGAGACGTGCTTTTGTTTATTCATTCATATTTCTATTGGCCTTTATTATATTGAGACCATGCTAGATGATGACAGTAGAAGTGTTTTGTGTTTAGTGATGATCTGGAGAGCAGGAATGCTCTGTGGCAGCCTGTGCAGCTCCTCCCGGCCCAGATTCCATTGCACACATTTGACACTGTTGATGCAACTCACAGGGCAGTCATCTGATGGAAGTGTAAGCTCAAATCTTTTGCTCAGTTGTTTCCTTTATTTTCTTTCACTAGCAGGCTGTTATCAGACAGGAGCAGAGGGAAATCAAACATCATTAAGCACTGCAAGACCTCTGCCCTTGAGCTGACACAGGGGAGTTCTTAATTTCTTTGACAACTAAACAGAAGAAAATGAAACACAATGTTTCTCGTATTTCTAAACAGTCACTGCAATGAAAAAGGTTCAATTCCAAAATAAAGGAATTGATCTTAGAGCTGGTGTTTGAAAAGCAAATTTTTGTAAACTGCTTTAATATAACTGTCTATAACAGTGGTGTTCAGTGATCACTTTGTCTTAACCTGCTTTCCTTTTAACCTGGTCTGATGGGAGAATTCTTTGAATGAAGAGAGAGGAAAGAAACAAAGCTGGTGGTCCCAGCAGCTTCTGTCTGTGCCAGATGTTGTCCTATTAGATGGGAACTAGATAAATGGGTCTCCTCTGACATGGGAAAATGTAATTTTCTTTTTGCTATATCCTGATGAATTCTGCAGGTTTTTCCCCACAAAGTTCTCACTCTGTGTTTATGGTGAGAAGTCATTGGGCTGAGGATTGATCAGAAGCCTTAAATGCACATCTCCCAGCCTTTCTGGGATGAGGGCTGGCTCTGAAGCCCCCTTGGTGTCTGACAGTTGTTCTGCAGGACCCATCCCCAGATAAAATATCAATGTGCAGAACAGATCTAGAGACCTTCTATGCTTTATCACATCCCCTCTTACCCTCTCAGAACATTTCACACAGGGTCTCAGTGTTGTGGCTGTAGGTCATTCTCTGTGCCCAACACATGCTATTCAGAGTCTGTGTGGGATTATATACACAGGGACATGTACCTTGGAATGCTGCCTGTGCCCAGCCCAAGCAGAGCTTTGGTTTCTCCTGCAACATCAGCAAAGGAGATGTGCCCTGGCCTAAAGCAAATGCCCTGGGGGGAGTGGATTAGTGGGCTATTGAGTTCTGTCCATCCATTCAGCTCCTAGTTCCCTTATCTCTCACTTTTGTCTCTGTACTGGCTTTTCCACTTCCTCATAACTCTGTTCCTGGAAAAGGGTGGGTGGGAACGGAAATACTCCATTCAATCTGTGTCCACTGATTTCCATTTCCACACTGCATATGATAATGGGCACCAGGCTCCTCCTGGATGTCAATAGCACAGCCTAAATCTTTCCTTCTTTGTTCAATTAGAACAAACCTAGGCTGCCAGAGACCATCTGGAAAACTGCCACATCAGCAAGGACTGAACCTGTCCAGAGGAACTTCTGATCAAGAAATAAGATTTTCTAGGGTCTGGAGAAGTCAGTATGTTGGATCAGATTCACTGGCTGGCTGCTGTGACAGTTCTGGGAGTCCTGGAGCAAGGTAGGGACCATTGGCTGCATGTGCTCGAATACTGGCTGCATCAATCTACTCTAACTCCACTGATTTTATTTTGCTTTCATATTTAATATCTCCTGTTACACTAGCACTTCACTGCTTTTCAGACAGTGAGTGAACTGATATCTTGTCTGGGTTCTGGAGAGCATTTAACCAAACAAGTGCACGGGAAGCTCTTTCTCTGAACTGACCTACCCCTTCTATTCTGAAATGTTTTTGTAGAGCTTTCCCTCTACAAACATGCAGAATTTCTCTCTTTGGGTTTACAGCAGCTCCTGAAGTGCATGTAGATGTGAACATACAAAGAGCTCTGCGGTGTGAAAAGGTGGAAGGATGTGCTGTGGTGGGTCACATGGAAGATCTCCCAGCCACAGGTCCACATTGCATGACAATTTAATTCAGTGTCTGTTTGGTTTATCTGTGGCATCAGTGCCATCCCTACACAGACAGCAGAATTTAGAAGAGGAAAAAATTAAAAGAATGAAAAAAACCTTGACATTGTCAGTAGCAAAGTGCATCTGAATTGTGTAACAATTTTACCATCTGCTGATTATGCAAGAAAACTGATAACATTGGTAGTACGTGACTGTATGTTCCTTGCTTCACTATAGCTCTGGGTAATCCCTTTTCCTTATCTAGAAGGTACCTGTGATTTTATTCTAACTTTCTCTGCTTTGTGGGGTTAGGAGCAGACTGCAGATCTTTTTCCCCAGCCTCTGGCCAGCTCCTGACTCCACTGTGCCCAGCCATAGGACTGACCACTGGTACTCTTCTCTCTTTTGCTGCAGCCTACTTCTTCCTCCAGGTGATCTATGCTAGGAGGTTGTTTGGCATTTCACCTCCAAAGGTCTCAGGCCCTCCTGAATTTGAAAGGATCTTTCGAGCACAGTAAGAAACTCTTCTCTTACCTGATGTTTGTCAGATCTCATGTAACTGCACTGCCTTTCCCCTGCCTTGCTATTCCTTTCCTGGAACTGTAATTAAGCAATTACCTCCCTCAAGGTTAATTAACGGATGGAAGAGTCAACATCAGGATTGGGTTGGCTCTTGAGTCTTAAAGCAGCCATTGCTGATAGAAACCACACCAGAATCTCTGCTGTACAGTGAAGGGCTCCTAAAAACATAACCCTGGGTGCCTGAGACTTAGACTGGTTTTATCCAAGTGGTGTCCAAACCTCAGGCAGCTTCAGCCCTGCTCTGAATCTCACTCACAGGGAAGAACTAGTTCCCAAAGAGATCTCAGCTGGAGTGGGGATGAGGATAATCCAGCATCTCTGCTGTGATTCCTGCACTAGGGCTGCAGTGGGGAGGGAGGAGCTTCCACTTTTGTTGTAGCTGACCACTGGGAAAAAAGCAACTGAGCTGGATCCCCTCTGCCATCCCCTTCTTTGCTCCTTCACTGGCCAAGACTCAGCTTCATCCAGCATCTTTTGGTGCTACTGTGCCTTTGGGAGGACAGGGCATGGCACACCAACAATCCCAACAGTTATGAGCACCCTCCAACTCCTGCACAAAGCCCAGGCTGCTCTGGCTTTATCTACTTGAGGGACAGACCTTCCCTACAGCTCGGGGCTTTGGGGCATTGACAGCAGGGCTTGAGCTGCAGCACTTGGGAAGGAGAAGTGGGAGTGGTTCATGGAGGTTTCTGTGCACAGTCTGGCCTGGGAATCTTCTACTTCATTTCTTGTACCCTGGAGACCCTGTTCTTTCCAGTGTTTAATTTCTGTGAGTAAAGCTGGGTCAGGAACTGTGGGAAATGAGCAAGCCTGGAGGCTTTTTTATGACAACATCTAACAAGCAAATGCCTCCAGTGTCTGGAAACTGCTAGGGGAAGCAAAAGAGGAAGAGCTTCCTTCCTTTCCCTAGTTTATGGCCTTTCTCTTTCCTGCCAGGGTGAACTCCTCTGAGTATTTTCCCGTCTTCCTGGCACTTCTGTGGCAGGCTGGACTCTTCTTCCATCAAGGTGAGAATATCCCATTACCTGGTTTGTCACTGGATCTCCTGCCCTGCATGCAGGCTCAGTCCTCAGGTCCTGCTCAGCTTCTGAACAACAAATTAAGCAGTAATTCTGTCTCTGATGGAACAGAGGGCAAAGAGTCTCTATTCCTTCACTTTGGGCTACCTCCTTGGCTCCAAGCAGGTCTGGAAAGCCTTTGGAGATGGTCACTGTGATCTGTCCTAAACACAGGTCTGGCTGCAGCCCTGGGTCTGCTCTATCTCTGTGCCCGCTACTGCTACTTTATGGGATACAAGGCATCATCCTCAGAGAGGTAAACACACTCACACACACACTTGCATGCTCTTACACACTCTCACACACTTACACACTTGCACACACACTCTTGCACTCTTACATGCTCAGACACACACAGGTACACACACACACAGTTACACACAGAGATCAGCACTCAGGGGAGTACATGGTAACCCCTGGGAGGGTGTTTTTGGGAACATAAGGTGCTTTGGGGAAGCTCAAGGCTCTTGGGTGCCCTGCATGACTCAGCCTTGACTCCAAGGCATAATGGATACAGGGCTGGGGCAGCAACACAGCTACTGGGCAAGGCTGGAGCTGCCCCAAGCCCTTTTGGTTGTGTTCCTTGAAGTGGAAGCAGGGCATGGGATCCCACACAAGGGGCAGGGGACAGCCAGGGGCTGCCTTTCCACCCACTTCTGCAGGGAGGAGGGGGCTGTTCCCAGGTGGGAAGCTCAGTGTCAGCAGCTGCCTCTCTCCCATCAGACTCGCCCCGATATACTTCAGCGCTGGAGTTCTCTGGATTCTCATTGCAGTGTCAGTCCTGGGCATCCTGCATTTCTTCCTTTCTCACTATGTGGGGCTGAATGTCCCCCAGCTTCTCACGGCATGATGCACTCCTCTGTGCTTCATCACTGTCCTCGTCTTCAATTCCTGCTCCCTCCTGCCCATCTTAACAGACTGGCTGCAACTCGACAGCCCTCAATGAGAAATCCACCCTCACCCAAGCTTTTAACACCTCCTTCCTCACTGTCCAGCACTGGCAGGAATTGCTGAACTGTTTAGGAGGTATTTTCCCCCATGGCACTTTGTGTGCCAAATGCTCCACATCTGGTGGCTCCATCGTGTCTGATGAGGAAACAACAATCCCAAACAAGGACATATAAAAGCAAACTCTTCTCAGTCTGAGTTTCCCCATGAGTTGCCAAAGAGGAGTGCCATGTGCTCCCCATTCTCCAGAGGCTCTGCCCTCAGCCCAGGCACAGAACATACATTCATGCCAGTTTTCCAAGGCCCACACTGAAGAAAGGCATTTGTTTGGAACCAGATGTGGGCTGAGATATAAGAAAAGAGGTGAGGGATAAACTGGAGCAGCCACCAACACGTTGTGCAAAAGTCTGGTGGTGCCCTTATGCTGGTTGTCAGCCACTGCTGTAAATCAGACTGTGCAAACTCATCACCACTGCTGCGTGGGCCACTTCGAACTCGGCCCAGTGACAACAGGCACAAATAAAAAGTCACTGAATTTGCTGTCCTGGGTGTCTCTTTGTGAGTCTGTAGAGAACAGAAACATGAATGTGTGAGTGCAAGGTGGCTGCCTTTGTTTCCCTGACATGCAGTCCAACAAAGCCTGCAATGCTGTGTGCCCTGGGAGGAGAGCTCTGAGGAAGGAGAAGCTGATTTTTGGAGATGTTGAGCTCATGGGTTGGGTGCTGAGCCACTCAGCCCCAAAACGTGATTTACCCAATGTTCAGGGTCCCTCCTGCATCAGGAGGGGCTGGATTTTCATGACTCCAGTATTCACAATACTGATGCCTTTGGCCACTGGAGCCCTCATGTTGGTGCCACAGCTCAGGAAATCCCAGCAGTGCTCCATGTGTCATTATGGGGGGAATTCACACCAAACCCAGAGAGTGAAAATAATTGCATGAGCGTGATGCCAGGCCAACCACATTATAAACCCCACTGCTCTCCCTTCCTTTTCCCAGCAGTAGGCATATCTGGACTGTAAGAACAAAACACGGGGGCTTTTTGGAGGAAATGATTAATTTTTCACATTGTTTCTTTTCCTTCCATGCATTTTAAATTGGGTTCTCCAGCAAAGCCCCCTGTCCATTTCCCTTTCAGGCTCTCCTGCCCTGGAGTCACGCTGCCACATTGAAACTGGCAAGTGCTTCAGGGTAAGGCTTAAAGCCAAACTGAGAATATTGTACAACACTGCAAAGTTTTCAGTGCAGCAGGGCCCCATCCTCACTGGAATCCTCAGGTGTCATTGCAAGATGAACGATAACTTTTTCTCCTGGCATCTTTGGTGATACATTTCAGAAGAGTCTGAGCATAGTTGAACCCTGGCTGTGCCTTAGCAAGGTCAAGGAGAAGCAGATTTCACAGTGAGATTTCACTTAACCTTTGCATTAACAGGTCCTACGTGAAGTTTTCTCCAGTTCTCACCTTTTTACCAGTATAACCAGTCATCTCCCAGAGAGTTAATGCAGAAGGACCAGCCCCAGCTGCTGGTGCAGGTCCTGACTCTGCACCAAAACTCTGCTTTTTAGGGTTTGTCCAAGTGGCCTCTCACTGGTTCTGTAGACACAATCTCTGTCTTTTATCCTACAATCAGTTTTCTAAACCCGCTGTATCAACCTGGAGCCACTGGCCACCTCAGCCCTGCCTGTGCCTGCTCTGTGTGTGACAGGGCCGCAGGATGACTCAGAGGAGGGAAATTAATGATTCAGCAGTGAGATTGTAGCCGGCTTCTCCCCTTGGATGCACAGAAACCATTAAAAATCCTGGCACGGCACAGTCAGGCTCTGGCCTTGGTGGCAGCCACAGAAAATCTGACGGGCACATCATGAGCCCTCCAACCACAGTCAGAGAGGCCATTTCAGGTATCCCCGAGCAGAAGGGAAGCTGCTCCCCTCCACCAGGGCTGCTGCCATCGCTCTGCTGCTTCATCAGTCAATGATCGATGGTTCAAACAGTCAATGATTTGGGGATTTACTCAATTCATGATGCTGCTGCCCAGCATGTTGTGCTGGTGCTGTATGGCACCAGTCTGCCCGCCCGAACCTGCTGCAGGCTGTGCTGGGGGGCAGCACCTGGCACCCCGGGTCACCGTCCCGATGTGAAACCCACCCGGTGAGCGCCAGTTTAAAGGTGATCCAGCCGCTCTCCGGTCCGGCGCTGA
>WEIU01004914.1:567763-578095 GCA_013389925.1 Aegithalos caudatus | reverse complement strand
GTGTGTGAGGCGGCAGCGCCCGTGGCAGAGGAGGATCAGGGAGGGCCGGGGCACAGGCCAGGGGGGCCGCCGGGCGCTCTGAGGGGGTGCGGGTGGCGGCCGTGCTGAGCAGCGTCTCAAAAGGTCCCGTTCTGGTCTTTCTAGCAACCACAGAGGCAGAGACGGAGCAGAGCCTCACCCCCAATGTGATGCTCAACACGGAGAGCAGTGAGGGATACGTGGTGAAAGTCCGGGGGCTGCCTTGGTCCTGCTCCACCGAGGAGGTGCAGAGGTTCTTCTCCGGTAAGTGGGACTGGAATATAAAATAAGGTGTGGGAGAGGGGTCGGGCTCTGCTGTCACTTCTGGGTCCCTTTCAGGGAAACTGGCAGTGAGAGTGCTACAGTTGCAGGAGGTATTCAGTGGCCACTGCAGTTTGTAGTGCAACAAGTGCTTCGGCCAGAGCCTGCTATGCAAAGCCACGATCATGCTAGCAGGACAAGGGGCTTAGTCTGAGTTGCTGGGATAGCCACAACTGCCTTTGCTGCTTGAGCAAGTAGCAGAGAGAAGTTTCCATTATAAAGAAAGTTCAACCTGAAGCAAGAATTTTGAAGCTAAATCAGTTCTTGTATTGTCCCAATAGACTCCTGTTAAGTGCTTAGTGTGTGTATCCTTCCCCAAATTTTTAGCATTCTGCAGTAATAAATAGTGGTGACAGATGCTTTCTGCAGCAACTGGAGCTTTTAAAACTGTTTTGGGAATTTGATGTATTAGACTTGGTTCTGATTTAGTTCATTACACTTAGACTGATTAATACTCTTCCTTATTTCATGCTAATAAGAAAGTTAAGATCAAAAGCAGATAGTATATTCAACTTGAGGCAGAAAGGCTTTGAAAATAGCTAATTTGCAGTTACCCTTAATATTGATCTGTAGACTTGACCAGAATGTAACTTTAGTGTCTTAGTTAATTGGTTTTTTGCAGTTGTAACAAGAATGCTGCTAGTTTTGTTGCCTTGATATAATTGATACTCAGTACCTTTTTGTTTTTAGGTTCTCTGAAGTTTTCAAAGTAACATTGTTGCTGTAATAATTAACTTAATTCTGGCTTTCCCGTTTCATTTTCAGATTGCAAAATTCTGAACGGGGCCTTGGGAATCCGTTTCATCTACACCAGGGAGGGCAGACCAAGTGGAGAAGCATTTGCTGAACTTGAATCAGAGGAGGATGTGAAATTGGCCCTCAAAAAAGACAGAGAAACAATGGGACACAGATATGTTGAAGGTTTGACTCCGTTGGTCTAGTAACTGACTACATTGTGTTTGTGCTTGATGGGTTTTTGGTTAATTGCCTTTTTTTTTTGTCTGTTTAAAATGCATGTCATGTGAAAGGACAAATGGACTTGCATATCATAAGTTGACTAGTTTCAAGGCAAATGACTTTAAAAAAACTCTTCCTTACTCCAGAATGCATTAATTCTAAGTGCCTTTTACAGTTTTCAAGTCAAACAACGTTGAAATGGATTGGGTTCTGAAGCATACTGGTCCCAACAGCCCTGATACAGCTAATGATGGTTTTGTACGTCTTAGAGGACTCCCATTTGGCTGTAGTAAAGAAGAAATTGTACAATTTTTTTCAGGTATGTGGGATAAAAGTAGTAGCTATAGCTCTATTGGTTTATGCTAAAAAACCCCAACAAACCAAACAAGCATGGATTGCCCAGTAGTATTTTTAACAGTATTATTGTGGGTATTAAAAGTAAATAAAGCAAATCTTCACTGGTTTTCTGGGCATGAGGAAGCCTTTGGATCACTTCCTAAAGTACTTGCTAATTAAAAATAATTTAGGGAATGCCAAACAGGTACTTGAATTTATATTTGATGGGACATACTGTTCCAAGTAAGGATTATAGAAAAGTGTTTTGCTTTCCAAGTAAAGCTGAACAGTTCGTGTGGGAGGGTATTTCCACCCCCAGCCTTGTCAGATTGGCCCTGGTCAGTGAAGGATGTAGAACACCCTCACCACTGGGCTCTGTGTGAGGAGCAGGTTCTCAGTAAGGGCCCATGACCTCTTCCCAACATAGAGCTAGTCTTGAATGCAATTCAGAATAAACCTGCTCAACTCTACCCAAGAACAGATTTTCAGGTTTGCCCCTTTCTCTTCCTATGGGGAAAAAACACCTACCAGACCCTTGATGTTGCCTAGCTCAAAGTTTTTATGGATGAAGAGATAATGTCTTGTTTTGACTAATTTTTACTTTTTTTGCAGCTGTTTTATGTTTACAAACTGGAATTAGACTATAAAAATGTCTAAGAATGGAATCTGTTGATTGTTTAGGATTTCACTTGTTATTATTTTTGAATTACTAAATTTCTAAATGTTTTACTTTAACAAGATATGATTGAGCTTGCTGTTTTGCTTTAAAATACGGTAGAAATATTTCCAGTTTTACAATCTCAGAACTTGATTTTTGTTTTCTGAATTGGTGATATGAACAAGAGCAATTTCTCTTAAGCATGTGCATTTTAAGCTGTTTTTTTTTTTCTTACATAGTGAAGTAATTCAAGCTTTATAAGTTGTTAATGTGCTTAATATACAAAATGTGTCTCTTCTGTTCAGGAACTAATACTTGAAAATTACTTCATGATTTTTTTCTTAATTAAGCACTCCTAAAGATTTAAAAAAATATGCTGAAACTTGATGTTTGCATAAGACTAATAATTTTACCTGAATGACTTCTAGTAAAATTACTTGTTCTATATAAAGCTGTTTAACTTGCTATGTTTGAATTTAAGTTCTCTTTAAAAGTTCATCTTAAATACTTTCACAGAATTGATGAGGTTTGTAATAATGTGTGAAGTTCTTAACGCACCCTGCATTAGATGCCTTCTCTGAGGGGCTGTCTCTGACCCTCAGAGCATTTCTGAGCTCTGCAGGGTGGGTTAAGAACCTGGACTGAATGGTATGTGATCGTGGAGCTCTTTGTGTTGACGTGCCTTTTTTTATTCTGGTGTTCTAGAATCAATATACCATTCTCTTAAAAGTGTTTAAATTCTGGTGTTTTTAAAGCTATAAGAAAAAACTCATGACTGGGCTTGTGATGTTAATATTGCCCCCCTACTGGGGTTATTTGTCCTTGGGTTGAAGGGTTGGAAATCGTGCCAAATGGGATAACATTGCCGGTGGACTTCCAGGGGAGGAGTACGGGGGAGGCCTTCGTGCAGTTTGCTTCACAGGAAATAGCTGAAAAGGCTCTAAAGAAACACAAGGAAAGAATAGGGCACAGGTGGGGATGGATGGTTGGTTGGCTCTGTCACTTTTCTTATGGTAAACAATTAAATCCATATTCTCTCTTCTGAAAACAAGTGTTAATACCCAAATTAAAATAGCATTTCGGTCTCTAACTTGGTGATGAGTAAAGGTGTTGATTGCTACACTGTGTGTGTGGCACAGACTGTTAAATCTACACAAAAATACAAGATAAAATTGGGCTAAACTAAAACGTGCTTTGGAAAATGAGTAATGACAGGCATTCAAAACTATAGCTTGGAAATGAGAAAGTTGAGAGACTATGGCTTTAACTTCTCAAATAGCACCAATTCTGCCTTTAGCTCTAAAGACATGCACAGTATTCTTACTACCATAAGAAAATGTGATACTTTCTAAACTTGTTTTATAAGTTGAAATGTAACAAATTTACTTACTTGTATTAATCTTCAATGTAATAAGCATAGCTTTCAAGAAATTGTCACAAAGGGTTTTTATTCGATTTTACTTGTGACTATTTTTCATTGAAGCATGCACCTTTTGCCTACGCTGAATCACTGAAGCATAGGCTGGGTTCAGTAGTTCATGCGGAGCTTTTTGTGCCATCCCGGCGGGTTAAACTCTCGGTGGAGATCGGGTTTTTAACCCTCTGTTTCCGTTGCCTTGAGCAACGGCGCTGAGTTGAGCGGACACCGGTCCCTCCTACATTGTCTGACTAACATCTTAAATCGGGGGGAGGCGGGTGGGGAATCGCTATTGCTCCCCCACCCTTAAGGTCGGGATATACTGCAAAGTATGAGGAGCGCATAAACCCTTCAGTAATTTTAATTTCTTGAAAATACACTGATTTAAACGTAACGTAGCGCTAATAGTAGAATGTCATTGCCTACCTAATGTAAGGAAACCTGGCTTAAAATTATTGCCAGTGTCAAGGCTATGACTAAATAGCTTGTTGTAATGTGAAGTTGTGAGGTGCTAGTGGAAGGAATCGAAGACTGACTCGTCCCTGTGCAAACGCTCGTAGGTACATTGAGATCTTCAAGAGTAGTCGAGCGGAGGTGCGCACTCACTATGACCCCCCCCGCAAGCTGCTGGCCATGCAGAGACCCGGTCCGTACGACAGGCCCGGCCTGACGCGCGGCTACAACAGCCTGGGTAGAGGAAGCAGCTTGGAGAGAATGAGGCGCGGAGCCTACGGAGGAGGTAAGCGCACGGGGGCCCAGGGAGCCGCTCCTTGGAAAAGCGGCGACTCCTGGACCCGGTAGTGTCTCTCCCCCAGCTGCGTACGTGTCCTCGGGCTTAATTCTTGTAGAAGAAATGAAATGTTGCGATAGTTCGTTGTTTGCGGTGTGTACTGTGTATTTGGATCTTTCTGTAGTCGAAATGAAAGTTTATTTGGATCTTTGTGTAGTTGAAATGAACATGTCCAATCTGTTTCTAGGTTATGGAGGTTATGATGACTACAATGGGTATAATGATGGCTATGGGTTTGGTTCTGATAGATTTGGAAGAGGTAAGGATCTCTAATAGGAACAGTAACCGAACTTACGACATGTCCCAAAAGAAACTAAAATACATCTGAAAGACCTAGAATGGACTCTTTTCTCCGCAGGGATGTCGGACCACAGGTACGGCGACGGATCGTCCACCTTCCAGAGCACGACCGGCCACTGCGTCCACATGCGAGGTCTGCCCTACAGAGCCACGGAGAACGACATCTACAACGTGAGTGTCACCCGCTGCTCCCCGCTGCGCGGCTCCAGGTCCTGCGGGCCTTGTGGGACGTGCCAGCTGCACGGCAGCTGCATTGTTCCTCTGGAGAAAGCGGCTTGTTGTAAACCCCAGCCGTCGCATCGGTGCGTTTTAATCTGTGTGACTGTTCCGTGTGTAGTTCTTCTCACCTCTGAACCCTGTAAGAGTACACATTGAAATCGGACCGGATGGCAGAGTCACCGGAGAGGCGGATGTTGAGTTCGCTACTCATGAGGACGCGGTGGCTGCCATGTCCAAAGACAAAGCAAACATGCGTAAGTCCGACTGCTCGGAACAGGTGGCTTTAGGGAGCTGACAGCGCTGCAGTGTAGTTCATCTGCAACTGGAATGCCAAAGATTTCACTGCAGCTTCACTTGCAGCGAGACGAGCTGTGAGTGGGTTTGGTGTGAAATGCTCTCATGGGAAAACTTTCTTCTTCCAGAACACAGATATGTAGAACTCTTCCTGAATTCTACAGCAGGAGGAACTGGTGGTGCCTATGGTAGTCAGATGATGGGAGCAATGGGTATGTAACAGTCTCACTGCACAACACACAAGCGTTTGCTATTGAAGGAAGCTGACTCATTTTGAACAGCTCCTGTTTATTGTGTGCCTGGCATCAAAACTGAAAATCAACATTCTGTCTTAATCACACAGTCAAGGAGTCGGAAGGGGTAGTCCAAGATTGGAACACTAGCACGTTGCCAGGTACATAAACCTTTTGGAAATACATTTGAGTTTTAATAGGTTGAATAAACTTGTGGTGCTGAGTGTGGTGTGCCTGGTGAGATGAATGGCTTCTCTGGGAACGTGGTAAGATCGGGGAGATGCCTATCCTCTTTATTCTCCTTCCCCTTCCCTACTGGGGATACCAGAACATAGTTCGGTGTTGGAGGATGTATCTGTGGCACGTGGTCTGCCATTCAAGCTGAGTCTTGGTGGTGAGAGAGAGATACTTAGAATTGGGAGAAATTGTCTGAATTGCTCTGGCAAACCCCAAAATTGTTTAAAAATCTAAAATGTGTGTTTGCAGCACAAGTCTTAAATGCCTGTTGCAGTTGTGCCTCTAAGACAGATACCCTCCTGACACCCAGCTGGGCTGGTTTCGGAGATGAAGGTGGGGTTGGTTTCTGTGAGGGCTCCTTTCTGGAGGGTGCTGGGGTGGGGGTGTGTGGATACTGCTTTTATATTTTTTTGTTACAAAATGTTCGTAGTTATAATGCTGATACTAAAACTAGAGAAAGGAATGTTGGCAAGTGATGAGGTGAAGACGGGTTGTTTGTTTAAATGGAGGTATATGTGTCTGAGCCACAGCATTGCTGTGATGTGATGAACAATCAGTCTGGAGCAAGGAATAAGTCTGTCAGGGCCATGTGCATAATGAGTGACTCCAGTTAATGAGCTGCTGTGCTTTGAAAAGGGCAGCACTCCTGTGTGAGGTTCCTTAAAATCAAGTTTAAATCTTTTGGGATGTGTTACAATGCAGATCAATCCTATTTAGTATAGTCCACAGAAATTGTAAAAGTAACTTCTAAAGTTCTTGTTGATGCTTGATTGCAGGGATGTCTTTAGAAACCCCATCACTTTCCTTGAGCATGTTAAACTTCCCTTGGTGTGAGCAAGGTAGTGCCAGAGTGCAGGGGCTGTGGTTGGGTGAGGGTTGGGTTTGTTAAAACGAGCAGATCTTGACCGGCAAGTTTTTAATGTCTTTACCCTTAACTTGAAGGGAGCCAATCCAGTTACGGTGCTCCAGGCAACCAGCAGCTGAGCGGGGGTTACGGAGGAGGATACGGAGGACAAAGCAGCATGAGTGGCTATGGTAAGAGCATTTCTTTGCTGCTTTCCACTGGGCCGGGTGCAGCTGGCTTAACACGCCCTTCACTGCTGTTGAAGGGTTGTGTTATAACCTGGGCAGCACAGGCTCTGAACGTTAAAGATGCGGCTACTGTGGATGTCGGGGAACGGGGGCGGGAGTCGATTCAAAGCTGCAATGGGGAGCTGAGGGGGGAAATGTGGAAAACTATTCTAAAAGGGGCAGGAAATGCCAGTCTCAGACTTGCATTGCTCTGATCACTTCTTCTCTTAATTGGAAAGCTTTGTTTAAACGCAGTACAAATGGGGGAGGGGGTCACGGGAGGCTGGGTCCTCCCTGTTCCCCCAGAGCAGTGGTAAAGCTCTGGTCGGGAAGGGGGTGATGCAGAGCTCGTGCTGTCGTTGAACATCCGATAACTGACTTTGGGTACGGAGCTGTAAACTGACACTTTGCAGCGTTGGGCACGGTAGACGGTATTTACGAGGTGGCCCAGCAAGGACAGGCGTTGGGGCAAGGATGCTTCGAGTCGGCCTGAGGCAGCTGTGAACCTGCTGTCGGTTTCCCCCTCAGACCCCGGGAGCCAGGGCGCCATGAACAGCAGCTACTACAGCAGTGGGAACCGTGCATCCATGGGAGTGAACGGCATGGGCGGCATGTCCAACATGTCCAACATGAGTGGTGGCTGGGGAATGTAACCAATCGCTGACTTTTGGTCGCATCTTTTTTTAAAAAACAAAAAAACAAAAAACTAAGTTTAACAGTTTTGCAATACGAGCTTGTGATTTATGCTTTACTGTAAGTGAATTCAGGATTGTTTTAAAACCTTTCGGGTTCGGTATTTTTGAACATACAGAAATGAACATTCATCTAGGATGTAATAACCAAGTAAAGAC
Source organism: Aegithalos caudatus (assembly GCA_013389925.1). Lineage (NCBI taxonomy): Eukaryota > Metazoa > Chordata > Aves > Passeriformes > Aegithalidae > Aegithalos > Aegithalos caudatus. Next base: position 570,393 of record WEIU01004914.1, on the reverse strand, counting down.
TATAACTGTTAAACAATTTGGAGCGTTTCTCAAGTTAGTTTTGTTGTAGGAGTGTATTTAAACAGTAAGCGTATTTAGGTTAAAGCTGTTTGAATTATGTTAAATGTTGCTCTTATACCATATTACATCCAACACTGTTTTGAATACATGTTGAAAGAGACATGCTTTTTTGTAAAGAACAATATAGGAGCTGTGTCTGAAAATCAAAGTGAACATTTGGCATGTTAGTTCTAGTTTCTTTCTTTTAATATCCTGTAAGGCATGTTAAAGCTTTTTTTTTTTTAAGTTAATGGGGGAAACATGTTGAGACGCAATACGGCTACTTTAGGATTTTGGTCTTGGTGTTCGTATAAAATTCTGAGGCCTTGATTTAATCTTTCATTGTATTGTGATTTCCTTTTTAGGTGTATTGCGCTAAGTGAAACTTGTTAAATAAATCTTCCTTTTAAAAACTGGAACTCACTCCTTCTTGACCTCCAGCTTCTTGTAACCACATTTGCACCCATATCCCCTGTGACTGTTGTGCTCTTGCCCTGCAGCTGCCTGGCAGTGACTCCTTGGAGCGCTGACCCAGAGTTATGTTAAGTGACAACTGGGGGGGAGCAGAGGAACCCACCCCGGCTGCTGGGGGTGCCCAGTGGGGCTGGGTTCAAAGCCCTGCATGGCTGTGTCCTGAGCTGGGGGTCTGGGCCCTAAAACTGCTGGGGGGTGAGAGGTGATTTGTACTTTCCTCTGTAGGCAGCAGGCAGCTTACTGCAACCTTGTTTCAATAAATGCAACTTGTCAAACATCCTGTCTAAAGATGTGGTTTTGTAAGCAACATCGTTACAGCTTTTTGAGAACAGCAACTTCTTCCCCTGAACTATGGAATCTGCTTCCATGCAGTGGCCATAGTATTTTATTTGCTCTTGGTACTGAACCATTTGTCTTGAAAGGTTAAGAACTTGAGGGCCCTTTCTGCAGTGCCTCAAAACAAAAAGCACCCTCCTGTTCTGTAGCAGAGGAGCTGCAGGGGTGGAATTTGAGCACTGGGTACTGCAGCCATGGCTGTGTGCCATGAAAACAGCGTTTGTGGAATGCTGCTGACTGAGCCCAGCTCAATGCACTCGGGCCCCTGCTGTGCTGGGGCAGAGTGGGGGTCCCCCCTGGGTTTGCAGTGTTCCACATGGAGCCTCTGGAGGAAGCTCACCTGGTCAGAGCTGCTCTGGAATTGGACACTGACAGGGAGTGGGTGCTGCTGGTGAGGTGACAGCCCCTGTACTGGCACAGGAACACAAACGGAGAGCAGGGACCCAGTGCCCCTGGGGCAGCAGCTGCTCTCCTCTGTCCCAGGTGGGACACAGGGAGCTGGAGTCACTGCCCTTTCTTTTCTGGAAAAAGGCAAAAGCAGTTCCAGCTGCAGAGCAGTGGCTTCATCTGGCACCTTCCAGGGAATACCACAGAATTGGTCAGGTACCCCAGACACCTTCTGGTACCTTTAGCTTAAACCCTGGGTCTGCATGGCTGGACATGAACCTTGTAGGATCTGTGACTGACAGGTGTCAAAAACTAGAACTTTGTTTGCTTTCAGTTTTTGCAAAAGACTTTATTGTGTAACTACTGCACTGTGGTTACAGCGGCTTCCAGAACAAGAATAATGTGCAGTTCTTGACTCTGCAGTGAACTGAAGGCACATTCATTGACGCTCCTTATAAAGCTTTCTACAGACAATTCATAAATTGACCTTTTCCTCTCTGACTTAGAGCAAATACAAAACTGTACACGAGCCAGGGGAACACAAGAGCACCTACAAGTGAAGGTAAAGAAATTAAGTTCATGTACAGGGAGACGATGATGTCTACAGGGATCAAATAAAAGTAGAAATGCCATATACAAATTTTAATACAAATATCTATAAAAATCAGAAAAATGAATCTTAGTTTCAAATAGAACTTTTGGGGAAATTACAGTTGATACATAACTTCTTAATTATTTCAGTTGGAGAAGCATTAGCTTGCACAATCCCTACAGATTAATTTACACTGCTCTTACAGTGGAAATTACCAGACCAGCCAGTCCAGTCTGCTGCACAGAAGACACCTGCAATTCAGAATTAAAAAAATAATGGCTACTTTCCAATGTTAAAGTGGCTCAGTCGAGGGTGGCAGAGCCTTAGGAGGAGTTAGAGGAGCACTGCTGGAGCAGTAACGTGTGACAATTATCACAGACACGGACGGGTTTTGGGTACGACGGCAGAGCGAGTTCGTTACTGGAACAAGTGCTGCAGAAGATGTCCCCACAGTTCCTGCAGTGGTGCTACAAAAACAGAGTCAGAATGAGCACAGCTGCCTAAAAACAGCATCAGGAAGAGAGGTCAGGCCTTGGGAACTGTGCCCGAGTCCCCCGAGTCCCTCCCCTTCCCACCGAGCCCATCCCTCCCAACAGCATTTCCTCCTGCGCAGGGCCCAGCACAGGGCGCGATCCCAGCGCCGCCGCCCTCCCTCCATGGCCGGGAGCGGCACCCGCCCGCCTCGGGGACAGCCGGGAACAGCCAGGAACGAGGAACGGGAGCTGGAGAGGGCGCGGGGCCGGCCGGGGAGGGAGGGAGGGCGGTGCTGGGATTGGCTGGGCTGGGATCGGCTGGGCTGGGA
>WEIU01004914.1:557499-567730 GCA_013389925.1 Aegithalos caudatus | reverse complement strand
ATCAGGTGGGCTGGGAGCAACTGCTGGGATCGGCTGGGCTGGGATCAGCTGGGCTGGGATCGGCTGTGCTGGGATTGGCTGGGCTGGGATCGGCTGCCCTGGGATCAGCTGGGCTGGGATTGGCTGCCCTGGGATCAACTGCTGGGATTCGCTGCCCTGGGATCGGCTGCCCTGGGATCAGCTGGGCTGGGATTGGCTGCCCTGGGATCAACTGCTCTGCGATTGGCTGCTCTGCAATCGGCTNCGGCTCCTCTGGGATCAACTGCGCTGGGATTGGCTGCCCTGGGATCAACTGCTCTGTGATTGGCTGCCCTGGGATTAGCTGCTTTTGATTGGCTGCCCTGGGATCAGCAGCTCTGGGATCAGNTGCGATTGGCTGCTCTGCAATCGGCTGCTCTGCGATTGGCTGCCCTGGGATCAACTGCTCTGGGATCAACTGCTCTGTGATTGGCTGTCCTGGGATCAGCATAGCCACAGCAGCTCTCCACCGAGAGCACCGAAGCGGGGGGCAGTATTACTTTTTTGGTGGTAAATACCAATTTTTTTTCCCTCTGTGTTTATCATGCTAAGAAGATTCTGAATTGAACAGGTTCAGTCTTCCCTAGCAAGGGTACGTGACAGAACCACTTCTGTTTTCCAGGGATTATTTAAAAATAATCTGCTGAAAAACATTACCTTCCTTCTTGAGATGGAGAATTCCTTTCTACATTGCTTGCAGTGGGTTGCTTCATCATCCTTCAGCCATGTATGACCCTGGAAAATTGGAACGAAAATTGGAGATATAAGTAAACTTAAATGCATTTTACCAATGTTGTTGGTATTTTTCAAAAGGACCTTTTAAAGCAGAATAACCAGGGTGAAATTCGATTGTGTTAAAATTAGTCAAAATATCCATGAGAGAGTACCTTTAGTGCTTTATTTACTTCTTTAATGTCTTCCATCTTCAGCTTTGATCTGGAAAAAATAATTATGCCCTGCATGAATTTTTGTTTAGTTGTGTTTGGTTTTCCCTGCCATTCCACTGTCAAGCCACTGAACCCAAACCCCAATTCCCCTCTGAATCACTCACTATCACTGGGAAAATTTGTCTGCTCAGGGTTTGCCCCTTTTCAGTATAAAGAGAAGAATGTAGGAAAAGCACAGTTCCACTATAACAACTAAACATTTCCTGTAATGTTTCCTCTACCCCAGCTGACTCTGACAAGATCCTCCCTCACTTTCATTTCACAGCTCTTTAGTTTCTCATACATACTAATTGCCTCCTAAAATTCTCACATCAATTGATTTTTGTAAGTAAATGAGGTTTAAAATTCCTGGTATTAGTCTGATACTCCAGCTTCTGTCATTTACAGGAGTTCTGTTTCCCAGAGCTTACTGGCTGAGATGAAGTCCCATTTCTTGAAGAGCTTGCTCCTGCTCCTCACGGACCTTCTTCAGCTGCTGCTTCTCATCCTGCAGTTTTCTCAGCTCCTATAAAATCAAGCACAAACTCAAGTTTTTTGTGCATTTTCTGACCTATAAACTCGATTAGTCTACCAAACTACCCAAGCAGTTCACAAGAATCAGTTCCTTTGCAAATTCCCCTAAGTCTTGACTTTTAAAATGCCATGGGGAAATTACCCACAGGTTCTGCACAAACCATGGAATAATTTAACCATATTTACCAAGAAAAGGAAGATTTTCAGGCTTTGAACATTCTTCAACATAGCCAGAATACAGCAATCCTGTGCCAACACAGGAGCACACAGACAGGTACAGATACAATTGTGTCTTCAGAAACTGCTCCATACGTGGCAGCAAATCCTCTTCAGGTTAACAAGAATGTTCATGCTTAAAAAATAACTCAGTTGTTCTGAATGCTTGAAACTGTGCATACCTTTTTCAGTCCTTCCATCTGTTGCAGTTCTGTTTTAAGCAGAGCAGTTGCATCCTTCTCTTGGTGCAGTTCTTTTTGCAAAGTTTGTCTCTGTTCCTTTTCGGATTTTAACTCCTTTTCCAGAGTTGAGCTATTTAAAAATAATTCATTCTAAAAAAACTCTATAGCAGAAGAATATCCTATAGCACTTAAGGATAGCAACAGTGTGAGAAGTAGAAATCTTGTCCAAAAGAGGGCAAAACTAGAGTGGTGTTCTGGGAAAGGAAAGAACAGGCAGCAGACGTCAAAAATGTTAACATGGTTAACATTTAACATATGTTAACATTTTCAGGTCACAGAAAACAAACAGCAATGAAGGGCTAGAAGAAAAACAACAAACCAAAAGACCCCCAGAGAAACCAATTCCCACAAGGAAATATTTCACTACCTGTGTTTAAAAGGGACACTCTACCCTCAAGTCTGAACAGTGAAAGAAGCTTTTTCTATTGGTATTAGAAATCTTTAGAGGATTAACATTCCCTAAGAACACACCCACAAAGCCCTTCAAAAATCCCAGTCCCTTTGGATGACAGTCAATTCTATGCTCAGCCTACAGGCATGACCACACCTATCTCCTGATTTATTAAAAAGCAATTGAAAGCTTCATTGCTTAGTTGGAATGGGCAGATTTTTGATGCCACTCTGTGCTCTAGATCAGACATTCTGGAAAAAAACATGTCAAAAGCCTCATGCTAACTGTGCACTGTACAGAAGTGCTGTGCTTCCCTGGGTCCTGCATATGTCTGTCAGTGCTAAAGCCAACAGAGTTTCAAACTCACCCCCTCCTTAGACCTGAGCATAAAAGGAGTAGAAAACACTTCTTAAAGAAATGGCAAAGGGAAGGCAAACATCTGCTCAGATTAAATACCATTTGCTGTCCAGCTGGGCCATCTGCTGCCGACACGAGTCGAGCCTCCCAGCCAGCTCCTGCTTCATTTTATTGCACCGTTCCTCTGCTGCCTGCCTGGCCTTCTCTGCCTGCTGCAGCCTACAGGGGAAGGAACACACATTTATTTCCAATTCTCTCCTTCCCTGCACCCTCTCACCTTCTTCTTTTAGAGTTACCACAGGGATCTTTATAAAAGCTTGAACTAAAAATGCTAGTGGAGAAAAAAAAATGACTTTCGAAAGCAGTTGTTTCTGACAAAACCCAAAAGCAAAGTTACACCTGTTCTTCAAGTGAAGTTCACACATTTCTCAACAGCCTGCTTATGGAAAGAGCTATGGTTTTCCAGTGGGTCAGTTATGGGCATGTTTGCCTGGGAAGAGAGAACAGCAAGTACAGAGAGATGGAGAAAGTAAAAAAGCTCATGCTGGTACACAGTCCCAAATATCTATGGGGCGTATGGAAGGTCATCCTGTAAAAGTTTATACTGGAAACTTCCTACTGACTTCAATATTGACTTTCTGATCTTGCAATTATTACCTCTCTTCCATTTGTTTCATAGAGGACATCATCTCATTTGTTTTTCCTTCAAAAGAGGATATTGCTTCTGTTTTCTGTTGTAATGAACACTCTGCATTCTGTAGGAAATAGTGAACAGTGTTTAAAGTCTGCCTCCAGATAAAGAATGTTCAGCTTGCTAAAGGCCATGCCTGGGTCTGACTGGAATGTGCAAACAAAATGCTAATAATGCCAGAGCAGACATTGCTCCAGTTGTTTTGTTACAACCTCAGAAAAAACCCAAACCACCTTAACTAAGTTTTGACTTATGAGATCAGCTACAACCAAAAAATGTTATCTTCATGAAAAGCCTGAAGGAAAAAAACCAGATTAAATGGACAGGATAAGAATACCAGTGATGATTTGAATGTAACAGCTGCACTCAGTGGGCATGGAACCAGGAAGCAAAAAGAAACCAACCCCATATAAATACTGCTTTCAAAAGCAAAGGCACACGTCAGCACTGGGGTTTCACTGACTTGCAAGTGTCTGGGAGAGGCAAAGACCTGTTTAAAGCCTGAACAGGCATCAAGAAATAGGCCATAAAAATTGAGACAAATTCCCTCTGGATTTCTGGCACCAGGTATGGGTAAGGAAGGCTTGCTGAACCTCTCACTTCATGCATGGAGAAGCTAATTAAACTTCAGTTTCATTAATGGAAACAAGGTCTGTATATTTTGTGTGAGCACTGCTACACCATGGCTTCCTTGTAGAAATGCTTATCATGCAGTTTTGTATAAAACTAAAAAAACTAAAAAAAACAATGTAAAAGCACAACCCACCTAAACAAGAGAAACCCCACAAAACCATCCCCAGCCCCCTGTACATACCTGGGATTTGTGAAACATCTGCAAGTTAATGGCCTTCACTTCTTCTAACTGTTGACGAAGGGCAACTAAAGTGTCTTGTTTTTCATGAGTATCTTTTTCCAGAAGTTTCATAGCAATTTCCATTTCTGTTTTCATTCCAATTTGTAGCTCCAACTCTTTCTCTAGTTCCTTACAAAGAGATTTCCTAGTGACTGCTATGTAGCCATAGGTCAAGAATAAAACCCAGATAACCCCAAACACAAACTGTGTTTCTGCTATAATGCCAGTGGTTTCTTTAAAAAGAGGCCTTTTATTTCCAACATTCCAGAAGCCCCAATTCCCAGTACCTTACTGACACTGATAATGACCAATGCCCAGCATCTTGCTTGCAATTGCTCTATGAATTCTGAACAGGTGCAAAAGGTGAACAGCTGTCATCTTGTATTTGTAATGTTACAGTAGGCTGAACCCAGTGTCTTTCACTTCACTTTCTATAGTTAAGTTTCCTTACCAGCCTGATTTTTTTTTCTTCTTTCAACTGCTTCCAAACATCACTGTACATTTCATCAAGACCCTGGCGAGACTGCTTGTAAGTATCCAGTTCTACTTTTGTATCCTCTTTTGTTACCTACAAGAAGGATCTACATAAGATCACAAAGTATTTAAAGTGTTCCTTTAATTCTTGTGTGTGACAGTATTTCAATGTGCTATTTCAAGTAAAATCCTACTGTTTTACAATCAGTGATATGGCAAACATTAATAAGCTGGAATTTCAGTAATAAGCAGTCATGAAATTACTGTAGTAATTTCAGCAAATTTCAGTAATGAAATTTAAGCTGAAAAGATACAGTAATGATAAAAATACTTTAATCCTTTACACTTTTTACTTTAATACTTCTAATACTTGGAATTAGTTCTTCCTTTTGCAAGTGTATTTTTGGATGTGTAGTAAAGAACAGTAAAATCTAATGCCTGAGCACACAACACCCAAACCCAGTGACCTGCACAGCAATCTGCTCAACTGTGCTGAGCATTCCAGTGCACAGTGGGCTCAGGAGAACTCACGACAGCTGATCAAAAGGGATCACTTGTTTTAAGGATCCTCATCATCCCTAAAAAGGTGTCCCACCTCTACACTTTTTTCACTCCGTTCACGAATTAATTCATTCTGTTGTTTCAGCTGCTGCTGCTCTTCCTGAAGGGATCCAATTCTGTCAGTAGCTGCTGCAAGCTGTAGGATGAGAACAGATCTATATTTAATCACTGTGCAATCATGCAGCATCTGGAGCAATTCTTAAGTCAGTAGCTCAGTCTCTGCAGCAGCTGTGCTGCTCACTTCCCCTTTTGCTTTCCCCAGGAGCTGCCTGACCCTTCTGCAGCCGTGCCCACTGTCAGCCGAAATTCATGCACTCACCAACATTTGTTCACCAACTTCTGCTTCACACCCTCATCAATTATTTTTAAATATTAACTGGGCAAAGAAAGGCATCATAGTGTGAAAGGTTAAAATCCACCCTGGATCTGTAGTATGAGCTAGAAGTCACAACCCATGCCAACCCATGCCACTCTGTCCAGTCCCCACAGCTCACCAGTATTTTCTCAAATATTTTAGGTGTAAGGTACAGTCTTGGGGAGTTTTGTCTCTGATGGAAAAGAGCTGTGAGAAATACTTAACAGACCAGATACAAACCTCTTCCTGGAGTTTTGAATTGGTCTTTTCTAAACAGTCTATTTTGTTCTGGAGATCTGCAACCGTGCAACTGCAGTGAGAGAGCATAAAAACAATAAATGAAGTGCCAATGTTCAATTTTTACTCCTATCCTCAACAGTATTTTTATAATCTTGCATTTGTTAACAATGAAATACTCTGGTGAGCTGGGGAAAAACTCTGAAGAAGAACAACTGTCCCTCTCAAGCACAGAGGACCATGTTCTTCTGCTGGCAGCCCTGTTCTGGTTTAGCTTTTGTAGTTGTAACACCTCTCCTGCTCAAGAGAGTAAGGGAGGCCTGCTCCTCCCACTGAGCAACCTATGGGGGAAAAGTAGAAACTCTTCCTCTAAGGAATGAATTTCGAGATGCACTTGTAATAGTTTCTCTTGAAAAAAATAGTTCCAAAAGGTTTAATTAATCACCCTGAAAAAAGTAAACTATTACACATACTTGCTTTCTGTATTGCATGTACCTGCAGAAGAGCAGGACTACAAAATGAAACTAAGATTTTTGGGAAATAATCAGAAAAGCCATTTTAACATCAAACAAAAATCTGCAAGACTGGCAATAGAGACATTTAAAGCCATGCTGGAAAAGCTAAATAGGACAAGTGTTTATATATGAGAATAGATGAAGATCCCACCTTAGATGTCGGTTCAGTTCTTCCACATAATGTTTCTGGTCAAGGACAGCTGTAATCCCTCCATCTCTAGATGTAAAAGCAAGAATTTATTGATTGAGAAGAAACTCCTTCATTCCAAAGTGCTATTCTGTACTAGGGCTTTAAGCACAGACCTGCAAACAGAGCTGAAATCTTTTATCCTTTCCTTATAAAAAATACTTGTGCCTGAGCTGCATGAGAAGCACCAGGGAGGGGAAGCAGCTGCTTGGCTGCTTCTCAGCAGCTCCACAGTGAAGTGCTCTGAAGTGACAGCACATAAAATATGAAGACACCTTCATTTGCTAAAGGTCTTAGAAGACCTTAGAAGACCTGATCTGTGGTGCTAACTGCAGTCTCAAATCTTATATTTCACTTAAAATTACTTTTTTTTTCCTCCATAACTGATCTCTCCCTCAAAGACAGCTACTTAGTGGAGTGGGCTTCTGAAACTGTGCTTAGAAACAAAGCAGTGAGTTGGCAATGGGTGACTTGGGAAATCATCTCTTCAAAAACCAAATAAAACCACAATCTAATATTTTGTGTACTTTTAATTTGGTCCCAGCTCAAGACTCAAACTCTCCAAAATGTTGTTAAAATGACCACAAATTCAGTCTCTAAAAGATGTTACTTTTATTTAGGTAACAAAATCTGGTTTGGGTTCTCCTTTTAGGATGATTAATAGTTTAAGTTCTCCAGTCCCATCCTCCCACAGACTGTCTGACAGGTTTGTTCTACAAAAACTGTAAGATTTAGTATTATTAATTCACCATACATACTGTTTGCAATCACTGTCCTGTGTTTCCTTAAGGTACAAGGAAAAATCAATCACTCCAACCTGAAAAATATATTTAACATATTAACACGCCTTCACAGTGCAATTATGCATAGAAACAGGCATTACTGTATATTTGGAAAATGATAAAAATCTGAAGTTAAGATTTAGAGAGACAAATAATACCTATATTCATCCTAGCTGATGCAAACATGCAAGCTAGCATTTGTCATAACAGCATCAAAGTAACCATATTATGTGTGACCAGGCTCCTTGCAGTTATTAGTTTTGACAGTATTTCCATAAACTGCTACTTAGGAACTTCCTTTTAATTCACTGAGGGAAACACAGCAAGCTTCAACACAGGCCATGCTGGAAAGAAATCTGGACTCATCTCAATTAAGTATTTATAGATGTACTTAATTCTACTAGAATCTTATACCAACTGATCCTGTTTAAGCTTTAATCTTCACCTGGGAATCCAAGTCTTCTCCTTTCAAGCAGAGGTTTGCATCAATAACATTCAGTCCAACCAGCAGACCCACAATAACTGCTCCTTCTTCCTCCATCATCAGTGCATCAGGCTCATAAAATTCACTGGAACAAACAGTATAAGGCATCACTGCACATCAAGCAATTAGAATGGCACTTCCATCACTGAAATCATGCAAACAATAATGCAGCCTTTACAAAACTCAGCTCAGTTCTCACTAATTTACTGCATAAAGCAAAAGATTTAGAACTCTCTCAGAAAATACTCTGCAAGTTCCTTTGTAGAGTCACTGCAAAAACAATTAACCACTTGCTCCTCTGCAGGCTGCAAGAACAAGCTTAAACTGGTCAATTAATGACTCTCCCTGGAGCCACAGGAGGTGTCAGTGATTCAGGGAAATTCAGGAATACAGGTCTGTGCTGTTACCTTAACAGATGTTTATGGTCCAGGAGTACTTTGAGATAATCTGCCAGTTTCTTTTGCATGAGTGCTAGATAAAGCCAAGCCCTCCCTCTGCCCACAGCAGTCCTAAAAAGAAAAGTTGCATGTTTTGGTAAAACCAAGGTGTTTTATTAACTAGACTTGTGCAATTCAGTATTTTCAGTTTACAAAGTGAGGGAAAGGACGTTATTTACTAAAAAAAACAACAACAAATCTCTGGGGAAATGAACTGTTGTCTCCAGAACAGAAGCACATTTAAGTATATTCCATTCTTCAGGGAAAGTATATAATAAAGTTTTCTAAATTTGAAAAACCATACATATTGTCAACCACCATAACCAGCCATTAATACATCCTAGTGTTAAAATCAAGTCTATTTCAATCATCCTGAATCCTCAAACCAAATACTATCAGCACAAGCACAAAATGACATAAAATCATGAAAGTGGGGGAAAAAGAGGAAAAAATACCAGTGAAGACTTTAGTAATTTTTAGCAAGGTTATATATAAATGGTTCCAAATGCTGTTTTCAATCTGACAACATTGATTGAGTCAGAAACTCTGAATATTTTGAGATATCCTCCTTATCTCTTGGAGGAGTCAATGATTCCTACACACCCTATATATTTTTTTTTTTTTCTTTGGGAACAAGAGCTTGTTAAGGAAGCCAAGAGACTCCACGAAGGATTCCTTTTCCCAGCAGTATGAGCAAAATGCATCATCCCCAACAATTAACTTACTTCAACTCTGGCAGATTTTTAACACTAGTTGCTATATCTGATGCTTCGGGACAAAGTTTTTCCACTAGCTCCAAAGGACCAAAAAACGATTTGTTCTGTCCAATAAAAGTCTTCTTCACTAAAGGGAGCATACAGAGAGATTTGTGAGGAAAAATGATAGGTTTCTAACTCTAGAATTTAGGCAAATTTTACTTTGTTACTTTGTCTTTACCAGCTTATAACGTATCTGTAGAAAGGGGACATTAAAAATACCCTGACAAGTTTAGGAGGCACAAAATACAGGGCATACAAAGGTAACCACATATCTGTAATACTGACTAGCATGGTATGTTTACAGAATTAACAATGTCATCCAGAAATCAAGCTGGAGCCACAGCAGGACACGACAGAGACTCCTTGACCTGCCTCTCCTCAGCCAGTGCCCACCTTTGAGGCCGTGCTTGAGGCAGTGCTCCAGCACCACGAAGAACTGCTGCAGCGGGGGGAAGTCGGAGTCCAGGCTGCGGCCCAGGCTCAGGGCAGACTGGATGAGGATTTTGATGCTCAGCTTCATCATGTTCATGAGGTTGGCACGCTCCTCCATGGTGTGACACCGCGCACCTGGGGGCACATGGGTGGGGAAAGGAAAGCTGCTTCACAATCACAGATCAATAAGGCTGGAAAAGACCTCTGAGACCATTGAGTCCAATGTACCATCAAAGTAGGCCAGGGCGCTGAGTACCAGATGCAGTTTTTCTTTAAATAGTTCTGGGGACAGTGACTTCACCACATCCCTGGGCTGCCTGTTCCAATGTATAATCACCCTTTCTGTGAAGAAATTCTTCCTAATATTCAACCTAAACCTCCCCTGGTGCAGTTTAAGATTATATCCTGTTATCACTGGTTGCCTTGGAGAAGAGACTGACCCCCACCTGGTTACGGCCTCCTGTCAAGGACTTACAGAGATTAATAAGGCCACCCTGATGCTCCTTGTCTCCAGACTAAACAGCCGCTCCTTATTTGTGCTCCAGAACCTTCCCCAGCTCTGCTGCCCTTCTCTGGGCCCGCTGCAGCCCCTCAATGCCCTTCCTGAATTGAAGAGCCCCGAACTGATCACAGCACTCGAGCTGCGGCGTCCCCATTGCCGAATACCTGGGGAGAATCTGCACGGAGACTCCGCGCAGCTTTTAAACACCCCTCGCCGCGGTACCCGCGCTGGGCCTCCATCCTTGCGGCGGGGGGCGAGCTGGGTTAAACCCCCCCCCCC
>WEIU01004914.1:523247-542952 GCA_013389925.1 Aegithalos caudatus | reverse complement strand
CTGTAGAAATGCTGTGTTGTCCAATAGGAAATAAAAACTAGGTTTCAGAAGGGTTTACATTTTTCTTTACAGAGATACTCTCAATTTTGTCTTAATCTTGAAATAGTGTAACAACTCATGGGATTAGCTTAAAAAGAGTTCAGTGTGCTGCTACCTCCACATTTGCAAAGTTAGAAACTTAGAAAACCCAACCTGGGAAGCATTTTTTAATATAGTTCTGAGTATACAGTTCATTACTGTCACTAAAACACTCAGATTTAGCTTGACTTAAATGTCAGAAAATATTATTCAGGTGTAGAAGACACCAAAGATCACATCTAACTGTTATATTGAATCTTAATTAGCAGGGAGACCATAAAACTCAGAAGCTTCTATGAACTGAGAAAACAACCCTGACATTCTCTGCTCAGTTCTGGATATTTGTTACTGACTTTGATCTCCAGTGATAATCTCCAAAGACCCAGGATTCTGGCTCACTTAAAAATTGCATTTACTTTCAAACTTTGCTGTTAAGTCATTATTACCAAATAACTGGAGGGACTAGAACCTCATAAAAAGCATTTTATTTCCCATTACACGAGTTAGAGTTCAGGCAACAACATTACATAAAGCAAAGCTTGTTTCTTATCTGCAGCTCAGTTTACTTAGTGTTAAATATATTCTGTGCATTGATACTGTGTCCTGTTTGGGTTTTATAACAATCAGCAGTGTTTGTGCAGGTCCCATTAATTTTAGAAAACATCACAATATTTTTAAAAGATGTAATAACCAAGTAGTTGTGAAATGGCCTAATACATCTTTGCTTGAGATAAGATCACACCATGGTTAATGGAATCATCTGGCAAATAGGGAAAAAAAATCATTTTTTTCTTCTAGTTTTTCTTCTTTGATATTTGTTCTTGGCAGGATTATTTCTAATTAGATTGTTCTTTTTCCCAGTCTCAGAAGGGACAATACAGTGAGTGAACAAGCAGACTTTGTAGCTCATGCATCTGAACTGCAGCTAATAAAGTGCACTGACACTGCAGCTAAATTTGCATTTTTAAGAAGTCAATTGTCACGACTAATTACATCATTTCCCTTTGTTATGTGAGAATGTTATGGGAGAAATCTGTGAAAGACTCTGCATCAAACTTCAGATTATTTACACTTTTAGTATGGTTGAGTTTACGAATTTGCAGCGTGGTCTTGAAAAATACTTCAGGTGCTCAGAAGGCTGAGGTGAGTTTTATTTGAGAGGGCCATGTTAAATATTCTCTCATACTTCTCTTGTAATTTAATTAGTACCATATCACCTGTATTATAACAAATTATTGGGATATCAGAATCTGTTTGTTTCTTCCTGACATTTTCATTGTTTTGAAAAGCCAAGTTGAAATCTCATGTCAAAGAAGTTGGAAAATATGGTTGTGTTCATATTTAAACACAAGCAAAGCAACTCTAAGCCTCTTTTCTCATTTCTGCCTTGAATAAGTAAAACCTTTCCTGGTATTTTCTGGGCAAGATACCTACCAAAATCAATAAACTAATACACAGGTTTGCATGAAGTGCTGCAAAAGTAAATGCACCAGGGATCCTTTCTGAATATTTATGTAATGCCCCCATTGCTACCTATTCTGTGGGAATATTATGTGTGAGGACAAATGGGGATCAACACTTGGATGCTGAAAGTGATGCTTGGAGAGGATGAGATCAATTTATCATTGTGAAGTTGGGCTGGAAACTTTTTGGTTGGCTGCTGCACACAAACCCTGATTGCTCTGTGTTACTGAAGCTTATGTTTAGCACGATTTTGTGAGTAGGTTTCAGTCAGGGCTCAACTGGCATATTTTATCCAGAATGGAACTGATACAAACTTGTAACTTTCAGTTTGTGAGATGTTCTGAATTCCATGTTTTGTTTTCATCTCATATTGTAAATCAAAGCACTTTCCAAAACAATTCTCAATGCAGCTTTGAAACTGACACATTGCTGACAAAAATGGTCTGTGATAGCCTAACATAATTTTTTCCATGATTGCTTTGCTGTGTGTATTCTGGGAAATTTCAGGTATGTAACTATGTGTCCTCTGTCCTTTGGGAAACAGGGTGATACCGTTGTCATAAAACATACCAGACAGTATGAAATGTGTAAGTTTTACTTCTGAACTTTTTAACAATGTTACTAATTTTACCTTTCCCTTTGGATTATTTCTGTTTTCCTACATTTTTGATTGCATACTACATTTAATAGCCAAATTGCTTTATTTTCATAGCCATTTTACAATGTTTTCAGGAAAAAGTGTAAATTTTAGATCACGACCTCATTCTGATGGGTCTGCTTAAAAGCTGAAAAAAAAGTGATCTTTTCCCAAAGCTCACCATCTCTGTGAAGTTGTTCTGTTTGGCAGAGAATGGTCAGTCACACTGATTGTGTTAGATCTTACCTAGATTTATTGTTTATCAGTTGCTGTGTGGGTTAACCTTTCTGTAAAACCTGCTGAAAACTTCTGTCCCCAGTATTTCTGTTCCATGGTCAGGTGCAGCTCTTCAGTGATGTAGGTGCATCTTGAAGCTCAAACTTCACGAGCTTACCTAGCAGAAAATTATTAGAGAGAGATAAAAGAATTATTTTCTTAAATGCTTCCTTTATAATTAGTTAATGTGACTTATTTTAATGATGGGAAGTAGAAAAAAGAAAAAGAAGAAGCTAGGGGTGTTGACTTCTATGAAATTTGTGTTCCTAAGACAATGATTCAAAGTAACTTATGATACTGTTACTTGTCTTTTATCAGTGAAAATAATTTAAATATTTTTAAGATCTCTTTCTGTGGCACTGTGCAGTATAGACTTTAATTCCTCTGGCAGTCCCTGTTAATGCAACTGTACATTAATTCAGCCATATCCCAGAGGTATTGATGAGAGCAGTGTTGTGTGCACAGTGATTTTCCCAATCCTGTTGGCACATCCACTCCCTGACCTGTGCCTCAGCCTCTCCCAGGGTCCCATAGGAGGAAATGTCCAGGAAATGTTGATGGATGTTCCTCAGTTGTCATGATGACCGTGGGGACAGACAAATATCTCTGTTGTGGACTTCAGATCTGGCACTCATTCCTGGTTGCCACTCTCAGGAGTTAGGGCTGAAGAGCCACAGTATCTCTGCCCTCTGTTTGGGCTAGAATTTAAACTTGGAAAATAAGAGTAGTGAGGAACTTTTCAATGACCATTTTTAGTGGCAGTGTGAGTTTTCGATCGATTTTTTCTTTTTGTGACTCTTGATTATCTTCTGGTTATCATTGATAAATACTAAGGGAAAGGAAATAGTGTTTGTTCATCTGGTATGCAGGAAGTGTGGTTTGACACAACCAAGTGCCTGTTAAGTGGTAGATCCTCATAAATAATTACATAGGAGTTACTTTAACTTAATTTTACTTTATTTAAGAAACAATGCAAAATGCAGGTGCTTAGTTAATTGGCTTCCAAGAAAGAGGAAATGTAGGACATACATATAATAGTATTTTACATTTAGAAATCCATAGAGACATGAATTTCATTGCATCCATTGTTTTCCTACTCTTGCATATATCAATTTTTTTCCTAATTTCTACCTTTTACACTGTCTCTAGACTAAGTCACTCTCTTGTAGTCTGTGACTGTCAACTCTTCCCTTCAAGAACAGATTATTGACCATTTTTTGAGTTTACTGTTTGTGAAGAAGCTATTTAAATAATTTTAGTAAGGTTGGCTAAAGTCCATAAGTCACATGCTATTTGAGCTTTTTATCTTATTGAATTCAGGAGCCAAAAGTGACATAGTAATGAAAAGTCAGAAGGGGGAGAAGTGGATCAATATATTGCTAAATTCTTATTGAAATTCTCATGCTTAGACTGTTCTGGGCGGTTTTATTTCTGCTTAACATTTGCTGAGTAAAAGTCATTGCCCTAGAGATGCAAGATTTATTGACACACAGAGATGAAAATGATTAGCTAAAAGGTTTCTGCACAAAGAGAATCCGAATCAGCTGAAGCACTACAGGGTGGCTCATATACAGGAGGCTGAGCTATTTCAAATAAGTTATTAATGTTCAAAGCTGAAAGCTGGGGTTGTTAATATTATACCAATTGTTTATCCTTTGCTTCCTTTGTAGGGACCATAAAATTCTGAAAAATTTCAGCTATATATGTAGGCTTATATATTCTATACACACACGTTTTGCTTTTTAGATTTCTTGAAGGCTTTATTATATTTTCATAGATTTATTTTCTAATTAAGCACATGGTTATTTATGTTTAGATACCAGCTTTTGAAGAATTGACTTTATGGAATGTTCCTGCAGTCCTGACAAGCTTAAAGCTCTATGACAATATATTCTGGTTCATTAGGAATCATGCACACTCATGTTTTATTTGATTTCATATGCCACATACTCAGCATCTTGGTACACCCTATTTAGCCTTTCAAACATCTGAAAGATGTCAGCATGATTTGGCTTACAGTGCACATGATCCTGCCAGGAGCACAAGGCAGAACCTCTGCTTTTTGGCCTAATGAAGAGCAAGTTTTGTCCTCAGAATTGACTTTCTCTTGACTTTGTACAGGCAGAGTCTAGTAAAGCCTGGAAAGTTTAATTGTCAGACTGATCAAACTGAATTACAGTGGGGTTCAGTGCTCTCAGAAGTCAAACATAGGGAAAAATTAATGTCCTAACTAGGTGGCATTCAAAAGAGTTTACTAATCTCACTAAAGCTACTTAAAATCCCAGTGTCACTACATTTCCAGTGACAATCTCTAGCGGGCTGCATTTTGCTTCCTTCATCCAGTTGCTGGATGGAACTGGAAAAAAGCCCCCCACAGGAAATCTGTGGTCCTTTGTCAAATCCTGTTGTGTCCTGCCCTGGCACCAGTGCTGGAGGATGTGCTGCCAGTGACAGGGCCTGGGATGAGCAGAGAAGGTGCTGGAAGCTGTGCCCTGAGTCACAGCTGGGTCTGGGGAAGGAGACATCTCACTGTGGAGTCTTGGCCAAAGGACAGGGCTTTATCTAGCTTGCTCTTTCTCCTTCTTAAAGCTGGAACATTCTAAGCAAAAAGTACTAAATAAAAAAGGTTAAATACAACTCACAATTCAGAGAAAATGAGATGAGAGATTATTGAACACCAGACAAACCTGGAAGTATTGAATAATTATATATACTGTTGCATGCAATGTTGTATGAAATTTAATTCTAGGCTTCTCGCAGTTTTTAAAGCTCTGAGCAGGTTTTATTTTGAAATAGAAATGATTAAATGTAATTTTTCAATAGTTTTATATGATTAATGTAACAGGCTGATTTTCCTTTGAGTACATCATAAATACCATTCACATTGGTGTGCTATAT
This sequence comes from Aegithalos caudatus, assembly GCA_013389925.1. Classification (NCBI taxonomy): domain Eukaryota; kingdom Metazoa; phylum Chordata; class Aves; order Passeriformes; family Aegithalidae; genus Aegithalos; species Aegithalos caudatus. The sequence goes on along the minus strand of WEIU01004914.1, from coordinate 537,599 downwards.
ATGGAAAGTTTTATTGCTGCAGCACTTTATGAAATTATTCTTTGGGAAATTATAGATATCCAATGAATAATTCAAGGGAAAGAATAAAACAAAATCTAATAAACTCTGCGTATGACTGAACTTTGACATTATTACAGTAAATGTTCATACACAAACCTCGCTGTTATTGTGGAAAAATGATCCAAGTAGAGACTGACTTTTGTAAGAAATGTTTCCACACTTTAATTGTCAGAGTAGATAAGTGATAATTATTAACAATTTGATAACCTGAACCCCTGACGCTTTCTTCCCTTTCCAGAAAGGTGAAGAGCAAAAGATATAAAACATAAACTGTTGAGGAAATACTGGAATTTTGCCTGGGGTTCCAAGCATTGTAACATTTTCTGTAAGTCTAAAATACTCCTGTAAATCAGAAAATTAAAAACCTTGCAGAAAGTCACATCTTAGAGGATTATACCAATAAGTGCCTGTACCCTTTTCTCCTTTCATTCCTTTGGGGAGACCACAGGGGTGAGGCAGAGGTGCTTACAACAGGTAGAGAATGGAAATGAGAAGAAGAATGTTGTGGTCTTCACTAAGCTGGGAAAAACTGGGGCAAGTAATGAGAGAGACTAAGCAGGTGCCATCTTGGTGGGGTTTTTTTTGGTGTGTGTGTGCAGCTGCAACCCAATTTCCCACCCATACTTAATTACTGGGCTGTGGAAAATAGTTCATAAGCTCTTTAATGCATGCTTTAGACAGGTATGAAGTGTCCCAGCCATGAACATCTTGTTTAACTCCTTACAGGAGCCTTGAGTAACTAGAAAGTGCACAGAAGGATACACCCAAAAGCTTCTCACATGTTTTTACAGTTTCACCATCCTAAAAGACAATGAAATAGGGCAAGAGAGGTGCATTGCCTTCTCAAAAGTGTTAAAGCTGATTTCACACCATACTCCTGCTCTTATCTGTCCTCAGGATTTTGTGCACTCTCCCTTCTCACTGCACAGGTGTCCTGTAGAGCCTGACCCCCTGGCTTAGCACAGAGGGAATATGAATGCCTGCATAGCTTCATGTTATGCACTGACTTGAGAGACAGTTTTAGGCAAGAAACCCCCATCCCAAGCTCAGTGGTTCTTGAGGCTGGGAAAAGGACAGAGCCAAAACAAAGCCCACCCTGAATTTCAAACAGATACAGCAGTTTCAGACATTTGTTAAAAAAATAAACTCCAGTTCCCCTCCCAGAAATTTCCTACAAATATGTCCAATTTTCCTATTTTATTTGGTATATAACATGGCAGCACTTCCTTAATGACTGTAAATCAAAGTAACACCATGGATTTTAAGAGCAGTATATTAATTTATTCCAACTGGTGGGTTTGTGAGGAACTCCAGTGCTCCCAGGGAGAATTATGTTAACAAGGATCTAATCCACTGATTTCGGTGGAGCTGTCCAGCTCACTCCAGGTGGAGAGCTGCCTACATCCTGCCATTATTTCTTTCAAACTTGTTAAACTAAAAAAAGTGCTCACAAGACACAGAAAAAAAGTTATGAGTTTGACATGGTGATGACTGTCCTGGAGTTTCCTTAAGCTGAATGGATCTTTAGGTGTGGAACTGAGTCTTCCTTTCTCCCTGCTGTAGATCCCCAGCTCTTCACCTTGTCCCTGATTTGCATCAGATGAACAATCTGACTGCAGCTGCATCAAAATGCCATGGACTGTGATGCTGTTGAAGTCCCTCCACTGAAAACAGCTGACAAAGTTCTCTAAAACTAATGTAAATAAGAGTAGGATCAAGTCATTTTCTGGTAGTGTTTGCTTGCATTAGAAAAGGAGAAAAAAGAAGGAATGGTGAAAAAAAACACGTAACAAGTGTTCTCATTTGCCTGGAAAAGGCACTAGTGCTTTTTTGGAATTGCCTCCTGATTTGTTATGAAACTCTAAAATTTTTATTTTTAGCTCAGTTTCATGACTAATCACAGTTTGACAAATATGGAAATTTGTAAGTGTGGGGGAATTGATGTGCAGTAGTTTTTGTTCTTTCCCCTGTTCAGTTTGAGGATCTGCATGTTGATGTGTTTATTTTGAATTGATGTTTATTTCAGTAAGCTGAGGGAATTGTTATGATTATTATGAAAGAGCCTGGTATATATGTAAATGAAATGCAGACAAGTAGGAGAAAGGAACTAATTTGCTATTGGAATTTGAGGAAAAGGTATCTTGGTTAAAGCTTCTAGATAAATATTATTCCACATAGCAAACCTGTTTCCTCCTTGTCTTAATGATTTCTTGTATTGTAAATTTGTGTAAAGGAAATTGATTTGGAACACCAACATTAGTTTAGTCAGTCAGTTTATATGTTACTGGAATATTTTAATTTACAAACAGGGTAATATATGTCCACCTTATTTTAAGGAATTTAGGGAAACAATATTCTAGTCAATGTGTGATGACTGGGTGAAGATCTGGGTTTTAAAGTGCAACTAATTTTTAATTCAATTTATTTTGCTTTCAAGGATTTTACTTAGCCAAGCTGCATAGAAATGTGGTTTTTGGAGACTTGGTTCTTTAGATATAATACAGGGAGATTGCTTCTTTTTTGTTTGAAGAAAACTTGTTTTAATGTGAATTACTTTGATACTTGCAGGGTAAACAACACACAGTGGGATCAGTTATCAAAAAGGTGACTTTCTAATGCAAGTTAAAGGCTGAAATGATGAATTTAACATCTGTTAAATAGACTTAATTTCTGGTGACATTATAAACTGAAAAGGGCAACAAGCTCCTTCTTCATCACACGCAGATCTCTCCAAACAGATTACAATTTAGAATGTGTTCAGAACAAGGTAAAATTGCTGAATGGTCTGAAGAATGCAAGTTATCCTGTTAGGGAAATATTTGCTGTCTTTTTAGGATTTTGGCTCATTTTCTTGACAGATATTGCTGGATGCAGTTTTACAATTGTAGAGATGTGCTCTTGGAGCAGATACATGGTGTAAGTAAATATCTACAGTAACTTGCATTATATGACACCTGGCAAGAATCAGTCTCATGTTCTGATATATTAATCAACTGTGTGGTTGAAGGAAATGAGGAAGAAAAACATACATTAACAATAATTTATGATTAATATGTCCTCTGAAGGACACAGTCAAAATTCTTATGTCAGGATGGGCTATGGAATTATTGCCAGTGGATGCTCTGAAGGAAGAATTGACAAGTTATAGCTGAATCCATTACATTTATTCATCTGTGTCCAAGGTGCAAGAAAAAATTTGCAGAATCAAGTTTGCAATGCAGCTTTTGTGAAGATGCTGCACAATGAAATACCTGCAGGTTTGATGCATTCTGGTACAATTACTTTGCAACAGGACTTCCTAGTGCTGTATGATTTCTTTTCATGGTAATCTGCCCCCTGTGTTTTACAAATACATTTTTAGTCCATTTCCCTCCAAACCCTTTTCTCTCTTCAAGGCAGTCATCATATATCTACTATTTGTACTTATCTGATGAGTCTGTTATAGTATTCATCTAATCATTTCCCTTTGTTTTTATTGCTTGTGAATGATGGGATATATTCTAGCTTTACAGCTAAAATTAATTTGAAAGATTGTTTTTATAGCTGATTATTTTTATGTTCATTTCTGAACTATAATTCATGTGCTACTAGTTAAAATACTTTTTCATGGATACACTTCCAAGTCTTTCATTTAGTGATATTTTCAAAGACATTACAATTGTTCCAAAGCTTTCTAGCAGAAAAATTCACTTATGGAATAGGCCTAGGCCATTTGTTTATCTTGTGGTTTTCATAATCTGTACCAGCTCTGGTCTTCATTTTCTGGGAAGTTTTTTCTCTCCAGAAAAGACACTGTTTGCTTTATGTAAGAGCCAGCTCTAGACTCTGAACCACTGCAAATTAGAAAGGTGGCATCTGTGGAACAACCACACATCCTCCTCAGTGCATTTGTCTCAAGTGTTACCATTTCTCTGAACCTGAGCACACAGAGGTCAAGAAAACATGGCTATAAAGGCACCACACCTTGACCCTTCCAGAACTGCATCTCTGAGAAGCATAACAAGAATTTATAGAATAAATGTTCTTTATAAAACATTTCTACTAAATCAAAAATACACTGCAAAGCCAGAGCTAAGAAAAGGATAGAAAGAACTCTGCCTACAGAGGCTGACTTGTTTTCCAGCATTGTTATTTTGTAATCCTTCCACTTCATCCTGACAATTTTCTTCTGAGTTATAACATAATTCCCCATCCCCACAATTCATTTTGTAAATACCATAATTGACTACCATTCAGAAAAGTGTGATTTCTTCTTGACTTATGTTCTAAAGGGCTCAATCATGGGCCTTGCTCTGATACAAAACTGGCTTCAAGCTGCTTTGAAGATTGCAGCACAATCCAAACACATCCCAACATTTTTAAAACAAGGATTCAACAATATTCTAATATCACTTACAGGAGTGTGCTGAGATCTTTGTACCTTTTGAGAGAGGGAATGTCAGTAATGGGAAAATCTGAGGGGTTCAATTTTTAGCATGGTAATACTTTGATAATTTCTTCCTTCCATTTTTTTTCTTCTCCTGAGGTTATTAGTTCTTTTACCTTACACTTGTGCCCTGTACATTTTAATTAAAATCCTTTTCCCAGAATAGAAGGGAAATGATGACTATGAAATTTTAATGAAATGCTTATTTTTATGAAATATTTATACTTTTTCATTCTAGTAAACATTTTTTCATTGTCATTTTGAGACAGCAGGTGCTTGAAGGGCTTTTATTTTGTATTTTCAATGAAAGTTTGATATTATTTGATGTAAATATCTTTTGACAAGCTAAGGGTATCACTGGGTCACAGCAAAGGTAGTCACCCAGAGGACAGATTCACTGAGGTGTGCTGTCAGACTCATTTTCCATGCAGCCAATCATTTAATAGGAAAGATGGTATCACTCCTGTTTAATAAAATGAGTTTTACTTTGGAGAACCAGCAAAGAACCTTGCAGAGTTTGACATTTACTGTTAGACAGAAAGAAGAGTGATGCAGTTGCTAATGACTGTGTTGTCACCAGGTGTCTAAGAATCAAACATTATAGCAACAGGTTTTTTGCTCAGCACTAATGATTCTGTTTGAACAGTGAATCGATGAGCAAAACAGAAGCTAATGTCCTGTTCATGTGTACCTTTAGTCCTACAGAGCTTATTTCTGAGAAAATCTCACTTTTCTGAGGAGGTTGATATAATTTCAGCCAGTTAGGACTTTATAGCCCATTTTAAGTATCCACTTATGTGCCCAAGCAAGATGGTTTTAATGTAGGTTGAAAGGTGGCAAATGATTACAGATGGCAATCTGATGGGAAGGCTGAGGTCTGGTAGCCAGTCCCATGCCTTGAGTTCCATCCTTATGGTTTATGAATAGAAGGACCTTCACACTGTTTGTCCTGTATATTACCATAAAAAAAAAATATTGTTAAAATTGACCAAGGCAGAGAGTTTCTGTCCACACTGTACTGGACTGCAAGCAGTCTGTTTTGTGTTTTGGTGCTATGCATGGAGATGCACTGGAGTCTGTCACACGTGGGACTGCAGCATGTGTTTGTAGGAACAGACCCTCAGAGCTGCTGAGACAGAATCTGTTGGGTATAAGCAGCCCTGCTAGTGAGGTCTAGCATGTGGCTCTCTCCTTCAGACATGTCTGGCTGCTCAGTTCCCTGAGCACTGAGTGTGATTCTATAATTTATCTGTCTTTTCTGGCCATTAGACCCTGCCATGCCTTCTACCATCTCAGCAGCCTCAGCCTCCCTTGCAGTTGTTTGCAATAGCACCCCACAGCAATAGAAGGGATGGCTGAGTAAAGATAGAAGGAAAATTAATCTTCTGTGGGATTTTTTATGTTCAGTAAGAAAGAACACTATGGAACATTGAGCCAGTGTGACACCAAAACAGAAAGTCAGAGTACTGTGACCAAAAGAAGGGTTGCTACTCTGATCAGGAACAAATAAATGGGGGAGATGCTTCTGTGGGACCAAAGCAGAGATAAGACCTGTCTCATCTAAGACATTTTCTCCTTGAAAGCATTGGATTTCTTCTGATCCAGGACAAAGTGTGAAGTTCTGGGTTCTTACTCAGTCCTCACTTTAGCAAATACTCATCCAAGCTAGTGCCAGAACTGAAGTCTTCAGCTATGAGGCTGCTCTCAAATTCTCATAAAATGCATTGCTTTTTCTTCCTCATCATATCATGTCATCTCATATCAAGATAGTGCAAACATCAATGCCATTTAATGAACTGTAATGGCAGCTCATTGGTTCCAGGCAATAACTTTTTATTTAGCTATATTATGCAAAGATTAATATTAGAATGATAACTTCATCGGATTATTATTTTTAAGCTGTCCCAATTTTATGGACATTGTATGACTAAATTGTATTTGTTCTTATTCTTCCCCTTGCAAGCACAGTTTCCCTAATATTAAATCTTCCAACATCCTGCATCCTTTCTATCAGGGTGTGCTGTTGCTGAGCAACACCAGATTTGCTCTTTAAAATTATCCAGGTTTCTTTAGCCAGCTTTGTGAGTTGGTGCAGCAGGGAAGCAGTAATATGCCTAATGCTTTAAAAATATACATAATTTTTATTCAAACTATTTATTAATGTTTCTTGTCTTTGGGCCATCATACATGGGTATGTGGCTATACATTTAAAAATAATACAGTTGCACATACTTTTTAATTCTGCTATGAGGATTTTTGTAATTACATAACTGTACTTGTATAACATACATTAACTCTTTATACATAGGTGTGAGGAAAGAGAAAAATTAAAACATACATATACTTGAGAAAGTTCTTATCAGAGAGGATATTAATTGATTTTTCCTCCCTAAGGCATATACAGCTGAACTGTCTAGATGGTCATAAAGTTGACAAAATGTTTCTTTTGACCTTATAATTGAGTGTTGTAGGAGCTATTTTCCTGTATATTAAGTAATATTAACTATTTCAACGCAGACCCTGATGTAGGATCATGTATGTTCCAAATGTTTTATTCTTTAGTGTTAATTTTTAATGAGAATAGCAAAAACCTTTCATTACTTACTTTATTGAACTGTTCCTGTGAATATGACCTTTGGCAGCAAGGTTATTAAACATGTCTGTAATATTTGCACATATGGCCAACATCTGATTAGTGGGGTTGTAAAACAGGAGAGAGGCTGAGGTCTTCCTCACCTGGTGGAAGTTCAGACTCCTAAGAACCCTTGTGAAAACTGGAAACCCCAGCCCCAGCAGAGGATATTCAGTGCCTCCCTGCTCCCGTGCCCTAGCACAGGAACGCTTTGGGAAAGAGGAGCCTTGAGCATCTGAGCTGTTTACCAGGAGCTGAGGCTGTTTGAAGCATGTTCTTTCCTGTGCCCAGCAGAAAGTAATGTTAGCATGAGTTCAGACTGTTAGAACAAGGCACTGGGAGAACAAACCAGTGGCAGCAAGTTTGGAAACGGAGCTGCACTTTCAGACACAGAAAGGAAGAGACTGGGCTGCAGCTTCACACCTGCTTTCAGTTGATTTTCAGCTTGCTGTTACTAAACACAGCAATATCTTCATTCCCTGCCCTTCATCCTCAGCAGCATATGTTCACTGTTCTCCAGAGCTGGTGCTTGTAGAGTTTTGCAATCAGTTATGTCAGGGAGCTTATTTGAGTAAAAATGAATATTTGAGGGGGTCTTGCTGGTTTGGTTTGCAGTTGCATCAGTTTCTGTGTCAGACTCGATGTGCAACCTTGGGAGAGCTAAAGCCAGGGTTACTGAGGGAATGAGAAGGAGTAGTTTCATAGAGAGGGGAATTTAGAAGTCCCCCATTTCCCTGGCAGACTGGCTTTATGCTGGATTAAAGCAGCTGTGTAACCATGGCCTAATTCCTCCTAGGATAGCTAAAGGGTTTTACAGGTGCTCTGTGTTTGTTTTTTTTGTTTTGTTTTTTTTTTCTGAAGCTTGTAAATACCTGCTTTGCAGAGGAATAATGCTGCAAGAACCTCGTGTGTGAACCCATGAAGGTTTATGGGACTTCTTTGCTCTTTGTGTGATATAAGAGGAGGGAGTTCTGGGAAGATACTTTTGCATAAACCAACAGTGTAGCCCTCAGCTGAAAGTGGAAGACTCTTGCCTATTCTCCATCATAGCTTCCTTCTTATTGTCTCTCTTCTTGTGTGCTGAAGTCAGTTTAACGATTAGAGATCAATTTTAAATTAAAAGCAGAGAATATCCAACCCCTGGAAGATCAAAAGAAGGAGGCAGTTGAATACACATGCAGAACACAGACAGCTAGAACAAATCCTTTGGCAGCCATTGCAGAGGAGGCAAGGAAGAAAAGCACAGCAAATAATGATCTGAAAATGTTGATTACCACATTTTTAAAGCTGTGAGAGCTCCTTGAAAATGTTGACCCAAGCAATGATTACACCTAAGAGAAACAAAAGGTAATTACTTATGAGATAATAGATCCAAGAAGGAAGGGAAAAATAGTATCAGGGGAAAGTGTTAAAATGTTGTGCAAAGGATGAAAGGATATTTTAAGTCCAGATGTTCCTTTATGAATTTATGGGAAATGAGCCTGCATTTGAATAGTACTTTGAAAGCTCTCCAAGGAGAAAAAAAAAAAGGCATTTTTAAATTCTGTAATTCTATATTAGAATTCATGGGAGAAGTCTTTGTATTAATCAGCTTTCAGAAGGATGTTCTCAGATACAACTTTGTATTTCTCTTTAAGAATCTCATTTCCAGCAATGTTTGTAAAAAGAATTGGCTGCACTTAAGTTGTTGATGTACTTGCAGCACAATTTATGACACTAACAGGCAATATCTGTATTTCCTTGTTTGGTTGTGTTCTGCATGCAGTTTCTCACCTGTCTCCCATCTCTTTGCATGGATGATAAGCTCTCTCTGGACAGAGATAATTTTTGATTCTGTGTTGCTACACACATTGTGTGTCTGGGTCCCAGCCCTTGGCTACGAATCCTGCTTCGTGTCACAACATGGATAATGTCATTCAAATACCACTAAACTTTTCCATGCTTCAAAGTCTTCTGGCCTCTAACCTGTGCCCGTAACAGTGAATTTCTGCTGCCATTTCTGAAGTAAGTTTGGCTGCTTTGGACTCCTGACCCTCCCTGACCCAATTTATCAAACTGAGTGACAGTAATTCCATTATGTTGAACAGCTAGTTGGAGAAGAAAAATAGACTAAGAAGTGAACCACATGGGCTCAAAAAGTATTAAAACAAAGAAAATAGCTCAATGTTTGTCACTAAAAAAAAACCCCAAACCCTGAGATTTTTTAGTTAATCTCTTTATAAGGTATTAAAAAAGTAGATGCTATATGTTTTGCTGAATCATAGCAGCATTATAGGAAAATAATAATAACAAAAAACATGAATCCATGCAGTAGACATTGGGCAGGTTCTTTAGGATGGAAGACAAACTTAAGTATACTATGTAGGTTCTAAAATTTACAAGTTACTTTGTATTTAGTTTCCTTCTTGGTAGAGCATTGAAGATATTTGCACATGGCCAAAGTCTCTGGCAGCACCTTTCAAAAGCTGACAATTTTCTTGCTGCCATTGGTTTACATTTTCACATTACCAGCAAACAAAGTCTTGAAGAAAGACCATGGGCAGTTAATTAACTGGAAGAGTTAGCTGAAGGTGGAGGAAGAGTGGGTTTGATAAATGAGGCTGTTGTTGCTTGCTCAGTAGTTGAAGGGATTTGAAGCTTCTGGCACCAGACCTCTGCAGGTCAGAGAGCAGCTCACCAGTTTGGTGTAGAGTACTTCAGCTCTTATGAAATCAAATTATATCCACTCAGATAAGTGAACTTATGCTTAACTTAAATCATACTGCAAAGCATTCGAGAAAACATTTTCTCCCAATTATGTGAAAATGAAGCTAGCCAAAGTCTTGAGAGATGAAGGATGTTTTAATGATATGCTTGATATTTCAAGATCTTTAATTTCAGTTTTTCAAAGTCACAAGTAGCCATGAATGCTGCACATCATTATCTAAAACAAACACTTCATGATTTCCCTAAGCACATCCTGGAAATAATGATCAGTTGCCGCCCACAGAAGATAACAAACAACAAATACTGCACTGTAAAAAGAAAGAAATTTTGCATTGGAGTGCTCACCCTATGCCTCTTTAAATTTGCACATTATTCAGATGGTATCTAACAGAGTTTTTATTTATACACCAAAAGTTAAACTCATTAAAAAGTGCCACCACACAGGCAACTCAAGATGTATATTTATTTTCCAAAATCTCATTAAGCTCAGGTACTTCTTCTACATTTTCTTTCCTAATAATGAAGCACACACAGTTTTTCTGCTAACACTGAATGAGGAATTTTTTAAAACAAGGTGCACAATTCTTAGAGACAAATCTGTTAGGACAAATGTATTCTGCCTGCTTTTGGCTTAGTCATCTGCCAAGGACTTCTTTCAACACCTTGCCTGGTCCTCCAGGTATACTTTACTACTACTTAACTCCAAATGCTTAAGTATAATAAAACTGCATATTATTAGTAATTGGAAGGGAGCATGAGAAACAATAACAAAGGCTTCCAAATATAAAGTTTCCTCTCAATGTGGAGTGTTTTGGGGGTTTATATAATTAAAACCAGCACTATATCACAGAAAAAGCAGTTTGGAATTTGTCAGTCAAGTTATTCCCTCGGCAACATCATCATTTTATTGCCCTGCCAGGAATGTGTGTATTTGTCCACACATGTCAGTAACTCCTTGCTAGTGAACCTGTGCTCACAGGAATATTTATAGAATATATAAATATAGAAAAACAGATAACATTTACAATAAATATATATATATTTATTATATAAATATGAAAAACCCAGACAAGCACCCCCTATCTATTAGTGATTGAAAAAAATGTATGAACTTTACATAACTGACTTGTCTAAATGCTTTGGCCTATCCTCAAAAGTTTCTCATTTTTCAAAATTGTTTTCAACTGGAATGACATTTTGAATTCCTCCTAGTATGAGTAATTGGACTAAAGCCTGGCAAGTATTTGTTACATTGAAAAAAATGATTAAAAAAAGGTGCAACTTCCAGTGATTTTTTTCTTTTATTTTTTCCCCGCTCTTTTTCCTGAAAGGTTCTGTAATTTAGTACAAAGGACAACATCAAAAGAACAAACTTAAATCCTCTCTCCTCATTTTTAGGGACTTGTTAATGTGACAGTGATATTTATTTTTGGCTTTTTGAATTCTCTGCAGATTCACCTTTTGTTCATTTATGAAATAGTCTTTTGAAGAGATGTTCAAAATTGAGATGTTTAATGGAAATATGTGATTAACACCCAAGCCTACCTGAAATGTCCTGGGAAAATATCTATTGTCTGTAAATGTGAATAAAGTATCTCTCTAAGTTCTATAGCCAAGTTTTCCAACTTCTTTATAGCTCAGTCTTCATTGCAGGGGATTAAGGAGAGGGAGTTACACTTCTTTATTTTCATTATTGTAATAAAAGATAAGTATTGTTTAATAAGTATGTGAGGATGAATTCAGCAATAGGGCTTGAAGACTAATGAAAACATTAACTTTATAATCTTCCTAGAATTGCCGTTTCCATAATCCAAGAATATTCCACTTAATCAGAACCATTATGACAGTTCCTGATTTTCTTTTCCCATGGGTAGTACCACAACCTGACATAACTTCCTGAAAAGTCATGGAAAAAGTTGTCATTGTGTAATATGAATGTCCCTTCCCATGCCCAGCCCAACATCTGTGCAGATGTGATGGAAGTGAATTATGCAGAACATGGTGAAGCATCAAATATTTACTGAGGAGGAGCCTGTTGCAGCCAGAGATGTCTCTGCTCCTTGAGATTTTACTCTGTACCAGAATAAGGGTGGCTTAATTTTCCAAAGATTATCAACCTGTGGTAAGGACTTGGTGTGCAGTGCTTGTAACCTTTGTTTAAAACCTGTTATTGAGTTTCTTTCTAGTGATGAAGTATTCACTGCTGAGAAACTATCCTGAGCACGATGATAAAACACTGCAGATGCCTAGCTGGGGATGTTCATCTCTAAAGGTGGTGTTTTTTACAGCTGAAATAGGTTATGCTAAAATACTCCCAGTAGGCCTAATTAAAACTGGGAAGCAAGTGAATGCCATATTTGCCATCTTTATGTTTTGATGCTCTTAACCTATAGTACATGCATTTATGCTTCAATAAAATTCATTAAGAACAAGATAACTCAGGGATAAATGGCAGGAATTGTAATCATTGGATTATAAACCTATGACAGTATTTTACAGTAGTCATAATGAATTTCAGAAAACTCCTTCCAGTAACTTTGGGTTTAATCCAAAGAGTATCATAAAGCACTAAATGGTCCTTTATATGAACAAATATTGAGTTTTCTTCATGTTGTTGTACATGTGAGGTACTGGCATACAAACCACAGTAACTAGAGAATCCTTTTCTCAAGGTATTAGGGTGAACTGAAAAGAATTTCCAGAAGGGAAATGTCCTTGTCTCTCTGTCTTCAGTGCAATAATCATTGCTCTCCTCTTTGGTTTGATATTGGCTTTCAGATTTCCAGTTTCACATCAGATCTTACTGGATTGGGACATAAAACTTTGTCATCCTCTTTGTTTTTACTGTATCCTCTGTACTCATTTGAGGCATTGCCATGAGATTCAGATCTCATGCTGAAAGTACATAATGATTAATAATTACTCAATAATTAAAACTCCATATTAAAAAGAGAAACATTTTAAAGACAGTATTTCTTTGGCTAAATAGTTTTCTTAATTATTATAAGACCATATCCTCAATACTTTATTGACCTTCAAGCACATATAATTGTCACGTTCTAATAGACAGTCTTTATTTTTCTTAATTGTTTTTCAGTTTCCCACAGGACTTGTATATCGACAAACTCTTTTAAATGCTGATTTAAATAGTAGCTTGCATCTTTAGTGTTTATTAAGCTTTCAAATGCCTCCCTTGTGTGTCCATGTGACCCGGAGCTAATGGCTGGGTCCTAGGCAGGACAGTGACCTCTAATGGTAAATGAGCAGCTCACAGAATGAACTGCAGTGACTTTTCTCATTGTACTCGCAATGAAACTGCCTTTTCTGTGCCTCTCTTCAGGGCCACAGGAGGCCCAGGCCGAGCAGTGGTGTCCCAAGGCAGCCAGAGAATTGGGGGAGCAGCCCAGAGCCTGAGCCCCTGCCTGAGCCTGGGCAGTTCCTCCGGAGAAACCGGGGTGGGTAATGCGGTCACTGCAGGTGAGACAGCAGAAAACCCTTTGCAAAGCTGTCACCCCATGTTATATCACCTCATCTCTTTGAACAGTGTCAGAAAAAGGCAAGTTCTGCTCCCTTTCCAGATCCTTCCCAGAGAAAGGTGTGCCCTGGTCACTCTCCTAGCAGATTCCAGAGTATCTTGGTTGTACTGGAGTGTTGAGAAACCCTGGGCCAGTTTTACTGCTTCTAAAAAGGCACTGGCAGCTTTTTGTAGGAGAAGGTAGAGTCTAGAGCACAGCTAGAAAACGTGGGACAGACAGAGATCTGCTTGATCTCAGAGAGATGAGCTGGGAAGTAATGTGATAATCTCCTTTTTCTTTTCTGGTTAAATGTGGCAAAACTTTTACCATTCCGTATGCAAAAATTGCGACCAACACAAATTCGGTCTGTATTTAATGTATAGACATCACAACTTTGTGATTATTTGGAACCTCTTAATAGCATCTCCCTTTTGTCTTCATAATACTAAATCACATTACAAAATCACCTTTTGCTGCTGGAGCTGGGATGATGCTGTGCTGGTAGGACACACACAGATGTGCTGCACGTGGATCTTTCAGCACCAACCCCAGGCTGGTGCCAGCAGCATCCAGCAGTGCTAACACAGTGCTTGCTTTGCACTTGTGGGTGCAATCAGCAGGTCAAGATGAGAAACATTTGTCAAGGTGGAGTCTGATCAAAGCAAATGAGCACATTTCTTCCCCAATGTAATCCTGAGTTTGATTTGTTCACTTTTAGCTGTGTGGGAGACTGGAGATGGTTTAGGCAGGAAATGTCCCAGAAGCTCGAACAGGAACTGCTTTGCAACTGCTTTGGCTGAACTTATCCTGCATCTCAGGAATGTCATCTTTTATTTTTTTGCTGAAATTCACATCTTGATTTTTCTAACAGTTGGCAGAGATTTTTATTTTGCCACTTGGTGTATTACACAAATATAGGCTGCAGATATAGGCTGCAGTTTCCAGGAATCCAAGGTTTTTTCACACTTATTTCTAATATTACTGTAATTTTGTGTGTTTCAGGTTCTTTTTTT
>WEIU01004914.1:492219-523236 GCA_013389925.1 Aegithalos caudatus | reverse complement strand
TTTTTTTTTTTTTTTTTTTTCCCACAGCATTATGATCTGGTTTGCTTTTAGCAGCTGTAACAAGAATATCAGTGTTGACAGTTTCTGGTTTCATCAGTGAGATTGTCAAAATTAATCTGAAATCTCAAATCTGTCCCTGACTGATTGTTTCTGTGCTGAGATCACAAGGGGTTTATTATTGTAATTTTTTTTTTTTCAATGTTTGTTCTTGAATACTTCTAGCATTCTGGGAAAAAAAATTTGTGAAAAAAAATCTGTGATTTGAGCCTTAATTTAAAAATGGATTTCAAAGAACAGACTGTTCCTGTACACATCACTGGATAGATACACCATTGAGAACATATCAAATGCTTGTACTATTATTGTAATATTTAAGGCTCCTATTTTAAATATAAACAAATAATCGAGATTCATTGGGAACTGGTAATCAGTAGACTGAAGAACTTTGCCAAAATAGCTGAATTTCCATCGTGGGCTTTTTCTGAAGTAAGAATAACAATGTTGAAATCCTATTAAAACAGCCAAGGGGGAAGGTAACGGAGTTTGTAACTTCCAAAATCTATTCCCTGGTGAAGTCAGAAAGTATAATATTTTAAGACTTGTATGATGGCAGAGAGTAGATTAAAAGTGTGCAGAGAGATCATGGAAAATGTATTTTATTATTCCTTCTTGGTAGAGTATTCCTTTTTGTCAAAATTGCAAACTTCAGGTTAATGTTATAAACTGAGATTTAAGTTAAGGAAGCACAAGCAGTGTTGTATGGGCCTTCCTCATGCTCCATATAAGCATATTAAACTAGACTGATTATCTTGGAGTTTTCTAATCTGCACTAACTGGATAATTTGGGGTAGACTTAAAATTATTTGATATAATAATTAACTCTCCCAAATAGATTTTTTCCTGAGAACTACTGGAAGATTTAATTTAACAAATAAACACTTTGTGATAATTCCCCAATATATATAAAAAATCCAAGTACTATTTCATAATCCTACAAAAAATTGCAGGAGGTTAGGTTGTCAGGAAACTTTAGTGGAGTTTCAACTTTAATGTGAGCAAGTGAATTGAGGGCTCTTGTATAGTCAGTAAAAGAAGATATAAATGTTTACTGGTGCTCAGTTCTTGTAAAGCAGTGCTTTATAATTTACCATTCTTTTTTGCCTGCATGTTTCCATCTTTTTATATGTTTGTATTAGATATAAATAAAATGTAATAGGATATAGAGGATATAGGTAAAACATATATTTCTGTGGTGCTGTTTCCAATAGTTCATATGTAATATTTCCTGCTTTCTGGTCTAAGTACCTGGTGGACTTTAGAAGTACTTTCTGGAATGAACTGTTTATACTTTGCCTTTAAAATCCAGTGTGATACATGGTGATATGGAGAATAATAACTCAGTTTAATTAAAAAAATTTGGTGCATAGTCCTTTGTAGATGTGACAAATAGAGAGATATATATCCTCCAGATTTGTGTATTCATGTCTCTGCAAATTAGCAGTGATTATGTTTTAACAAGGCACAAACAGCTAATAATACAATAACAACATTTCATCTGTGTTCTGAAATGACAATCAATGAACAATCTGAAGCTAATGACTGTGTAGTGTATTTGGAACTTCATAATGATTTGGGCTTCTTTGCTGTTTTTCTGGGGACACCTGTGTCTTCAGCAGTGGCAGAATGAAAAGATTAAAATAGTGCTAATGATTAAACTCTACAAATTAATATACAGGGATAATAAAAATATTGTAGGTGACCTGACCTTTGAGGTGCAATTATACACTATCTATGGTGGATTATGACAATTTCCTGTATGGTTCTATCAGTCCAGCTTAAACATGGGCACTGGGAAGAGCAAACAGAAGAACATTGCCATGTAATGTAGGTACAGGTGCACCAGTGTTTGGAAGGCACACAGAAATATCTGCCTGCTTGTGTCCTGCCTGTGGTACCACAAGTCTCCTTCTGTGGGAGCTCAGAACCTGAAAAACAAAAACTTCACAAAGTTAACAATAAATACTTCTCCAAAGCCATTTTTAGGAGCTGCCACCCATCACAATGAGGTGGAAACAGAGGTGATAATGCAATGGCCTGTCCAGGGATGCAGGTAAAACCCTGGTGCACTCCAGGGCTCAGCTGAATAGTGCAGCACAGTAAGAATGTCTCCTATATCTGTTCTCTAAATCCTACAAGAACTTCTACATGTATCCCTGATTTTATGATAGTTTATGATCCCCTGTTAAGATTTTATAATGTGGAACTTGAGTTTTCACAGGACGTGTCTTCTAAAAGAAAGCTTTGAAAATCACTAAGAAATGTTGTGACTTGAAAAGTGTGTGTGCAGTCATTGAATTCTACAGCACCCAGAGACACAAATCAGTCACACAAGATTATTTAGGCAACATGACTTAAGTTTTTAAGTTCTTGAATTTTAAAGTCTATATTGCAAGCATGAATATGCACTATTTAAAAGAGAGAAAATCTGATGAAATTTTTGGTGGCTTGTACCTTGAACCACAGATTTTGTGGAGAGAACAGACTTTTTAAATGAAAGGAAACAGTTCAAATTTAGGACAAATAACCACATAAAGAGTATGAAATTCTACAATTAACCTTAAAATCTACCTCTGTAGAATTGCAGATTAATTGGTCTTATGTCTCAATCAACCATGAACAAGCAATACAGTGCTTTGAACAAAAGAATAGCAGATTTCAGCATAGCAATAAATTGGATTCTTAGTGTATCTGTATTAGGGAATTTAATCCTGTAATTCTTCTGTGTCACTAACTTGACTCTAGGTCATGGTAAATGATCCCCCCAAAATTCTTAGTCTGTTCAAAACCCATATCAGGTAAGATGGACATAAATGTCTTGTTTGACAAGTGTGTGTGATTTAGAAACACTTTTCACTTAACTGTAAACATCATAATAGCTGATCATAGCATCATAAGTCACTGATAGGTTGGAAGTACTATTATATTTGTCAAAAGCACCCTGAGATAGATTTTTAAATTTATTTTAGTTTGTACACCTTTCAGAAATTCAGCTGGAACTGGAAAAGGAGCTTGATTTGCTGTATTGTGGGAACAGAACACCTAGTAATCCAAGTAGACTAAAACCTACAATGACTAAACAGGGAAATTTTTTTTTTAAGTAATTTCTAAGAAACTATGGAGGATGCAAAACTTAAAATACATGCAGTCAATGACTGCATTTTATATAAAATAGCTGTGAAATTTTATTGAATTTGGATGGGACACATTTAGGGGTTAACACTGTTCAGCACATGGTGTCCACTGTGGCTCTGAAGTCAATCAAGTATGAATTTGTACATCTCATGCTGAAGGATAAGTGCAATGTGATGTGACGGTTTTTCTGCCTTTCTTCTTGAAACAACCAGATTTATTTGAAATGGGTGAGCTGTTGTATTCAATCTGTTCACAGTAGCTCCCTTCCTATCTTCTTAGCTGCCATTAACATTAACTGCAGGTATGCACAGAGAAAGGAAATTAAATGTCTTAATTTTCTTGCATCTGGTAGACAGCTGTACTTTAAAAGCACACCATAGAGGAGAGTAAGGAGAGAATAGCACTTCCTTTTATGTGCTGATCCCTGCTGTAATAAATACAGGATAGGAAATGAAGTATTACAATATCCAACTACCATTGAAGATTTTACAACTAAACCCCTGGACAGCATGTTGGAAAGGGATTAACAAATTACTGTTCAAAACTCACTTGTGGACAAATTCAAATAGTACATGGCAGCTTGGGAACATCCCGACCATACAATTGGACAGAATTAATGTGGGAAAAAATGTTATTTTTCCAGTCTGTGCATATTTATGGTGAATCTATGGCAGTCCTATTTTTTCTGAAAGTGAGACAGCAGCATCATTTTCCTCAAGCACCTCTGTACACAAGAATCTAAAATTAGCTCAGTATTATTAAGCATTGCCTGTGACAGGATCAGACTCTCAGCACCAGAGATCAGGGCTGCTGGCTCATGGAGAAAACCAGGTTAAGGAGAGAGTTGTTGATGTTATAAACACTGACTGAGCTGCTCACAGCTGGCTCAGACACCCTCTGTGTCAAACACATATTAAGTGACCAAACACTTGATCCAGATCACAATACAATGAGTTATCATTTTCTAGGACCCACTCAGGTTAGTGTTTACTGCTCTGCTGTGGGTGCAATGTTTTACCTGGGATGCATTTTCATGATCAGACCGAGGTGATCTGTGATAAGTGGCCACTGATCTCCCATTCTTCAGCTTGCCCAGGGCAGAAGGTGGGACAGCCCATTTTGGTGACAGTGCAGTTTTAGTTTGGATTAAACTGATTATGAAACCACATCCTTACACAGCAATGTCAGTGTAATAGGAATGTAGAAAACAATTGCATTGTCATATGAATGAGCAAATTATTTTCTTCAATAAGAATACTAATTTTTTTTATCCTAACGTGTGTCTTTCCATGTCCTGCAATTTGCCAGTCACCATAGTGCAGCTGTAGCAATGATCCTAAAATCCATTTTACATGGATGTATAACAGAACTTGTCTTTTACCCAAAAGACCTGATCTGATCAGGAAAAAATAAGCTCCAACCTCAACTAATCCTTTTCTTTCAACTCCTCAGTCAGATTAATAGTGCAAACTCCCTCACAGAATCCCTAATTGCTTCTAATTTTTTCATCCGTGGACACAATTTTCTTTTATTTTTGTTTGCAGTGGAGAGCTTATCATTTTCAGCACATCCAAATAATCATCTTAGTTTTTCAGTTTCTGTATAGTTTTGAAGAATTGCCAATTTACAAGTGGTCAGTCAGCACAGTACTCAGTGTGTGCTTTCTAGTAGACTGTGACAAATTTTTGCAAATTTTCCTATGTGAAGATTATTCTAAAAGGGAAAGTGGGCACTGACAATTCCTCAGAGTGCTATGTGGTTATTTTTGCTTTGGACTCAAATAGGCCGGTCCCTAGCCACAGTGGCAGATATATCATCTGAGTTATGTAATAAATTTGTCACTTTAAATTCTATTTGGGAAGATTTAAAGAATTTAGGGCTTTATGATTTGGGACTCAGTCAGTACATAGCGTTCTTTCTGCACCGAGGGAGGAATAAAAGGAATTGTTTTATGACTTGGCTGGTTGTCCTGCCTGTGATAGTTTTCTCCAGTGTGCGTGTTTTCCTTTGGTAGAATTATGGATGACAAAAGAGAACCAGAAGTAGGAAATTGTCAAATGACAACTTAACTTTAAAGACCAGAACTGACCATGAATGAAGTGAAAATTCTTTCAACAAGTGTAAAACACCTAATTCTTTTCTCACATGAGTGTCACTCAGAATAACTCCTGTGAGCCTGCAGTGATTCAGCTCAAAATAAAAGATGTACAGCAGCATCACTGTTACTGTTTCCAATATGATGCTGTGTTTGATGGGACATGGTAAGTGATGTCAGAATTAAGACATTCAAAGTAACAGCAGGGGGTAATCTCAAGAACTAAATTTAAACAGAAGTACAGCCCAGACATGTCTTGTTCCATTTGAAAGATGGGATTC
This sequence comes from Aegithalos caudatus, assembly GCA_013389925.1. NCBI lineage: Eukaryota > Metazoa > Chordata > Aves > Passeriformes > Aegithalidae > Aegithalos > Aegithalos caudatus. Next base: position 517,668 of record WEIU01004914.1, on the reverse strand, counting down.
TCAGTGCATTTAAGCTGGCTGTGCAAAATCCAATTACTATTAAATAAATGTTTCAGGTAACAATTTTGCTGAAGACAGTTTGAGCATCTTTGAAGCAGATCTCAGCTTACTTCTCTCCCTTTTCCTTGTTTGCATTTTATTGTCCCATCTTGTGCTCTGCATAGCTTGAGAATCACAGTCAGCTGACAAAAATTCCTGCTATAAACAGAAAACCTTTTTTTCACTCAGTTTCCAGAGAGTATAGTGCTTCACTGAAGCAAGGGAGACCTTCCCAAAGAACAGGGCACTGCAGAGATCAAGACTGTAATTGCTTGGCTGCTGAGCACCTGAAAGTTTCTACAGGGCTTTTGTATGTCTTGGCACAAGGTGGGGTAAAACACAGGTCATGTTTACAGGGTGTTATTATTCCTCTGTAATGATGCCAGTGTGCCTCTGCTTTCCTGTGGGAATGCTCTGTTCCAGAATAATCCTTTAAATCCTTTATTTGAAAATAGAATGCCTGCAGAAAGGAGAAACATGACAATACTTTGGGTCTGCTACGTGTTCATCTGCAGTTCTCCTGGGTCAATATAGCCATGCAGGCAAGATTTTATCATAGTGTGGAAAAACCAGAAGGGTTTCTCTGTTTTCAGCTGTTATATCTGAATCTTACAAAGATTTCCTCCCCATGTTAGAGTATGTGATGTAGTGGGCAATGCACTTTTAAAAACGTTCTCCCATATGCCTAATGTTATTTTAAAGAAGAATCCCATGTACAAAACAAAGATACACCATTACAGCTGCTGTCTTATCTTCTTTATATCTCTCAAAAATTCTTTTCAGCCTTGATGCATCTTCTGGCTGTCCAGATCCAGCTGGTGAACTTTGACTGTCCTATTCATTCTTTGCCTTCTTTTATCTCATATGATCACCTGATTCTCAGTGCCAGCTATTTGTAATCCACCCTTAAAAAGAAACAAAGCCTAACAGAACAAGAAGCATCTTCTAACAAATGTATCCAACTTTTCATGCTGTTCCCTTGCCTGCATCTGATCACCTTGTACCTTTTCTCAGTTCACACCTTGCTTGACACTAAAACCTTCAGAGGCAAGACTGGGTTTTATTCTGTTTTTGCATAGCAAAAGGGTGATTTTTCCTTGTGCTCCAACTACTGCTAACATATGTATTTTCACAATATTAGTGAAAAAGGGTTCTAATACTCCAGAGAATAAAGAAAGAAAAAAATAGTTAAAAGGAATGGTGGTAGAGCTGGTGGATTCAGACAGAATGAAAGTAGAAAAATGGAAGAATATGCTGGACTTCCTAAAACTCCAGTTACATAACTTCATATAAATTTCACAGGAGTGTGAATTTATGTCCATATCATTATCAGATCACTCTACTTTATTATTCGTTTTTAATTAAGAAAAAAATCTCCTGTAAAGTGTGTTTACCCTGCTGAGTTCTTTCAATAAAATAAAACAAAAGGCAGCAGCAAAGTCAGTATTCTGCATCTCTCAGGTCTACACTGGTCAGAAAAAGAAAAGTAAAAAAAGATGGAGTAAAACTGTCTGATCTCATTTTATACTCAGACCTGATTAAGGTTTTACATAAGATGATCAGTCACAGTAACCCTACACAAATATAATAGAGGCTTTTAAAAGACATAATAAATGGAATTTTTAACTTATATTTGTCAAATAGCAACTCTCACTTACTATGCACACTCCCCTGACAAATTCACTAAAACTGCATAAAAATATGAAGTAAAGCAAATAGAAACTAAAATAAAAATACTGATAATTGCAGTGGGTTGGGACTAAACACAGTTATTTGAAACAGATCAAAGCTGCTATAGGGTAGTGACTTGCTCTGGCCAGAAGAGGTGAACAATTTTAATTTTCCTTTGGCTTAACAAAAACACATTGGGCAGATCATTTAAATCAGATGAATTCATCTAGTCCCAGGCCTCCTTGTTATACCTTATGAAATCAGTGAAAAAAGGTAAAGAACAATGGAGTGAAATGAAACATTTTCAGTATGTTTCCCAGTGTGATTCATACCTTCTCCAGGAGGGAAGTGGCACAGAAAGGAGGAAACTCTTCTGCTGATCCCATCACTCTTTGGAAGCTGGAGGTAAAAGTCACTGGCCATGGTCAGCAAGATTCCCAGTTACTTCACTGAGTCATCAAAGGGGTTTAAGAAGAAAAAAAAAAAAAGAGAAAAAAACCAATTCCATAAGAATTCTGTCACCATTCACTAAACCAAGCATGTAATAGCAGCCTTTTGGTTGAATTTCATTACATTTTGGATGTGGCCTTAATAAAACCTAGTGCTTCATGGGGCCATCACAAAGCACTTAACTAGATCTGTCTTTGGGAGGATGTTTATATTACTGAAATACACTACTGACAGAAATACTGACTGAATTATAGCTGGCTTAAATGAAAAAAATCTGCCTCATCTCTTTCCTTATGGCATCATTTTACAACCTTAAGTGAAAAATGGATCTCTGTAAGATTTTGGAAACTTCTTATAAATTTTTGTGAGGAATTATATCCCTATCAAATTCCATTGAGAATTTGAAAGGCCCATTACAAACGTGGAATTCTCTGGCAAAATCAGTAGTTCTCCAAATGCATTCTACAGAGTCCAATGATATTCCAATGAAATTGTTTTTTCATTCTACTTGGAAATCTTTGGTTACTCAATTAATGGAGCAAAACTGTTTTTCAACGCTCATTGTCTCTCTCTGGTAGCTGCAACCCATGACAGAACCCACCAAGGCAGGGATAATTGCATGAAATTCCATTGAATTCCATGAAATTCTTGCATGTTGGCTCTCCAACCACAGGCCTCAGGTAGCTGTGAAAGCCACTGTGGTCCTTAAAGCTCTTCCTTCCATAGGAACCAGGTCCTACTCCTGCCAAATCTAAGTTTTTTTACATGTTCCTCTGAAATATTTCACTGGCCATTTCAGTGGCCAGTTCTTCTGGATGCTAGGTTCTGAACCAGCTACTTAAAACCTTATGTTTTTCTTATGGAAAATTTATTTATTTTTATGTAATTTCCATTGTTATGGCTGGAGATGTCAGCAGGGGAGTAGAATTTTGCAACAGTTCTTCAGATTTCAGAGATGTTGATTTGCCCAGAACTAAAGCAATGAAGAGCATCTGCAGAACCAGGTGTCCTAGCTGAAAAGGAATATAACAGAACATAAACTCTAGGAAACTCATCTGTGTTATAGTGCATCTTAGAAAAGCAGGCAGAAAAAAACTTTTCGAAGAGACATTTAGAAAATATGATTAAAAGTTATTTCATTTATTGAATTTTTATCCAGGGGCAAAATACAGTTATACCTGAGTGTGACTGCCTCTGCTGTGATACTTTCTGTAAAAATAGTCATGGATCAACTTGATCCCTGGTATAATTATATGGTATTAAACTGTCAAATATGCTTAGCACACACACACAAAGACAGGAGAGGTCATTTGTGGCAGCAAAGCTTTAGAACATGGAGTCTTCTGCAAGTGGTTGTTGTTTCATAAGTGATAGTTGTCACTTCAATAGCTCCTCTGTTGTCAAGACTTTTGGTTGAAGCATGTGAAGCAATTCCTCGCTGGGCTCTGTGCTGTTATTGACTGGGGGATGGAGTGAACGTGCTGTTGCTGGGAAACTGAGAGGGAGAGGCAGAAGTAAAACATGGCAGGTGGAAGCAGCATGTGGAAATGTGGAAATGATGGTGTTCCCTTTCAGGGTGAACAAGATGTCCTTGGTTTTTATTAATGTGTACCTCTTGTAGAAGAAAATGCACAGGTTGAAGAAGGAGGTGCTTGGCTGTCTTTGGGAAGTTATGGTGTGGTCAAAGCACAGTGAGGTGTCATCTCAAGTAAAATGTTACATTACTGGCAGAATGTTAGGGGAGAAAAGGTTATACGTGTTTCAAGAGTAAGAGAACTATCTAAATAATGATTTTATATTTTCTCTGCTTATTTTTGGGTAAAGATGTACACATTTAGTGGGCTGTGGGGTAGTAGAAGAACCAAAAAAAACCCAAACAAGCAAAAAAAGAACAGGAGAACTTGGGAGTGAAGTATCTCAGTGTTTAATCAGAGGATTGTCAAGAAAATGCCATGACTATCATTCCAGACAGAGGTCTGCAGGTGCTACTAATGCATAAATAAAAAAAATAACTGAAAGATAAAGAAGAGGGACAGAAAGCATATTGGAAACTATTTATGTTTTCAAGAGCAGGGCATAGTGTTGAGCAGGGCATCATGTTTGTCCTGATGCAGAAAACATTTTTAAAAAGGAGATGGCAGGAGATAAAAATTACAAGAATTTTTACTTAGAATAAATTTGTACATGATGGCTGGCATCTTGGTGTGAACTAAATCATGTTGTCCAGGAAGAAAAAATTTAGATAAATTTTCTTAAAAGACTAAAAGACCCTGAGCGAGGTTGTAGGATTTATATCCTCTACAAGCTGGACACTGAGGGAAATCTTTAACCCATAATCCTCAATGGCAAAACCCAACAAAATGACAAGTAACATTTCTGGATTAGAGCCAGCTGAGTTTTCCTCTCATGCCCTCAACTAATGTAGGATCTACAGGGAGTATGTTAAACCTAGAAGTCAATAAATTTCTTACTTGATTTGGAATAAAACCGGCAGGGAACCGTAGGAAGTATGAACTTTAATTTTAGACATCCATTCCAAAGATAAAAAGCTTTTTGTCTTCCAGGGGACAAACTGACCTAGGATGTTACAGAAATCTGGTTTTTTTTAGAACTCACATAAATGAAAAGTTCCTTTTTTCAGTGGTGGAGATTACAGAAAAAGAGCTAAGAACCTTCACATGGGAAGGAATATGTTAGAGCAATTTAAATATAGCACAACTTCCTTCATGTGCTGTCAAGGAGGCAGGCTGTTGTTTTTTGTCTTCTGAGAATGAAGAGGTAGTAGTTGGTAATCTGGCTGCTGTAGCTCATGGCTACAGTCAGATGATCTGAGACAGTATGTATGCCAACATGTAAAAATATAGTAGTATACAAGGGCTATAAATTGAACCAAGCAATTAATACTGGAAATTAAAGATATGACACTGAAACTGCTGAAGAATAGTTTCCCAAATTAATATGTGCATCAGATAACAAAGAGTACACTTCCAGGTACAGTTTTAGGTAATATTGGAGGTCCAACTGACCATATAATAAAACAAGGATCATAGCCTAAATAGATTTGGGATTAAAACAAAAATTAAAGTGAGGAGAGTGCTGCCAAGAAGTTAAACATGGAATAGGAGAAATATGCCCTGGAAACATGCTGTGTTTTATATTGCAGAGCTTTATTAGAAGGAAATATTTCATTAATCAAGTCTGTGGCAGAAAAATAGTGAAATATGCCAAAGATGACTATAATAGGTAATAACACCCAGAGAATAAGGGCATAACCCTGCCTCATGGAAACCAAATGAGCTTTTGCCATTGATTGAGTAGGTTCAACATCTTCCAAAAGAAGTCAGTGGGAAATCACTATGAGAAATGTCCAGATTAAATGCACTGAGGACATTTACATTTGGATACCAACATTGCTTTAAAAAAATGAATTGTTAAATCTGACCCACTGAATATAAATTAAGAAAGGAATCGCTGTCCATCCAAAGTTGCTCAGTCCTCATTCTGCCAACATTACTCTGAAGTAAAATCAATAGGACTCTTCAAAGGGCAAGGTGCTGCTAACTATAATGCAGTGACTTGCTAAAATACATTAGAAACCATTTCTGGGGACTCTTTAATTTGTGCAAAAGTTGATGACAGATAACTTAGTGAATAAAGTGTTGTTTTACATATGTTTTCTTGAATTCATTCTAGTTTCCAAGCTTTGCTTGCGATGTAGAGTTTCTATGATCCCTTGGCACATCACAACTCTGACTACAGCTTAGCCAGTGTAGGTACTCTCATTCCAGCCATCCATCCACTAAGAATAACTGCAAAACAAGTTAATGTCCAAAATTCATGAAACCTTTTGGGGTCATATGTATTTGGAGTGAAGCCCAGCATATGTATTGCAAGCTTTCAGCATGTTGGAAATGCTAATACATTTTAAATATATTCCATCAGATTCAGCCAAGACATGCCTATGAGCACAGTATGATGCAAAAGGAAGGATGTGCCAATTAAAGCTAGTAGCAAGTCACTTCAGTGTAGGCAGAGTGCTGCCTTCTTCCAGGTGAAAATCCAGCTGAATGACATATCCACAAGTCATCTGCTCGTTAGAGAGCATGGCAGGAGGGAATCTGGCTTGGGTTATGCTTTATTGGCAAAATGTCTGCAGAAAGTGAATCAAAGCAGCACAGGCAAGAATTAATGGAAAACCTCTAGGCTTTCTTTGCTTTGGCTTCTGGAACAGGCCAGCCTTGAGCCGTGTCAAGGGAGGCACATCAGAAATTTTCGTGACACATGAGGGGATGTAATGCTGTGGTACAACTTTTTGGTGCCATCCAAAAAAGAAGAAATTTAAAGAAATTCTCCCAGTAGGAGCTGCAGTGCCAGGTTCATTGCTGTGTTGTCTCCCCCTCCAGTACCCTGTGGTGCTGGACACAAACGTGGCTGGCAGATAAAGGATCCATGGGAGGAGAGAGTGGGACAGAGGCAGTAGTGCTGGAGCCTGGAATTGCCCTGGCTAAGCAAGAACCTTGGTGTGAGGCTCACACTCAGGTTAGCTGGCAGGTCTTGAAGGCTAAATTTTAAATTTAAATGGACAGGTATTAGAATTGCAGATATTGGCACTCTATTTTGGGAATTGAGAAATTAGTATGTGACTTTACCTGACTGCTTTAGTGATGGCTGTTGTTCTTTTCAGATGGAGACAGAAAACACTTGTGAAGAACATTTCAGTATTCAGCTAATGGGAATCAGAAGAAATGTCCCCAGAACCTAAAAAAAAACAACCCAAACAAACAAACAAAACCCCAAAAAGGTTAGAGAAATTCCTAATCTTTTAGAGAGTATTTGTAAGCAGTGGAATTTTTTTACCATGGTACAGAGTCTCTCAGCCTTACATTATTCTTTAAGCAGAGAATTGCACCTGGAAGCTGTTGTAGGTAGAAGGTGAAAGAGGAAATAACACTGTCTACATTTTGCAAATGGAAAATTAAAGAATAGTGCTCAATGGCTAGATTTGCAAAGGTAGTTATTTAAAATCCCCTGGAGTCGGATGTCCAGATGCCCATAAAAACCTTGCTCTGAGCAACGTGCCTATGGTCACAGGGGAAGTCTGTGGCAGAGCAGGAATTTAAATCAGCTCTCCTTACTCTCATAAACAACATCATATTTCCTTTGAATTGAGCCACACTTTTCCAGCCACAGATTGCTGAGCTCTTCTGGTTTTATGAAGACCCCAATTCTACAGTAAAATCCGTGTCTCCCTCAGCTTCCTTTATGGTGAAAGCAAGACACTAAAGTTAACCTACTCATACCATCTAAATTTAGATATTTAATTCAGCTGCCTGCAACAGGGACTCTGAGTACATAATCAGGGAAGTATACTGTGAACAGAGTTAAGTGGTGAGGATGCTCTGAATTGCTCTCTCCAGACTCCATTGACTCTATTGGGTGTCCATTCTACTACAGTTTAATGTTAAATAGTTGCCTAAAATGAAGAGCCATTGGAAGTAGGGGAGCTCTTACCTGTCTCTAAAGTGAGGCAGAAGGGAAAAGAGACAAAGTCTCTCAACTTGTTTTGGAGCACCTGCCTTACCTGCCACACTTGCTATTCAAACAGAAGAGAAAAGGGTGAATAATTTTTAAGAACTAAATGTCACTTTGTGAAGTCAGTCTAAAAATCAGTTAAATGTAAGGGACTTGCTATTAAATAAGTGTTCTTTATACTGTTCTTAATACTGATTAGAAAATGATGAATTGTGAAGTCAATGTAATAGTTACCATAGTTAATTAATGAATAGAAATGATGGGGAAAACCTCAGGGAACCCTCTTTAATACTACAAAGGTATTTATTCTAATATATAGGTATATATATACATTTATGACAGATGGATCATGGAATCGAGCTCTATTTGCCACCTTTATGTACAGTATAGTATTCTACACCATGTACTGTACTCTAATTAGGGTAGGTGATTTATTTATAAAGGTGTTATCCAAACTGAAAAAACATGAACAGAACTTTTTAAAACTATTCCTTAAATGCTCTGTTTTTCAATGAAGACTCTGTCAAGGGAATGATAGAATTTCCTCTATTTTGTCATTGAAAGGGGCATTTTACACATAGACCTTAGTTTTTAATAAACTGATTCTAAGCTTATTGTTGTCAATGCATTGACATCTTTGTCAATTTACTCAGCCCATAATTACAGACAGTGTGAAGAGCAAGGGAGCTGCCCTGAGTGCTCATTGCAGGGCAGGAGGAGGGCAGGGCACAGGCTTGTGCCTCACAATTACATGTTTCCAAAAAAAGTTTCTAACAGGAATTACTCCCAGCAAATTCCTACACTGAAGTTTGCTTTTTAGAAATTTAAAGTTTTACTACTGAAGAGACAGCAGAAGAAATTACTATCGATTAGAAAACTGATTCAGTAACTTGTATTTCTATGGGATTAGTAAGAGACAGAAAAGTAGCAAAAACCCCCAAATAATCATTCTCTGAATAAAACAGATAAATGTAACTTTTTGGGGAGATATTTGTTCAAGGCAGTAGCATGGACTGCCACTGAAAAGCCACCTCTCTTCGGAGAGAACTGATGTCCCTGTTTTAAACTGTGTGACTTTCCTCAAGGGTAAGGAATGTCCCTGCCCAGGTGGGCTGTGCTCACAGCTGGGTAGGTAAAGTACCCAGTTAGTCACATGTATCAAAAGCCAGTGCTCCCTGGGGGTAGCTGTCAGTGTTATAATCACCCTGGGAGCTGCCTTGGGAAATAATAAGACATCAGGAGAATAGTTAATTCTGTGGAAAATGTCACAGAAGAACCAAACATCGGGCCCCAGATAAAAAGTCACGAAGTGAAAGGAATGTCTGCATTCAGTGTGAACAAAATCTCCCAAACCTTTAATCCTTGTGCTTCCATTTCAGAGTTAAATAATACTAGAATTCTTAATATCAGTACCAAACTACCAGGCTGTTCCATTTTTTTAGTCTTAAATATCCCCAAATATGTGTTTTAATGTCTACAGTGAAAAAACAAAACAAAAACAAAACAAAACAAAAACAGTTCAAACCAGTTTTGCTTGAATTATGGCTTCAAGGAACTGTCTTGTACTTCAGTGCTCCCCAGAGAGGAATCAGTGGGAGGATGCAGAGGCACAATTCTGTTGTGGGCATATGCCAATGCTTGGAAGATTCATTGTCTGGGTCATGAAGAGCCTTTGGATCCCCCATGCCCAGGTAAAGCCACACCCAGCCAGCAGCAGCTACCTCAGATAAAATGATGGCAACAGCCTCTGTTGTTCTGAAGCAGCGTTGTGTGCCCTGCATCTGCAGGCACTTTATCTCAGGCACCTGTTCCCTGTGTTTCCTCTCTGCCCTGGGTAAATTTCCAAAAGTTTAAAACCCAATATTGCTTGGAGTTTCCCTGGGGCTTTGCTCTGCAGCTGCCCTGCTTTCTAATGGTACAATCATACTCTAAACTGACAGGTGTTGCAAGCGTAAGCGAGCAAGGAGAAATAATAAAAAGGGATCTAAAGAGCTCAGAAATATGTGCAGGAAGCAAAATGAGATTCAAGCTGGAGAACTGCAAGCTGATATATCTGGAGGAATTGATAAATTCAGATCTTGCCAGGTCAATAGCAGAAATGTGAATGGAATTTAGACAACCAACAAAAATGATTAAGAGGCAGGACAGTGTAATTTCTGCAGATCACAAATAGCACAAACTGGGCAGTCCCAAAGCCCCTACTCAGCACATGGAAGGTGAGCATGGCCTTCCAGAATCCAGTCCTCTTCTCAGCCCAACAAATGACAGAATTAATGTTCAGATGAAAGGTAATGAGGGCAATCCAAAGGGAAAGAAGGTTCAGGGATAGGAACTGTTCAAACTAAAGGGAAGGAAGCCACGGGAGACAAAATGTTTCCCATGGATCAAATCTGCATCAGCATCGGGACAGGCTTGAAAGAAAACTGGAACATTTTATCTCTGATTTCTTATTCCATAGGTTTTTGGGCTGCCTGTGTGCTTATTACCTAGATGTGACTTTGTTTCTAGTGGTTGGAGGAGATAAAGGATGATAAGTGCTCAAGTGAAAATGTGAGGGAAGTGTGGGGTTCTGAAACAGGAGCTAGAAGGTTTTCTTGCACGTGTTTAAAATGGCATATGTGTGTTTGGCTTTGATTCTAAGGTGTTACTTGTCTGTGAAATGGCCAAAAGAGATGACAGTTGTACTTGATCTCAGATTAAAATGTACATCAATTAATTCCAATTTCTCATATTATAGTTAGACTATATTCTAAAATTGTTTCATAAAACTGAGAACAATAGACAATTCTAAAATATTCTATATTTAATAATTCCCTACACTTAAAAATTGTATATGGACAGTAAAAAAGTTGAGCTGCTATAGTCACTTTGTAATTTTAAACAAAACCTTGGTGAATTGAAAGATAACATTTTCCAGGACACCTGAGCCTCACAAGTTATTGCACTTTGAAAATTCATTTATAACTGGTATTTTCAGTGTATATTTTTGCATCAAGTGCATTTACTTCAGAATAATTTTTTTCACTATTACTACATCCTTTATTCTTGACATTTGTTTTTGTCCCTTATCATTAAAAACTTCAGCAATTCAATATACTTTTCAAAATTCCTTTCCTAAGCACGGTAATACAGAAGACACAATTGCTGTCTTGTGTGTTGTGAACTATTTGAATATGTCCATGATTCCAGTGTACATAGTCAGTGTTTTAGACACAGGCAGCTCAATGCAGTCCTGGAGGATGATTTTAGGTGACTAGGAAGCTGAACATCTGTTCTGTAGGTGAACAGAATGGCAGCTAATCTCATATTGTCAGTGTGTTTATTCCCAGCCTTTTTTTGTTTGATGCTTGGCTGTGCCTCAGCGTGGATGATGCAAATGGCATCTTTTGAGAAGTAAGAACACACAAGTATTTGAAACACGGGCAGGGCTGATTTAAAATCTTTTGCCACAAGTTGATGGTGCCAGCTGTTGGGAAGTGCTCAGCAGCAACCATATGTTGTGAACGAGATAAGCAATTACTGTGCACCATCCAGGCTTCATACTGAACATGGGAAGTTTGTGCTTTTAAGGTAGAACTCCTCAGGAAAAGTATTCCCCCACTCCCTCTGTCTGTAACCACCTATTAGAGGGCATTGTTGCTAATAAATACCAGCAGTAATACTTAGTGAGAGATCACTGAGCCAAATCATAAAGCCACTGCTTACCCTTGGGTTACAATTCCATGTCTCTGCGGGAATCATTTACCCCAGCAAGAACTGGATGGGGCTGTGTTTGTGTTATTGTTATTTCTGCCTCATTATTGTTGTTTCCATTGTGACTGAGCCCTCAACCATTTGTTAACAATTTAGGTTTTTGTCAGAGGTGTGGCAGAGAATGCGAGTTGTTTTGGAAAAAAAACAAAAAAAAACCAAACAGTTGGAACAAGTTACTTTGACTGGTCTATAGAGTTAATCAAGATGACAATAAAAACAGGAGTGCAGCTCCAGCACTACAAAGTGAACAGATAGGGCCAGATAACATTTCTCCATGTTATTCCATGAAGCTGTGCCCCCCCAGCCTTTGTTTCCCCAGCCTGAAGCAACACAGCCTTGCTGAACAGCTTTCCCCTGCTGTTTGTGGCCCTGAGCAGACATTTGCAGGTGAGAAAATATGGGGAAATTAATATTCTGTTTGCTTTTGCTAAGGATATGGGATTATAATGTGGGATGTTCTGTATGAGAGGATATCTAGCAACCTTCTCAGTATCATAATTTTTACAATAGCTTTCAACTATGTAGAGATGCTATGAACTTTTTTTTTTTTTTAGTATTACAGTAGGAGCAATACACAGACTGGAGAATTAGAACTCAGCTGAATGTCACTGCTAACAATTGCTGGTGATAGTGCTACTTTTTATTCTTCACCCATGTTTGTGTCTCCCTTGAGCTAGAGGAGGACTTTCTCTAGTTAATATGTAAAAGCAGATGCTCTGCTGAGTTGCCTTTAATCTGTCTCATGCAAGGCCATGCATCCTGAAGAGGATCAGTGCAGTCATAGAGGGCCTTCAAAGAGCTGACTGACCACAGGATACAGTTTCAGATACTAAATTACTCTCAGAAAATGTATAGAAGATCTTTTAATTATGGTGCATTTCTGAAAGAGATGTACAAAATTATCTTACATGGAGTAATAGGTATTGATGTGGCCTTGCAGTCCATGAAGAAGACTATGAAATCTCATGTCTTTTTATTTTCATAAGTGGAGAATTCCCCCTGGTCCAATAACTATTCTTTGCATTTGGTGTAAGTTTGGGACTTGCTTGATAAACAGCTCACAGAGCTGTTGAATTTTGTATTTTTCATTCTTAGCATTTCTGCCTAATTTGGGACTAATCACCTCAAATATCCAAATGGATTAGGCAAGAAATGGCTTTTCATACAATCAAATCCTTTGAATGGGTATTTTTACCAGAAGGGGTTGTTTTGGGGGCTGTAGTCAGATAGCAAAGCCTGGATTTGTCATATTTTGTTGAGAAGGAATTGGGTTACAAAGCAGCTTGCCACTGCCTTGGAGAGGCTGAGAACATTGCAGTGCTGGACTCTCAGGGAATGTGGCTTTTCTCCTGAGACCCTGAAACAGGAGCTGAGTGAAGCTGAAAATCAACCTCCCCATGTAGGTGCTCTGCACTCCTAGAAACCAGGGCCAAAAATGTCCCCAGGAAGGGACACGTTCTAATGACAGCACACTGAACCCCAGCCATGAGCAAATAATGTCCTTTTGAACTGTGTGTGCCATCCTGTGCTGCTCCATCTCATTATATTTTATTTTGAGGCTACATATACACAGATGCAGAACAGGTCAGAATAAGAAGCTAAAAAGGCTTCTATTAGGGGTAGCTCAAGAATTTTTAATATAGTTACACTAGAAATTCCTCTCCCACTCTCCTGAAATGTGATCATTATAATAACATATATTCCAAAAGAAAGCATCTGTATCAACACCTCCTGACATAAATGAATGGAAATACTGACTTTGCCTATTATTATTATAAAGGTTGTTAGTTCTGCTAATAAAATGTTTCTTAAGCTCCACAGCTAGATGGGTTTCCTGTGGAATTGTCTAAACCCTTCCAATGCTAACTGCAATATTCAGAAAAGTATTTGCAGAACTGCTGTACCAGAATAAGGCCACCTTTCCCAGGAAATACAGCTCCAGTTACAGTTGTATTGAAAAGAGGCCAAAGAGGCCAGAGCAGAGCACTTATAGACACATTTCCTCATCATACATGGAATGCTGAACTATTGCTGCCATGCAGTGCTCTGGTTTAGAACTGAATTTGCAAGGGGAAGCTGCAAAGGGCATGGAGTCAGAGTCCTGCACACTTTTACCACTCCAGACCTTTCTGTCCCACACATACAGTGCACTTTAACTGCTCAGGGGTTCTTGTCTCTTTTCCAAAGCCCACAGGCTGCCTCGCCCTTCATCTTCCTGAATTCTTTACCATTTTCTGGCAGCCATCTGCTGTGTCTCAGTCGGAAATGTCTGCTCCTCTGTCTTAATTTAAAAAAAAAAAAAACAACAAACCCACAACATTTTCTTCCAGTTCTTTTGGAGAGCAGTGCACACCCTGGGCTGCTGCTCACAGTGAGCTGTATCTTTGTCTCCATAGCTGTAACTTTGCTCAGAGAGAAAATGGGCAGATGTAAGATCAGCTTGCAGAGTAAAATGTGGATGAGCCTCCAAACAATCTTGTATTCAAACCCAAATTGACTGCTGAACTTTCAGCTCAATTTTAATTTCCCTTGATGCCTTATTTTTAAAATAAATATGCAGGGCTTTTTTTCCATCGGTATTATCCAGCCTCCTGCTGCAGCTGTTGCCAGGATGTTCCAAGCAGCCACACGGGGTGGATGTGAGAGGTCTCAATATCTGCAGATTGGTTACAATAACAATCTCTCTTGTCCCTCAGTTCAAACAATTTAAAATGTCATGTCAGGAGTGGAAGGATATTAATCACTGCACAGCTAGAGAGAGTTCCTAGGAAGGAGTCTGAAACTGTAGATTCAGAAGCCTGTTGAATGAGATGAGGAGAACCTTTGCCTTGGAAATTGGATTCAGCAGATGTGAGATCCTGTAGGTTCTGAGTGCAGGTCCATGGAGCTCAGCTTCCCTCCTGTTTGGAAGAGAAACACCATGTTATATGCAGGAGCATTGGAACATGAAGGGTAATATTTAGGTGTTTTGAGATAATTAAAATGTAAAACTAAGCAAAATAGTTTCTTTTAATTGTGACATAAGTAGCATTTTGTTTAAGCAGCATTTAATGATTAAAACAGCAGGGACCAATGATTTTCTTTCATAATTAGCCTTATTAGAGTGAAGACATGCACATGGTTGACCTTGAAACAAGAATCAATATATTTTTTTCCTTTGTGTATGTTTTTCCTTTTCCATTTCTTTAATCATTTAACATACTCTTTGATCAATATCTAATGTGATATATATATATCTAAGAAAGGATTGAATGCAGATGTTTAATGTAAGTTGCATGTCCTTTCACTGTTCTGATGTATCAAATTACCAAACCTTGTAAGAGTGAACAAATGTTTATCCAAGTGTAATGCAGATTCATTTTGGTGATGTTAGATTATGTTCTGAGGTAATGATTACATGGTCCATTGAGATGTGTTCTTGATTTTTTAGCTGACCTATTGTATGATTTTAGGCAAGTTATATGCTTACTCCCTGCCAGTCATTTTCTTACCATGTTTATCCTGTCTTGTTTATGTAAATAGTAAGATATTTACAAAAGAGTGAGTCATTGACTGTATTTAATAGGATTTACCACAATATGTTCTGGTCTTGTTTGAATCTGCTTTGCATTAAATAATTACTTATAATCATGGCTCTTAATCCACTGCAGTCACCACTGGCATATTTTCTTTAGGGAATCTGTACATTAATCCTCTCTTGCACTGATATTGTTGTAATGATATTAAAGTTGTAAGATGTCGAATTGCAAAATTCAGATCTAGTAATTTAATAGCCTCAGGGAGCTTTGAGAATTATTTTGTTCAGTAAAAATTAGAGTAATGGGAATATCAGTTTGTGTAATAACACTGGTAAAATCACCAGTAGTTCAGGTTATCCTTCACTTCTTTCACTTTGAGGGCAGAAGTTTTAAGATCTTGCTAGATATTGCCCACTCTTTTGTTTCCCTAAGACTGAAATCCTGTTTTGAAGATTATTTCCCTTTTGCTCTCCTGCTTGCAATATTCAGTTAAATATAGGAGAGTATCAGCTTCATGAGAAGCTTCAAGTTTTTATGATATCATAGGAATGACTGAGCTAAAATTGCAATTAAAGACTGTGGCCAGATGGAACACCATCAGTAAGATGGGGGTAACATTAGAATAGGGAAATTTCTAAAGAAACTCAGAAATGAATAAAACATCTCTTTGTCTTAGAAACTTGGATAACATTGAAAAAACCCAGCATTTTAGAAACACTTAGTCTAGTCACAAGAATGTTTGCTTTTCTTTCTTCTCCCATGGAACATGACAGGTACTAGTTAAAATACAAGGCCAGCTGGAGGAAGAGTATAGCAGATTTCTTGAAGGCACTAAAACAACCAACTGTTTTTCCCTTGTCCATCAAAACTAGAATTGCTCATATTTTGATACATACATATTTAGTAGCAAATAATGTTTGAACAACCACTTAGAGAGAAGGGGAGAGGAAGTTAATGGAAGTAGTACTTGAAATTCTGTAGGAAGAGATTCCTATTCCATGTGGACAAGGATTTTTCTAGATTCGTTTACCAATTGTGCTCGAGCAGCATTTCCTCTTTTGCTCTTGATAGAAGTTATTTCATAATCAGCATAATTTACAGTCAGAGCTATGTCTTGAGAGATCCTACATACATTTAACACTCTATATGTATATGAGAAACCCCGTGATTGCCATCATGATAAATTATTGATTTAACTACTGACATAAGTATGACATATTTCTACAGAATATTTCAAGTATATTTCTAAGAGATGATACAATTCAGAAGAAACTTTGTCTCTTGTTAAAATATTTAACTGGAGTCACTCTTAGAACCAAAGTAGTTGATGTCTCTTCCTTAGTTTGTGCATCTGTATTTGTGTGTACACAGCCACAGGGAAAGCAGGTTTTACAAAGAGAAGGTACAGAGATGAAAAACTGGTAAGTTTAAGAATCTCCCCCAGAATAATGCACATTGGTGTACACATATTGTACAGAATGTGTACCTCTTGCAAAACCTGCCAGGCACAGAATAAAATCCCTTTTATGAGGACAGCTGGAGAGTTATGCAACTTCAGGAGGATTATGCAGATGTGTATATGCCGTGAAGTTGCCTGATGGATTATGAGCCTGTGTAGGTTTGATTTAAAAAGAAAAACTACTTAATTCTCTTCTGTAGTGAATGGAATGTTTCCAGATAGGGCCAGAAGCCTGGAATCTTCAGAACTGAGAGAGTCTGATGAATGCACAGGCCAATACTGGTGTCTTCAGTTTGACCAGCAATGAGAATTGACCACGTTTAGGGCAGGACCTGTATTCCTTTTAATGGAAATTATGTTCTCAGTCTCTACAGAATGTGCCCAAAGCTCGGTGTAGACTGTAGACTAGTTGTAAATTAGCCTTATTGAAATCCTTTTGTAATATGCCACCTAATGAAGATGGGTATTTTACACAGTTTCATTAAACTGCAAACGTTAAGTAGACATGTTCTATCAAGAATTGCATCAGTCATACTTAGGAGGCAAATGTAATTTCACCAACTGTTTCACTGGAAGAGTTTGATCCTGTTTGTACTCAGGCACTGCCCTTGCAGAACTGAGTGCCACCATCTTCAACATTTGCAAGCAGGAATGCTGGAAGCAAATATGCAAAGGGAAAGGCACAGCTGTTTTGGTGGCTGAGGGCTCTATCCACTCAACCACAACTTGCTTTTGAGCTGGAGAAAGCTGCAGGGAGTCCTGCAGGTCCATCATGCTGTTTCCACAAATGACTTGGAGAAATGAAATGCCTTGCACCCATGAACTCAGATCAGAAACTGGAGTTATTTCTGCTTTTAGAGAACTCATCTTTGACACAGACAAGATACATGGACCACTTTGAAAGTTCAGCAATCCATGTACAGCAGTGCCTAAAGAAGACAGAATCCAGAATTTATTTTAGATGGAAATAGTTGTCAGGGAATGCAAAGCACAAGCACTTTGATCATTGATGCAGTATCCCTTCTGTAGTATCACATCATTATTGTGAGCTTAAAAACAGATCAATAAAATACTCCACTGCAGCTGGTTAACTGTTCTGAAACTCAAGCAGCCCAAAACCCCCCAAACTGCCCCATGATGCCTGAGGAAATAAATTGTAGGGCGTCACTTTTAGTAGATATACTTCATGTTTTTCACCTGTTTCTGTGTTTAGGGATACTTTGCTGTCTGAATATGAAATGCACCTTAAATAATTGCCCAAAACTACAAGTTAGAGACAGGGATGCTGTAAGCACAGCAGGCTGAAATGATTCAAAACCACGTTGCCAGTAGGTGATCCTGATTGTATTAACATCCTTTTCACATGAGGGTCACAGCTCTTGGTTCAGTGAATTTACTCTTCATTTATATGTCTGTAAAGGACAGGAACAATCATAAGATACTCCCTGTGATACTCTAAAATCAATACAAAGGACCAAAGAACAAGGAAGGCTGCTAACAAGCTTTCAGGTCATGGACTGAGTGCCACAGTCTACTTGTCAACCATTGGTTGAAAGTGGAGCAAAAGCCAGTTATAAGTTTGCTAAACATAAGATATCAATTTGAAAGTGATTTTATTACATTTGTGAAATGAAGGTGGTCATTAGAAACATCAAGATTTTCCCTTTGTTGCCTTAGGGCACTGAAATGCCTAATGTGTGATTTGCACTTACTGCACCAAGCCAGCTTTCTGCAGCTTTGAATTTTCAGGTGAAAATTATTTCTTATTATGCTTTCTGAACGTGTTTCCTTAAATTTCCACTTTCTGTGAGCTTGCTCTATTATTTCCACTAAACTAGACTTTCTGAAGCTGCAACAATTCTTTTTGTGTAACATAGAACAGGCTCACCCAAGTTAAAGCTCTTCATATTAGGCTCAACCCTGACATGTCATTTGAAGAATAAGTTGAAGAACAGCCAGAAACATTTGGTTGTTTTACTGCATGTGTTTCAGTAATAGCCCTGGGCTTACTAGGGATTTTCCATGCTATTTTCCCTTGATGCTAGTGTGACACAATTTATAGTTCGCTCTTAGGAGTGCCAGCTCACACTCAAGTAAGTTCTGTTCAAGGATTAAATAGAAGGCAGAGATGGGATTAAATTCCTGCATGATAAAGGTGATTAGAAATTATTCTATTCTTAGTCCTTGTCTCAAATTTTTCTTAGTGACAAGTGATGCAAGTGGCTTGCTTTTAAATGTTCCTAAAGAATTCCTGCCCTCATTTCCTCATGTGAATGAGTGAAGGATTAGGTAGAGCTTCCACATCATTTGGCAGGCTTGGAGACTGGAGCTAGAGGAAGTACAAAATTCACAGTCTTAACATAACTCTCTTTTTGCAAGGTAGAAAATGCACATTCCCAAAAGCTTCCCCTTTCCCAACAGCCTGAGAATTGTTTTCCTTTATCCTTCAGGCACTGTAATTGTGACCTTCCCCCTGAGTTGGCAGTTCTCACTGAGTCAAATTCCACGAACCTTCTGAGCTTGTTTGACTTGAGGCTGCAGATATTCCATATTGGATAAGATCCCAGTAATCTGCTGTGCTTTTCCTTCTGTGTTACTTATATACTGAAACAGCAGCTACAGGAATTCTATCATTTCTGTGACTGATGGAAAACCTCTTAAAATATAGGGTCCTGGGTAGTAGTAACTTTTCTTTACCTTAATTTGTAAGGCCTTCTCTGATGAAGCATGGTAGAGAATATGAATTCAGTATTTCTGCTACTGCTTAAAGCTCAAACTCATCTCTGAAGATGCAATTATTTACGGTTTTCTCCCTTTCAGCTTTATGGCTCCCAGCAAGGATGATTAAGGGGGAAAAAAATAAAAAAGGCGAAGTTGCAAACGCGCGGCATCTCTTGAGGAGATGGAGTAGGCGGTGAGAAGGGAATTAGCTTAAGACTTCTGTTGTTAAAGGATAAAATTATTCAGATAAACTGTTTGTAAATGTAAAGAATAAATACTATTTGAAAAGTGTGCCTACGAGTAATAGATAAGGACTGCAGAGATGATTTTTTAAAAAAAATATTATCCAACTTGTTAGGATTTTGAGATGGAAATCCTTATTTTTGTACTTGTTTCACTAAACTGCTATACTGAATTTTGTACTTAGGGAAGTCACTTTCTTCAGTGTCTTACTAACTCAATAGACCTCAGTCTCATCTGGGCCTTCTAGGCATTACTTCCATACAAATATATAAATAATGATTCTGAAACTAGAAAATCCCCTAGTCTATTTTAAATGGGTATTTGTTTTTAGTGAAGATATACATTACTAAGATGTCTTATTATGAGAGTTGCAGCTGTGAAGCAGGCAACAGCAAAGTAAAATTTGTTCATCTGAAGAGAGAATTTAATCTGAAGATCTTGATAAGCCTTAATTTTCAAAATTTCTCTGTTTTAGGAATAATCTTGCTTTTTGGTTGTACTCAGATTTATTAACAAATATTTCAGAGGCATTTTGCTACTTGTTATTAGGAATATTTTTGCTTTGTTTCTTGACATATACTCTTTTTGTGTATCTTTACTCACTAGAACAATGCTTACACTGAACAAATGACCGATTAATATCAGCAGTGGGTGAATCAGTGAGAATGAGTGGTGTGGTTTTTCTGGAGAGTGAAGAAATCTGCATGGCTGAAATGCTTCTGAAATGATTTCTTTCTAGCAGAAAAATTTCTAAGTATGGTTGGTTGAAACTGCTGCATCGAAATTGTTTCTCAACAATAAGTTAGTATGTTGAATAGAAACAAGTTTTTCCTCCACAAATGTTTCTTCTGGAAGACGTTGATCCTTGTCTTTTTAAAAAGTCATGGTGCACAAAGCCAATATATTTCACCCAAACTTGCTAAATGTTTTTCAGGAAAAATTATATATGGCTAGATTTACACTGGGAAAAAATCCCAAACCCTTGTTTGGGGCCTAAACTTCCTTTATAGGTAAAGCTGACAGGGAAACTGACAGATCTGAGGGCCATCAAACTTTATTATATTTCCTAGATCTTGCACAAATCTGAACCTAGTGACTTGTCTCGATTTGTGGCATAATAAGATGTTAAATAAGGCCTGTCTTTCTGTGAGGTTGCAAGCATATTGATAGGCAGCATAGCAATGCTTTATTGTCACTGTCTGTGTACTTGATGTTTTTGAGATTTCTGACCTAGGAGAGTTATTTTGGCATCAGATTGACATGAACAATATGAAGAAAGGTAGAACAGTATGGAAAAAGTGTTTGGTCAGTCTGTGACTCTATTCCCTCAAAATAAGAGTCTCTTATACTGGGAAGGAACTGGTTAGTAGCAAATGAGAATTCTTCAAGAGGGAAATCAAATGTCCCAGTACTAATTAGTTGAAATTAAGATCATTCAAATATTTATATAGAGAAGGCAAGTATTCTGGGAACATGCTGGGATAAATCACATGGCTGGAATATTAATAGTGAGGCAATAAATCTGAACAGAAAGAATCAAGGTGAAAACATAGGGGAGGGATTGTACTGTTTATCAAAAGACAATTACACTAGCTGGTAAATACAGATGGTTAGTGGAAAAAGTGGTAACAATGAAATTTTATATTTTCTCTGTCAGCATAATACATAAAGGGGAATTAAGATGGAACATCTACCATGGGCCACAAAATCAGGACAAAATGACTGAAGCAAATACTAAAGGTGCTGAGGGAAACTTGGATCCATCCCTGAAGTTCTTCCTTCCCTGGATCTGAGTGCAAACTTGTGTGTGTGTGTGTGGAGAGTTTAGGTGCAAATTCAGATCCTGTGGTCAGGCAGGAGCTCTGGGCCAGCCCAGAAGGAATTACAGCAGGTTAATCTCTTGGCCTGAGTGAACTGGAGGCAGCATGACCTTTTTACTGTCCCAGGCTGCAGGTGTCCCAGCAGTGACACATGGAGCAGGGCTGGGAAGAATGCTGGCTGCTCTCTTCTGTCTTGGAAGAGTGGACACTTGAATCTTCAACAGCTAAAGGGAGAGCTAAGTCCCATCATCCAACAGTGGCAGGCTTCAAAATGTAAAATTGCCCAAGATTTTCTAAGTAAAACCCCTGAGATTCTGGGGTAAGACCCACGCTGCTCCTGGCTCAGCAGAATCTCCAAGCCTCCTAAGGAGCCTGGGCACACTGAGCCTTCCTGGGAAAGGCTGAGGAGCTGGTTCTTCACTGAGCCTTCCTGGGAAGGGCTGAGGAGCTGGTTCTCAGGATGAACAGGCAGAGGGATGCCCTGCTTTTATACCTTCAGTCATTTATTTTCTGTTGAAAACAGGATTTTATTAGTTAAATATGTTAATATATTTTATAATGTTACCTGATTTCTTATTCCAAGAATCTAAGGGATTGGCCTGGGTATTGCTGCTTTAATTTGGCTCCTTTTCACGTCACCTATCTTAGGATATTTCTTTGGCACTTTCTTAAAAAAGGAGTGGGAGCGAAATTATTAGCAAGAGCTGAATAATTTGATAATTTATTAATAGTTCTGTTGGTCTATTTTTTGTGTGATGGATTGTTTTGTTACCCTGCTAAAATAAAAGAGGGGAAGGTAGGACTGTTCCAATTTTAATTATTCCTATTTAGCTTGCACTGCTTCAAAATCAGCATTAAATACATGATTTTTTCCCTAGGTAGTACATCATAGTGCCACATCATGGCAAAAGGGTTCAAACAATATGAAGTCTGGAAATGTCAAGTGTGAAGGAAATGAATTGGCACACTGTTTTAATTTTTCTTCCTTTTTATTAAGCTTTAAAACATTGCACAGACACAAAGTGTGCACAGCGGTCAAGGGTGAGAGCAAAGACAATCACCTGCATGAGAAAGGCAAAATGCAGTCCTTGTGCAGACAGGTACCATCTTCCCCATCAGGAGGTCAGGAATGGGAATTAATTCTCCTTTTGGGGAACCTCTCACCTGAGAGCTTGGACTGCTTTGAGCCATGAGCAGACTCAGAGTTACCTGCTCAGGTGTTGGTGTGCCCTTTGCAGAAGGCACAGTGCTGCAGTCCAGCATCTCTCCTCACAGCCCCACTAATAAAAGAGTGATTTTCCCTTGAAAACAGCAAGAGATCTTAGAAATTGCAGATACAGTAAATTTCTCATTGCAAGGTGCAGTCATACATGTTTAAAACACCTTCAGAGCAGTATTGGTGATTAAGCTTAGGATCTATTCATTTTCCTAAGCAAAATCAAATGTAAGAACATCTCCAAGGGAAGGTCTGGCTGCAGTTTATGCAGATGTACACTGTCTGGAACAGGAACAGATAGCACAAACTTGATGTGGATTAGAAAATCTGTAAATCCCATAAGTAATCCACAGCCTGTGCTGAACTGATCAGTTCAGTCACAGGGCTGTTCATGCCTCTGCTGGTTCGTTTAAAACTAATTCAGGTATTTTAGCTGCTAGAACACCTCTCCTTCAGTCTGGGCATTCATTCAGGACACACAGAGCATCATTTTCTCCTTTCTGTATGCCTGTATCCAGTGAAGGCAAACATCTGTGTGACTGTAGTCATGGCTGGCAGCAGCACAGCCACACTCTCAGATTGAACTATCCAAGCACAGTTGCAGTATCTAGTCCTTCTCCCTTCGTTCCAGTGAAATTTGATGCGACTTCATTCACACCAAATAATTTAGAGGGTTGTGGACTATAATTTAGGCAGCAGACTGTACATTCCACACTGACTTTTTTCCAGTTGATTCTAAAATGTATAGAAGCATCGTTCTGGAGACAGACATGGCAGTGCCCCACTAAGGAGACCCAGGCCACAATCTCATCTGTCTGAGACAAGAATCCTACTTTAGGAAATAGAGAACTGATTTTGAGGAGTATATTTCCCTGAATTTCTCTACTACAGTGGTGTAATGGCAGGGACATAAGGATGCTTCTTGAATTTCACTCCTCTGGGCTCTCTGGTGGTTGGCACACTTTGGGCCACCTCCTCAGGGTCAAACATGCCCCCATTTTTCCTGTGGAAGGATAATGGGCCCATTGCTGTGCCCTTGGCACATCCTCAGTTGGTCTAAATCTCACTGAGAATCTATTGCAGGAAACCTTGGCTCTGCTGAAGTCAATGGCAAAACCCTCACTGACTTCAGTGGGGATCAGGATTTATTCCAGTGAGTGCAGTGGAAGCACAGTTTTTACCAACTGCAGATCTGGCTCCATTGTTTGACACTGGTTCTCAGTTTGGTTTTGTTTAAAATTTTAAAGAAGGTTGTAAAACAGTGCCCTCAAGCCCTGGAGCCCATGGAGCTTTTGTCTCCATGTGATAAGGTAACAACATGTGCACATAGAACTTGGTTTCTGTATAGAAATAAGCTGCATGAAGGCAGTTACTGATTCTTTTTGTTTATATCATTACTCTGCAGTACAGCTGTTATCCATATTAAGGCATATTTTCTAACCTCCAGTATTTTTAAGAGTAAAAATCCATCTTAATTAGTAGAACTAATGGCTGGGTTGGTTTGTATTTGTATAATCTACTCTCCTATTTTTTTGGGATGAATCATTTACAAATATGAACTTTGATTTCAGATGTAGAGGGACAGCCCCTCTCCCTTTCAAGTTTATGTGCAGAAGTTATTTCAATTTGAGCAGGATGTGATGGATGAAACATAAAAAAGCCACATCATCAGCTTAAAATACAAGTCCAATAAAAATGAAGTTGGAACTTTACCAGCTGTGTACTGATGAAAGCATATGAGATTTTAAGTAAGAGAAGCTGCTCAATATGGACCCAAACCCAAACCAAAAAAAAAAAAAAAAAAAAAAAAAAAAAAAAAAAAAAAAAAAAAAAAAAAAAAAAAAAGAAAAAAAAAGAGTCAACATAAAACCAAATCAAAAGGAAGAACTGGGAGAAGCCTGGTGCAGACAGCAATTCCAAACAGGGGTCATTTGAAAAGATAAGGAAAGGGATGTTTGAATGCAATGTACAAGTTGATCTACCTCATCATTCAGAATAATCTCCCCTTTTTATCCTTAACCTAAAAATTGGAGAAGCCAAACCAGGACATCAAACCAAGCAAGCAGAAATCATGTACTGCCATAACTGATCAGGGCTGGGGTCCATAAAGCCTCATCATGGGCAGGGAGCAGGACTGATGTGCTGGTATTTTTCTTCTATACCTTAATTTGTATCCATAATATAGGGGTGGAAGGTAATAGCTGGACCCTTAGTCATAAAGGAGCAAGAATAGTCAAGGATACCCAGGAAAATTCCTTGGCAGAAGACCAGCTTCCTGCAGGAAGCCATTGCCTGCAGCTTTCCAGAGAGGTCTAACACATGCAGATACAGTGAGAATCAGCCTGGGGGAGGTAGGGCTGTGGGCTGGCAGGGCCAGCAGGAGCACAAGAAGGGCTAATAGGATTCTGCAAGGTTAAAGAGTAAAGTGGTGAAAACAGCAGACGATCCCAGTAATATAAATGCTGAGTAAATATATACATTATTTGAAGGGAATAAGCAGTATGGCATTTATCCTGGCCATATGGAAACAAATATAACTTGTTTTTTACCATAAAGGCCACTCTTGATTATTTAATTATTTAAAAATCTTTCTTCTGTACTGTATTTATAGTATTCCTGAAGACTTTCAGGGTCTACCTCTTCAATTGCAGCTATTTAATGTAAGATTGCAGGGAGCATTTTCAGTCTTATTAGCAAATAGTCCAAACAATTTTTCCTGTGAAATGGCTGCTTAGAGTAATTTATTGGATCAGATGAAGATCTCTGACCGTGATTTGCCTCTGCTGGTGGCACTTTTTCCATTTGGGTCCCTGCTGTCAACTGGAAACCAAGACTGCAATACAGTTCATGCCGAGGTGCCTTAAGTTTGCCAGCCTCGTCTGTCTCTGGTCGTTTCCATATGGATGCACAGCCGGGACGGCGCAGCCCGCGGGGCTGGGTAGCGGGACGCTTCCCCGGCTCCCGGGGGCTCCCGAGCCCGACGCGGGGCGTTTCTCTTTGCTCCGCACGCGTTCTGCCAACTCCCGT
>WEIU01004914.1:468494-491613 GCA_013389925.1 Aegithalos caudatus | reverse complement strand
CAGCCCCGAGCCGCCCGCTGCCTGCCCCGCGGAGCGGGAGAGCCCCGGCGGGCAGGGAGCGGTGCCTGGGGTTCCCCGTGCGGGCTGAAACACATGGCAACTCGTCTGCCTCCTCCTCCTCCTCCTGCCCGGGCATCGCCTCCGTCCAAAACTCCACTGAGACCGCTCCCGATCTCTGCCCGCGGCGTCCCCATCACCGCTCGACTCAAACCCGCCGCGCCGGGGGTAGTTTGAGGGACGTGCCTTTGCCTTGCAGGCTTACCACCTGCAAACCCAGCCCCTACCCCTGCCCCTGCGAGCAGTTCCGAAGTGAATCAACGCCCTCTCTTCAACGCTGGCCACTCGGGAAACCTCCAAAGTCCCTGAGGCGATCCGGTCCCTGACTGGGTGTGCGGGGTCCCGGCTCGGTGGGCAAAGGGGAGCGGGACCTCGCTGCAGACGGCAGCAGTGCGGGGTCCTGCCAGGGTGGGGAGGCTCACGCTGTCGTCTGGTATTTTGGGGAAGAAAAGGCAAGTTTGAGTGAACTCTGCACACTTTGTGCAGGTGAACCAATTGCCTGCAAAGAGTGCAGTGTCCATCTGCCTTATGTAAGTGTCTGCTGTGCTAATGAATAATGGAATAAAAATCCCGCGGCATCAGGATATGTTTAGTTCTAGCATCTCTGTCCTCTCTTGCTTTCTCCCTGTAAAGATTCAATCCTGAGGAATATAGAGGAGTACAGCCTTGTCATCCCCACAAGCACCGATTCAGAGGGCAGGTTCCTATCCCACTTGGTGTCCGGACCGCCAAAAGCGCGCTTCAGGAGAGCTGCGGAGGACTTGCAACATGAAGCAGCAAATGAGCAGATATTTTACAATGTCACCGTTTTTGGAAGAGAGTTTCACTTCAGGTTGCGGCCAAACTCCAGGCTCGTGGCCCCTGGAGCAACAGTTGAGTGGCAGGAGGACTCTGAGGAGACTCATATTGAACCTCTCTATGGGAATTGCCTCTATGTTGGGGATATCACTGATCTGCCAAACGCTTCAGTCGCTATCAGCAATTGCGACGGACTGGTAAGTTACTTTTGTTATTATATCAAAGATAATTATTTTAATTTCCTACAGTCTTTAAATATAAAATGTGTGGACTGTCAGAAACTCACACCTCATATGGTAACTGTGAATGCAAATTAACTAATGTTCCCTTGTGTGGGAATAGCTGCGCTGCACCAGGAGCTGCTTTACAGACAGTGGCACTAGAAGTTTGAGCACATACTCTGAGGTAGCTACTCTGGAACAGAACAGCTGAAACCAGCATTTATGTTGATTTCTGGTAAGGTTACTTGAGGGGTCTGATGCTCTAAACCAGATGGTTAAGTGGCAAGATCTCAGCACCCTCTTCCACTTAGCTCTTCCAGCGTGCAAGGATAAATGCTGGAAAGAGTTAATCCCAAATAATGGGCTGGACTACTCTGGAAACAAATTTGATAGGTAAAATATGGCTTTGTCCTGGAAAATTTTAATTTATTCAGAGTCTGTTTTCTTGGATATTTCACTTGGTGAGTTTCATTGCCTAATCAAGTGATTGATGAAAAGTTGCAGAAGACTTTAAGTTTTATGAGCAAAACAGCTCCCTGTGATACATTTGTCAAAGCTGTGTGTTTTAAAACTGGCTGCAGCTTTCTGTTCTGGAGTGCATGTTCAGCACTCAGATTATCACTGTTTGTCCCTGACATCCTAAACTGTCACACTGTCATTTCAGCAGTAATTACTGCACAGCAATTTGTTTTGTGAGAAAAGGGCTATATTTTTTAATAATGACCAGTTTACCTAGCCTGTGTTTCCTTGCTATAGCCTTTAGAGTTTGTAATTTTGAGATTGCTTAATTGAAATACATTCTGCCTCTGCATAAAGAACCAGTAGGAGTCAGTTGTATTTCTATTTATTTAGTCATAGGAAGTTGTTCATTTGCTGTGCCAAGAAGATGACATGTATGGAGATAGTATGTTGGCTATCTAAGAATGGAAGGGAATCAAATACTTTTCCCCTTAGTCTTTCCTTTCCTGTGGTTTCTCCTAGAGCCATGTGCATTCCTGTTTTGAGAAGCAGGTTTTAATGTTGCAGTTGTTTGATGTGGACAGCTGGCTGAGGGTAAGAGAAGCACCAGGACTGAGCAAGAAGAGCCTTTCTGAGAGCAGAGTGTGAGCCTGCAGTTCTGCCTCGGGGGGGAAGCAAAAGTTCTATGCTCTCCTTGTATCTAGCACAGATCATTTTGTATAAGGCACATTTACTTGCTCAAGATTTACTTGCTCTTTACTTTTAGAACTGGGGCAGAGCCAAAGCTCTTCTTCCTTGTTCATATGTGCTGAAAGATGGAGGAAGATCCTGTTGATGGCTACTCCTTGTCTTTTGCTCTTCTCCTCAGCACAGGTGCTGGCTCTAAGGGCAGGGATGGAGCTTGTTCTTGTTTCTATCCAGTGTTTGAGTGTGGGCTCCTTATACTTAGAAAAAAGAGTTATGATAAAATAGATCAGGAGTTGAAGCCAAACTTTGGATGAAACTCTAAAGGTCCAAGGCCTAATGCTGCATGTACAAAAATGACAAAGAACGTGAATGGTTTATAAAATGAAGTGAAAATATAAATGAAAAGACTTTATAAATTATTACTCTTTTCACATTTGTAATTTCTCAAATGCAAAGGAGTGAAGCCAGGCCTCAATGCAATAATAAATGCATTCATAAATGACTGCAATCCAGAAAGCTACCAAAGGAACTGTAGTTTTCAACCTATATGCCTAACCCATGCACCAGCCTCCTTCTTCTTTCATTAGAAGAAGCTGGAGAGTTGGTCTGGGCTGGGAGGTGCCAATTCTAATCTGGATGGTTTTCACATACAATTAGAACTTCTGTGGTTCTGCTAATACACTTGAAAATGAATTACTGCTACCTCCAGGGTGCATCTACATGGTAGATGTTGCAAGGCAGAGATGTATTTTTTTTGCCCAGGTCACTGAAGCCTTCCTAGAGGAAGCATTGCCTCAATACCTTAAGGCTGTAAAGATTTCCCTGAGATTGTGCAGTAAATCTGTTTTGGAACAACAAATTGAACACCAGTCCCTTGGGTACCATGTTCCATCTCTACCCTTTCCCTCCATCTCAGTTTCTTTCTTTCTTGTGGGGTGAGTGTATAAAACAGATTATCAATAGAATTACACAAACTCAAAGGAATTATACCAATGTTTCTCCAAAAGCCACTGCTCTTTCTAGTCTGTGGACAGAAATAATAAGCAAGTAACCACAGAAGTTAATACTGCTTGTGATTCTCTCCCTTTACCTTTTATTTCTTGTTTTTTTGCAAGGAGTACTGAAGAGTCCTTGGAGCATGTGTTGCCAGCAAGACATAGAGACCACTGGGCCCTATGCTTTTCTTGGGTTTATTGACACGTGGATGTGAATAAAGACATAGACAAGGCTATTCTCAACTGTTTTTCCTTGTCTGTTTTTTACTTCACACCTAGTTTTCTTCAATGGGTTCAAGTATTTCCACCACCTTTTCTAGGTTATTCTGGAGAAAGGGGTGGTGTACCTCTTACAACTGAGTTGTCAACTGACAACTGTTAGAATTTTACATTACAAACTTGATTAATTTAATTCCTAGTATTTATTTTTGAAGTGCTTGCTTTTGAAGGTGATTTCACACCTGTCTTTGCTCCTCGTGGTCTTCTGTCTTTTGCATCAGCCATCAGGGCTGAAACAATACTGGACTTGAAGTGTCCTACTTTGACTTTCACATTGTAAACTTTTGTTGACTGAATCTGGTTTAATTCAGCAAATGCATCTGCCACCTTGCCAACTTCTGATGTTATTTCCTTTGAACATCCCTTTTGGTTTGCACAGCACTGCCAACTATGTCTTATTTTCCAGTTATTGTCTTAGAAGTGGAGCTGGTATTGCCAAATGAGAAGTTGTTAGAAGGAGTTTACATGAAAATAGTAGATCTGTGAAGGGACTTTTGGACTGTACTGTAAATGATGAAGATCTGCTGCCCTGACTGAGGAGATTTGCATTAGTTTGCGTACTCACGGTTTTCTGTATCAGAAGTCAAGGAAAAATTGATTGACCTAAAAATCAGATCTGAGGCAGATGAAGAGAACTTCTGAAGTATGCAGTCTAGGTGTGTTGTCAGAGCTGGAGTGGGTCATTAAAAATTGTGGGTGAAGAATCAAAGTTAAAGCTAATCAATAGATTTTTAACAGCTTTTTGAATTATGAATGTGATTTTTACCATATTAAAAAAAAAGTACTGTGAAAGCTTTCCCACTCAAGATAAAAACACTCTGGACAGCTTGTTATCATCTTGGTTGGCCTGATAGCATTCAAACTTCACTGAGTGGGCAGAACAAGCATGGTCAGCTCTCCATGGCCTACAGGCTGTGGTGGAAGGTGTTGTGCTCTGAGTATGTTCTTGGTCCTTGGCCAGATTCTTACTTGTGGATGCAGCTGGAGGATGAGGGAGCTGGCTGTCCCCTCCAAGGGTTGTGAAGGAGAAGTGGTTGGAGGCTGTAAAAAATACTATAAAACAACAAAAAGTTAAGATTATGTTAATCCTTTCAGATTATTGCCTAACTATGGGAACTGTCTTTCTTTACCTCAGCAGATGAACCTGCCATTGTAGAACTCTTTACACATCTAGATTTTTGATAAATACTTCTGCAGTGCTTGAGGCAGATGTGCCAAAAATGCCTTCTTCATGTTGACAGGATGGCATTATTTGGTTGAGGAAATTCAGAGGCATAAACTCCCTCCCAGTCTCCTCCTGACATTTGTAGTTTGTGAGCTAGAATGTGTACTTAGACAGGAAAAACACAGTATCAACACCACATCTGAAGTGGATAATGAACACATGATTAACTTAGGCTGCAGTGCAGAGTCAGATGTACTGACAGGACTGAGCAGACTGAGGATCACTACTCCATGATGAACAATCAATGTGATCTGATTGCACCCACTGAAGCAAAGGAAGGAACATCAGTTTCAGTAACACATCATGATGTCCTAGTTTGGCTCCATTAGTATAACCCTCTTCCTTTTTTAAAGACAAAACATCAGCTCTCCAAAAATTCCACAGTATTGTCATTAAAATGGAAAGTTATTAGAAGAAGATACATAGAAACAGCTTTTCAAGCCATCTCTGGTTGGTTGTTTTCTAAATGAGCTGTAAGCATTATGTGGCTGGGGGTACCAAGACAGACACTCTACAAGTGCAGTGGACTTGTTTCTTCTTGTGATGAACCAGGCAGGATTTGCTCTACAACATTTCAGCCTTTCCTGTGCTCTGTGCTAACCCTCCCAAACTGTTTGGGAGCAGCCTGCTGGCTGGCTGGCTGCTTGCCCAGACTCTGTTTCTTCTAGAAATGCCTGGGACACCAGCGGTGCTTTTTCTACTCGTGTCCAATGCTACAGTGTCTGCAGCCCTGGGTTCACCTGGGTGGGTTTGTGGTGATCCATTTCCCTTTCCCAACCAGTCATGGATCCTCAGGAACTGGCTGGTGCTTTGGCTGCTGTCAATACAAATGCATGTCTGTCAGTTGTCCCAAGACCTTGTTAGGTATTATTTATATTGTGAGTATTTTCTTTCCTATCAATCAGAGAACAATTTTTTTTTCCTCAGTTTTTATTTTATTACAGGGCTGTATTCATATAATCTAATTTCTGAAGTGTAAATGTAGAATCTCATGTTCAGATCCAGTCAATGGTGTTTCCTAAGAGCAATTCCAGATACCCATGTGAAATGCTCACCTTTCTCCCCTTCCTCCTGCCACCTTCCCTGCATTCCTAAAGGCATTTAGACTCCTTGTGAAGTCTAGCCTTGTTTAGTATAGTTCTTCACTTTGAGCATGAGCTTGATCTCTTTCAAGTCAGCACATTTTAAGGTTATATTGTTATATACTGTCCTGACAGAGGTGCTTTCTTGGAACTGCCCACAGAATTGAAGATGGATCTAACTCACCTTAGGTGGAACATGTAACTTACCTGGATAAGAGGGTGAAGGAGCTGCTCACAATGGATATTCCAGGAGAAGGCACACATGCTTATGTAACTGTTTTATTTTTCCTTTTAGACATCCATCTCCTGCTTTCATATGGATTTACAATTTAGTCGTGTTTCTTTTTGATCTGGTTTTTGGATTACACTGGTTTGTGATGTAGCAAAAAAGCAGAACTCAAGGTAGCACAATATTATCTTCAAAGTCTGGTCAGGTCTAGTGCCTGACAGTTAAAACAGATGCCTGCTACAAATAATTCCAGTAATTCCTTTTCTGTATTCTAAATTCTTAGCATTTACATTATGATAGGGTTGCATCCATTTTAAGGAGATCAACATTTGGCATATGCAATCTTTTCATTTGGGAGCATTTTCTCATTCAATTAAGCCAAAATCAAACCAAAGTCTCCATCTGTGTTGTTTTTTATTCCCCTCCAATTTTTTAATGTAATGGCAAACTTCACTGTGGGCCTTTTGGATAAGTAGAACTGTAACACAGTGGCAGAAGAAGTGCAAATAATTTCTGTGGCACAGTATAGAACAAAATGTAAAAGCCATTCTCATTAAGGAAGCAGCAGCCCTTCCTCTGCAGATGATCAGTGGGATCACCATTAACCCTTTTTCAGGGCCATTTTGAATTCAGCTGGGGTTTCCACATGGGTAAGCCAGGCATGTATGTGAATTCTAGAACAATCAGAGCCTGGCTGCACATCCCCATCTGCACACATCATTTAAAAGGCCTGTGTTGCCTGGCAAAGCAATGGAGCTGTTTTGATGCCCAACACTCCAGCATGTCCATGTTTTCACAGGATAGAGACTTTGCTTTGTAACCCATTCTCTGGGTTTCTGCTGTTAATTTCCCTGGCCAACACAAGCCTACTTGGATGGTCCCTTCTGCTTTGTAAATTGCACAGGCTTTCGCTTTTAAAAGTGGTGGTGTGACACACAAAGAGTGTAAACACTGTGATTCAGCCTCCTGACTGGAGTAAATTATCCTCTGCTGTCCTTAAAAGAGACTCTGTCATCAGTAAATACTACTTTTTTTTTTCTTTGCATCTTCTGTGCGTGGATCATCTCACCTACATTTTATCTGAGAGCACAGCAAGTCATTTCCTACATCATACAGGTGGACACCATCTGGACAGAGTATCCTCAGGCAGTCAAAACTGGCATCTTTGTGGTATGTTGTAGGCCTTTGGATAAAATATAAGTATTTCTTTATGTCCTATTTGACCTTGTGTTGCATTGTCCTCATTGTAGTAGTGTCCCAGCTGTACTATACCCTTTGACCACATAAAAACTAATTTTCCAACCAGAATATTAAACTCTATACATCCAAGGAAAGGTGCCTAGTGTCTCCTGCTTCCCATCTTGAAAGACCCAAATATAGGAACTAATTTTGATAAGGTCATAATTAATTTCTGGGGTAAGCAGAACATCTATTTTAAGAAGTCTGTCCCTCCTTAGCTTCCAAAGGTGTGTCCCTCAAAAAGTTGCTATTAGCTCACTTACCTGCCAGCTCACTGCTTGATCATGGTGTGACAAGGGTGTTCCCTGAGAATTCAAGACCCCTGCAAATGGCAAGGCATTACCACATTTCAAGTTAGTTACATGTTTACTTTTTTCTACAGAAGGTTAAAAAATCTTTTTTTTTTTTGGATGAACCAGAATTCCAGCTGTTGCATGGAGCAGGACCTTTTCTCCAGAGATAACACTAGTGTTTTATTCCGACCTACTTCGGAGTACTTTTTATTTATGGTGACTGTTGCTTTGTAAGCAGGTCATGCCATTACTTAATGGCACACTAGGACATTTCTCATACTGGGTCTGATTAAAACAGGACCAGGGATCAGGTCTTGAGTGTCTTGCAGGGGGTTGCACAACCTTGCTCTGATGTGCACACCCTCCTTTTTCGGATCACCTTGTCCCTTTATTGCCTTTTTCTTCCAAAGTTTCAGTAAGTTCTCTAACACATCACATCTGGTTCCTTTAGCCCCTTTATCTGAGTGTGTTTTAAATTCATCTTTGTTTGCAGAGTCTTGACACAGCGGGTTTCCAGTTTTAATAGTCTGCAAATGAAAGGCCCACATTTCACACGCTATTTTCAGCACTGTTCTATTAAACTGTAACATTGAAAAGAAGAGTGTCCTCTTCAAGTGCAGAAGAGCACGTTGCTTCCTCATATCTAAATCACAGCTTCTGCTATAGATCTTCTCAGTTATTCCCAGGTCTCAAAACGTCTGGTACTTTCTTCAGATCTGGAGTTCCTGGAGTTGTAAGTGTGAATCTCATCATTAATGTTTCTGCTCTTTCTTCTAAGTAACTGTTTTTTTGTTTAAAGGAAGGATTTTAAAGTAAGTGTTTCCCTCAAGGAAAAGACAGAGATGCCAGTTCTCTTTCTTGAAGTCTCAAAAACCACCAGGCCAGTGAAAATCATCCCAAGCATGTTGTTTTGAAGGTGTCATTTTACAGTACAGATGAGTTTCTCTTTGCACCTAGTGCATTTTATCTTGTGTGTGCTTCTGAGAGACTTGGTGCACTGGTGTGGGTTCTGTGGGCTGGCTGCCCCCCAAGTAGGGGAGGTTAATTTACTTAGTATGATAACTTCAGTATCATTTTATCCTCTCTAATGCTGCAGAGAGGACCTGCCCTCCCCACTGATTTATATACTCACTTTCCCCCCTCCCCTTCTTGCCTCTTGTAGGACTGCATCTACTGATCTGTTTGTTTTCCAAATCTTTCCCTTGCTGAAATGGAAGTCCCATTTGTACAACTTGCTGTTACTTTTTGGTCTTGACATCTCCAGTGTGTTAACCGTCAAGTTTGTATGCTTTTAAAATTCCTTTTAATTTGGTTTATGTAAAAGTTAGTATTTTGCCCCTTTATTGTTGCATTTGTGACACTTTTCTTCAAAATAAAGACAATATTAATTCTTCACTTATGCAGCTCCCTGTGGAGAATTGAGAGGTTGGAACTGCCCAGTGTCCCTGGTACTTTCTGACTCTTCCACCTGCAAAGTACAACGTTACCACTTTTCTTTTGATGTGGTGAGCTATAAATACAGCTACTTTAGCTTCTTTCCCACTGTCATTCCCTTTAACTTTTCCTGTAGTTGCCACCTCTGTGTTTGGATTTCATTATATGGCCAGACTGCTTTTTCCCAGCATTTAACCTCTAGCCTGGTGGACCTCAGGGGACAAATTAAATCTATTTTCCAGGGAAATTAAGTGTGAAGCCTACTAATCCTGTAATGAGAAAGTCAGTGGACATCACTGGTATCTGTGGATAAGAAGAGCTCCTTCTACCTGTAACTAGATACAGCTAATTTATGCATTTTAGTTATTTCTCTTCACTAAGTGTGTGGACTATAGGTTGTTGTTATTGCCCTGTAGTGAAGGTGAAGGATTTTTAGTTTTTTGAGGCAAGAAAACTGGAAGGAAATACCTGGCATATGGTGAACATTTAAGCTGTTTTTTGAAAAACATGAAATCAAAATATCTGCCTGAGGTTTAGGGTAGCACAGAGCCACGCCTTGATGTAGGCCCTGAGTCTTTAAGCCTTTATTAGTGTGTTTTCTGATTTACTGTCACTGTAAGAATAATGAAATGGATGTGTGGAGAAGAACCTGCATGGCTAATGAGCAGGCTGGCCAGCAGCTCTTTTCTTTTACTGCATCACTTACAATCCTGACAAGAAGCAGTCCATGAAATGGCAGGGGACATTGAATTTTGTGAATGATACAGCAAATTTCTCCAGGATCCCTGAGAGTGCAGCTCTCTCAGCCTGCTGCTGTGCCTGCTTCCCAAGGTTGTGGGCAGTCCCTCTTTCATCCCTGCCTCCTCCCTCTGTGCCCTGGGGGCTGCTGGGCTGCAGCAGCAGCTTCCAGCATTTCCCATGGAGCTCTGGACATGCATCAGCCCCCTCAGGCAAACCCATGCAAAGGCACCTTCACACCACACACCCAGGATGGGCACTGCAGACTCAAGGCTACTCTTGCACAGTTTGGTCCGTGGGAGGGATTTCTCTTTTTTAAGTTTTGTTTCTGAACATGTGTTGCTTTTTTTGGCATGATTTAGTGAGTATTGTGGATTATAGAATGGAGAAAGTCAAAATACTACATCGAGTCCAACAGGAAAGAAAGGCTTACTTTCTTGGGAGTAAAACTATTTCAAGAGCTAAGCATAGTAATGCACCATTTACATTTTAATTCAAACACAGTAAAATGATAGAATTTAGAAAGGAAGAGGGGAAAGCAGAGATTTTACTCCAAGCACTTGCTGAATTTTTTGGATTAGATTTTAGGAACAACTTCTTCACCAAAAGGACTGTCAAACCTTGGAACAGGCTGCTCAGGGAAGTACAGATGTGGCACCTGGGGCCATGGTTTAGTGTGGACTTAACAGTCCTCTGTTAACAGTTGGACTTAAAGTTCTCCTAAGTCTCTTCCAACCTAAATGATTCTGTGATTTCTCTGCTCTTTCCCCCATATGCAAAAGGCAGAACTAACATCCATGACCTTGAATTTCTCCCATGGTGAAGTGTGTGGCTGCCAAGGCTGGTGCAAGGGCTGGTGCCCATGACCATCACATCACCTGCAGGGCATTCCCATTCCCAGGACAGAGCCAACACTTTGGAAAAAGAGCCTACAGAAAGCAGAGATTAACCAAGGGTAGGTGGCAGCACAGGCTGTGGTTACTGTTTTAGTAGTGGGTTTATTTGTTTTAAATCACGCCTTTTGGGTAAATCATGTTCATCCAACTCATATGCAGAAGAATATACTTCTTCATTTTTCAGAGTGCTAAAATTGCAAGGCTTCTCTTTCTCCAAGCAGAGGAGCTGTGGAAGGAATGTGAGAGATGTTGTTCAGAAAGCATTCTGCAAAGCAGAATGTATTTAAGAAACAGTTTTGAGAAATAAATCACTACCTGATGATGAAGACAGCTGAGCTGGGCCAAGAGTCTTTCACGTGCCATCCCTCTCACGTGACAGGAGTTATACTGGAAGATGACAGGCTTTGAAGCTTGCAAGGATGAAAATGTCTAAAAATGTTTATATATCTAAAGTAATAGCTGGGTAAAATGGTGTCTTTCAGACTTCAAAATGCTCTCTGTAGAGCACACCATGAATGTGCATAAGGTCACAATCTTTTACCTGTTGTGAACAACAACAGAAAAACCCACCCCAAAACTCAGAAGCAGAAATTTTACATCACTTCTGTTCAATACCACTAAGAACCTCAGGGATAAAGAAGTTTTAGAGATGAATTTGGACCGATTTCAGGTTTATAACCAAGTTTGAAATCAGAGTTTTCTAAGAGTTTTAGGTTTCATTGTAAAAATGGCAAATCCACCATTCATCAGTAAACCAAAATATTTAATTCCCAAATAAGTGCTAAGAGTTGTCTGTCATTATTAGATTTGTTTGCAAAGTTACAGCACATTAAGGCTGACATAAGCACCAAGTGTAAAAATGGGATTAATCAAAGGATGATTTAGTACTCTGAAAGAAGAATATGAAACTCAGTCTGGATAAGTAATAGACAAGCAAAGAAAGACAAGACCATTTACAAGATGCTTTGAATTAACTTAAACTCCTCAGTAGGAGAATGTAATTAATTTCTGTGAAAATAAAATGCTTAATTCACTGCAGTCAAATTAAGCCCAGCAATAATCGTACACATCTTATAAAATAGAATAAAAATGCTGAACTATGAAAATACAGCATAATCTTGCATTTATCTAAACAGAAAATCACACAGGAAAACCCTCAGACCTCTGTCAATGTCTATGTCATGATCCAGCATCATTTTACATAAGGGCTAGGGAAGTCCCTCAGCAAGTAGCTGATTTTTGGGTCTGTTCCAAAGCTGCTGAAGTGAATGTGTTTAGTTTCACTGGCCTCACTTGGCTTTGTGTGGACAGGTTGATTAGCAGAGTATTTGGGACAAAAAGCAGGCCATGGAGTATTCCACATCATAACCTTGTCTTTCACCTTGTTCTCTGTCCCCTGATGCAGTGGTGGGGGGAGGGAGGTGAGTATGAGAAGCTCAAGTGCAGCTTTTCCCATGGCTGTTTATATCCCATGTGCTGGATGGAACAGGACAGAACTGTGTGCCTCTAAACCTGAAATAGCTCTGCTAAACCTTCTTCCCTTTCTGCCTCACACCACATCCCCACCACAGAAGAGGTGATGCATTAAGTAAGGGGGAGGGATCAGGAGAAACCCTCCAGTCCATGCCAGGAGGATGAGGCAATTCCAGCTGCCTTGAATTTGCAGGCTCATTCTGACAACTTTTCTGTCTCCATCTTCCTATGAAGAGAAAGGAGAAAGATTTCCCTGCTGAGACTGCCTCTCTTTGCTTCTGCACTGCTGGAGGAATGGTGGTGGGAAGAGCTTTCTCTGCCTAAGATGTTAGCTTTGACCTCAATAAAACTAGCATCACTTGCAAAAACCC
Source organism: Aegithalos caudatus (assembly GCA_013389925.1). Lineage (NCBI taxonomy): Eukaryota > Metazoa > Chordata > Aves > Passeriformes > Aegithalidae > Aegithalos > Aegithalos caudatus. Next base: position 479,137 of record WEIU01004914.1, on the reverse strand, counting down.
CCACCCAAATGCCAAATACAATCCCCCAACAAAAAAACCCCAAGTCACAAGAGAGAACAACATGAGAAAAACTCTAATTGCACATCTGTTTAACAGACTTTTGTGATAACTCAGCAACAGCTAATTGAAACTCCTGGATCATAAATATGCTTTCAGCCAAACTGGAGTTTACTTTCCCTGATGCTATCTCCTTTCAACTCCCCATTGCTCTCTGAGGTTCTGGTGGTCAGGATTCCAACAATCCGTCACTAGATGGGAAAATTAGAAGTTGGGTCCATTCAATTATAATGAGCCAAACCTCTGTTAATCTGCATCATCGTGTCTCCACAGATTTCTGGGAGCTCTGTCACTTTGCATTAGCTGAGGACCTGGCCTTATGTAATTAGATGTTTTCACACTCATGTGGAGATATGCCCTCCTCTGACAGGCTCCCATGGTTTGAAAAGAGAGACTCTCCTTCTTGGGAGGCAGCAGCACACACAAGATCTGTGAATGTGTATATGTTGTCGTGAGATTTCACTCAGTAGCATGTTTAGGGTTTGTTTTTTGGAAATGGCAAAGTGCACTGGGAAAGGAGACTGGGAATCCCAGGATCTTTGAGATCTTTGAAGGGTCCTTGGTCCTGAATGGGCAGATGGGTTAAAGACACAGCTCCAGGCACTGCTTCTTGTCACACAAAGCTCACTGAGGGCTCCCTGCCTCTGGATTTCCATTCTCACATAATTTTTGTGACATTTTCATGTTATTATGCAAGGCTGTAGAAATCATGACAAGACTAGGAAAACTGTGGAATAAATGCAATGCTAGTAATGTGAAATTCATCCGTGATGGACATGCTTAGGTCTTTGAAGGATTTAGCTGCTTCTGGCAATTTTGTGTTCCTTTTGGGTGATTTGAAGAGGTGTTTGCTTTGACTTGTGGGTTTAAGGAATATTTGTGCTTAGGTAACGTTTTTATAATGCACTTCCAGAATGAACTCCATGCAGTCTTTAACCCAGAGATATAAATTTTGGAGTATTGAAACACTGCTTACAAGTTGTACAGTAGATTCTAGCTATCCCACTGTGGGAAAGCATTGGTTCTTTTCTCTTTTCATTTTATATTTGTTTATATTAAGACCACTTTTCACTGACGTCAGAGACCTATCAGGTCAAATCTAATCCTCTATATCTCACGGTGTGCTAGCTAGATTAGCCCTAATACTTGTGTTTTCTAGTCTGTGTGGAGGCAGCTTCCACCTTGTAATGATGTCCTCCCTGGAGCTGGTTCTAGGGGATGGTTGAGCCTGTAGGTTCTCACTCCTCACCTTCACAGAGCCAGGGACCTTGCCAGCATCCCTCCTTTGCTGAGGAATGTGGAGCAAATGGCCATATTTGAAATTGTTGCCAAGAGCTGGTGAATTTGCTCCACTACAGCAAATGGGTTTGAATTCCAGAGCTTCCCAGATTATTCAGAAGTTTACCTCCCTCCCCTCTGCCTGCTGCTGGGCAGTTCTGCTCCCCTTTTCATGAGCTGGAAAGATTTCCTTCACTGGGGAAAAATGCACTGTGGTTCCTGTGGAGAAGTGTGGTGCTCAGAGCAGTGAGATGACTGTCTGTGTGGGATTTGGGGGAGAGGAAGGAATGTGTCAGAAAGAAGGCCAAAAGAAAGAGCAGTTGGAGACATCTGATCAGTGTCAGCAGGGTAAGATGCTGAGCACTGGCACTGGAGTGCTGAGGTGGTGAGAATAGCTTGTGAGTGGCCCATGCAGCAGGAAGGAGCAGAAATGCTGTATTTCCTGGCAATTCACAACAGAATCCTTGCTCAGTGAATATCCTTCTTTAATGAGTAGCTCCAGAAGGGAGAACGAAGCAAGAAGTGATGGCTCCATTTATCCTCTGCAAGTTTACAGGGCATGGCTGGAATGTGACTCCATGGGAGAGCAAAGAGAGGTTCCTGCACCTCCCAAGCCAGTGCACGTGTCAGTACAAGGTGAGCCAGGGCTGCCCAGAGGCACTGGGCAGGTGGCAGCAGGGAGCTGGAGACACGTGCCCACATCACCAGCGTGTCCTGGTGTGCTGCAGGACAGCCCCCTCCAGAGCTGCTGTGATTGATTCCATGGGAAGGGTCACAGCTCCAGCCCAGAAGGGACAGAAGCATCTCTAAACCTCGCCCTGAATTTTCTTCTTTCTCTATTAACATTCTGCTGAAGCTGTTTTCAAGGAAATTTGTCCCCCAGCCTACTGTGCTTCCAGGTTGGAGTAGTGGGAAAAAAAAACCACAACACATTGAAACCAACAGCACAAGTTTGAGGGTTTTTTTGGGCTTTTGAGAATTTAAAAAAAGGATCCTGTGGTTCTGCTGCTGAGTCAGCACTGGTTGGATGTGATTTCTGAACGTGATTTCTGCGGTCAAACTTTACACAGAACTTTGATGTTTAATGTGCCAGTCAATTAAACCATGCTGCTATGCTAGAAATGATGTGGTGGCTTTGTGTGGCTGGCTTGATATTGCCAAAATGGGTCAAAAGTATCAGGAGAAGGTTTAATCTCCCTGTTTACATAGTGTCATTTTGCTTGCTTTGTGGTTCATTGCTTTCTGCAGTGACTGGGGTACAGTCTAAGAGCAGGAAGCCTCCTCTCCCCTCTGTGTGACAAAAATAGCTGGTGCTCTCTCCTGCTGGTTTGATTAAAGTGGTTGTGGTGGTTCAGCTGTGCTGTGCTAGAGCTGACTGCTCTGCTGAACAGAGCTCTCCTGAGCTGGGAGGACAGCTCAGGCTGTCCTGGTGCCTCCTGGTCAGGTGTGGATGTCTCTGGCCAAACAGCTTTAGGGGCTGAATGACATTGGTGAGGTTTTCTGCAGAGCAGCCCAACAGGGCCAGTGCTGGCACAACTGTGCTGGTACCAGACAAAGAAAAAATATTTGGGGCAGGACCTTTTAAACAGTTCTGCTGCCAGGTCTGTCCTCCCAGGGTAAACCCTCCTGTCCTTGCACAGCAAAGGAGCCCCAGGAAAAGCTTTGGGAAGGCATCACCCTCTGCCATGGGAAGGTTTTTCACAGCAAAGCTCTGCACACTTTTAGATGCCTTCTGACACTTTAATCAGACTGGCAAAAAAAGAGATCTGTCCAGCTGTTTTTGTAAGATGTTCAATAATGAGATTTACTTTAAAGCAGGTAAAAACCTTAGGAAGGTTTTAAGATTGTACTTTAAAGTGTAAGCTTGGTATATCTGTTCTTTTCCTAGGGGTGTTTTATTTGATTCTGGTATTAAACCAGGAGTTGGTCCAAAACCCGTTAACATAAATGGAAAGAGTTTTATTGACTTTGATGGGATTTGGATCATGCTGCACTAATTAAATAGTAAAGTATCCATTAGTAGTGAGGAAAACAGAAGAGAGGAGAGCCAAATTCTGTTGTGATGAACCCTGTGAAGTTGAGTGAACTGCAGCCAAAGTCTCAACATCTTTACAGATGAGCTTTCCCATATTTCTCTGCCTCAGTCCTTCTGACACAGATACATGGTGGATTTTTAAGAGAACTGAATTTATAAAGATCCTTATATTTATCCTGCCTATTTACAAGTTTTCACAGACACATTTAGTCAATAAGTATTGTCTTATTTAAGGTAATAATAAGAAAAAAGGGAAGTGAGGTGTGCCAGAAGAAAAAGTTATGCTTTAAATAACATTGAAAATGGGTACTAATAATTTGCACTTATTTTGCCTGAGTATCCTTGTAAGATTCTTAAGGAACACAGATTTACTAGATTTCAAAGAAAAGAGAAATAGCTTTTCCTGTTATTAATGTTGTAGGTAGAAGGTAAAGTAAAAGTTAATATCTTATGTGTCTGGAAGATCTGCATAAAAGGCAAGCTTTATTTAAAAAAATAAAACTTAAGAAAGGCTGTTCTGGAACTGACCAAAACCCAACCATGTACAGACAGCTTAAAAATACAGTAATAAATGAATTTATATGGGCTACTGGATGGGTGTTAAAAGGATCTGGCATTTCAAACTCAGAAATGCTGTTCCTCATTCCCCTTGCTGTGACCCACTTTGCCTGGGTGGCAGCAGTGGCCCGTGGATCCAGTAGCCTCAAGCCCTGCTGAGATGGGAAATCTGCACTCACAGAAAGCATTTATGGGAATTTCCCTAAGATGTTTGGAAAACACCTCTCATTTGAAACAAGTTGGATGTGTTGGGATTCAGCTGTAACTGTGTAAGCTGAGGTTTTGAGGACATGAGGAGCCCATCTGTGTTTGGCTGTCAGTTCTCCTTAGGCGTCTTTGACAGCACAACCCTAAATGAGATGTTTTCTAAAAACAACTTGCTGGCATTGTTTGCCTGCTGCTGCATTTACTGAAGGACAGTGCTCTGAAGTCAGCTCACAAGGTTTTTTCCATTTTAGATATTTGTCATCAAGCTTCCTAGCACCCTCTTAAACTTAGCAAAAAAGAGGTTTTCCCACCTTCACTGCTGAAGAATTTATGAAGAAATTATGTCTGCAATTTGGTTTAGATTCTTACTAAAGTTATCAGGCAAAAATGTTGATTGTGCCATGCTGATACCATGACCCCATCTTCTGTGTATACAAGTGTGTCTTTGCCTTCTACTTGCAAAAATCGTGAGGTCTTGTCAGCTGCAGCTGCAGACTGGAGAGTAATTTAAGTTGAATTCTAGATTAGTACATTTTTCAATTCTGTGATGGCCCAAACTCCCAAAAAATTAAATGTTTTAGTAGACTGAAATTTTCTAGAGTACTCAAAATAGGAAAAGATGAAAGGAAAGAGTCAGTCTGAGGCCCAGCAGCTCAAATGCTCTTCTGTACTTCCAAAAATAAAGTGTCAGAAGTAGAACCTTGTGTCCTCTTTTTATAACTCTGCTCTTTCAAATCCAGTGGATAATTAATAGAAAGTTTTCAGAATAAAAAACAAAAGGCTTTATGTAAGAAAGATTAAGTGGAGCGGGATTTTTTTCCCCTTGACTACACGGGTGTGTAGGAATTGTGTTTTAGAATCAGACTTTTTATGAGGCCTGCAGAGTAAAACTGTTCTTTGGGGAATTCAAAATTGTGTTCCTGTGTTTTTTGGGAGGGCAGGGAATGAAGTGGAAGAGATTGGCATTGAAAGATGCCACTGCAAAGGAATACCCCAGAAGGGCAGGTGTCACCTTGCCATGGTGACAGGTTGCAAACAGGGTTATAAAACAGGGCTTAGGAAGCAACTGAGAACTGCCAGGCTGCCCAAGGGTGCAATTCTGCTGTTTTCTGATCAGTTCTACTCCTACATTTGTTCTGTTGGCCAATGTGGATGTACAAGCAAGTAAGGTTATATAAAGTTAAAGGTTTAACCCTTCAAAGAACATAACCCTTCATTAAAGTGATTTCATTAATTATAAAAAGAAAATTAGATGGATACTCCAGCACATGGGAATATAGAGATGGATTTGCTTCTAAAGAAACTCTTTCAATATAAAACTACTTTTTGCTCTGAGAGAAGGAAAATAATCCAAAATATAATGCAAATGCTTTCATTACATTTAGCTTTATTGTTTCTAAACAAAAATATTTCTGTCTGAGAACAGATAAAAAACTAGTTTTTCCCCATTCTAAATCTAATTTGGCAGCCAACTAATTTGTTGGTCCAAGGTTGGTTTTTTAAAAATTCCTAATGTAAAATGTTGCCTTATGTTCCAGGCATTACTGCATGTGTTTCCATAGCAACCTCTTCTCATGTCTTGAACTTGTCAGCATCAACATACGACATTTTAAACTATAAAGCTTTTGCATGTACTGCTGTCTCTCTGGACATGAGTGAAATTTGCCAAAAACTGGGTTCTTGCAGACAGTTGAAGTTAGGTAAAGGTGATGGGCTCAGGTATTCTTTGTACCTCCTGCTTGTTTACAAAGAGTAAGGAAATTCTTTGAGTTCTCACTGAACTCAGGCAATGGGACCCAGATTCCTGCTCAAGCTCCAAGGTCAACAACAAACTCAAAGTCTGCTTTTTTTCCCCAGGACTGTTTGTCAGTGGGTTCTGTGTCTGATTCTCTGCCCTGTGTGCTCTTGGGCTGTCTGACTTGGTTCAGGTGCACCTGCTTCTCTGTTCTCTGTTCAGCAGAGTTGTTTTTGACCCTGGACACACAGGCTTTGGACAGTGATATACACCAGACCTCTCTCTGTTGCTCTGATGCTTTTCATTTTAAACCCAGGGAATGGTGAACCCTTTTCAGGTTAAGTGCAGCCTGATCCAAGAGAGAGTGTATTTGCAAACATTTGTGAAATGAAAGAACTGAAGGAGGAGAACAGAAAAGCCCTAGTCAGCTTGGAGGAAGAGATGGTGTTCCAGTGAGCAGTAAAGAGAAATTGGTTTAACTAGACAGACATAATTGTCAAACATTCTCTAGGAGGGAGCACTAATAAAGTTGTATGATATGTGCTTTTACTGTCTTCCTTTTTCTGTCTGTAGCATGGGTTGGCGGCTGATTTGATCTTCTAAAATATGTATTTGCAGATATGGATAATCTGCCAAAAATGTGACTAATACAAAAACACCCATTGATCTCTTTTTAAAGCCTGTATTAACACTGTTCTCTGGAAGATAATAATCACTTATCAGTCTTTGTAGTATTTATACAGACACCTTCCTAAAGGATGGCTCTGCTTTTCCAGACAGAGAGGGACATTTGTATCAGGTTTGTGAGGCCAGGTTTTGATATTTTGTGTGTGGGGACTGGAGGAGTGGCTTCTGTGAGCAGCTGCTAAAATCTCCCCCCCTATGTCCCCCAGTGCCACTGGCTCCAAAAGGGACTCGTGCTGGCCAAGGCTGAGCCCAGAGTGATGGTGGTAGTGCCTCTGGGATAAAGTATTTTAGAATAAGGGGAAAGAACTTGCAGCCTTGGTCAGAGGAGTGAGAATATTTGAGAGCAGCAGCTCTGCAGACCCCAAGGTCAGTGCAGATGAAAGGACAAGGTGCTGCAGGTGCTGGAGCAGAGATTCCCTGTGGTGAGGCTGGATGTCCCCATGGAGGAACCTGCAGCCCAAGGAGGATCCCAATTGGAGCTGGGCAGGAGTGTGAGGAATGCTCCCCCTGAGGAGGAAGGAGCAGCACAGACAACATGTGAGGAACTGACCACAGTCCCCATTCTCCATCCCACTGCACCATTGTGGGGAAGGAGGCAGAGAATTCAGGAGTGAAATTGAGCTTGGGAAGAACAGAGGGATGAGGTGGAAGGTGTTTTTAAGATTTGGTTTTGTTTCTCATCACTGTACTGTGATTTGATTGGTAATAAATCAAATTAATTTTCCCCAAGTCGAGTTGTGGCTGTGGCAGTAATTGGTGAGTGATCTCTCCCTGTCCTCATGTCAAATTAGAGTATTTTGTTGTATTTTATCTCCTCTGTGCATCTGAGAAGGGGAATGATGGCCTGCTTTTGGTGGGCATCTGGCATCCAGCCAGTGGCCCCCCACCACAACACCACTCTCCTGTTTTGGCTGTCAGTGTGTATTTGGATTTATCCTTCACACCATTATGTAGGAGAGAGCTGATTTATGCAGCAGGACTTGTCATGGCCTTAAACCCTCACTGCAATGGTGTATCTCCACATAGGAATAAAAACAGGTCAATTGTTTTGCCTTGATTTATGACTTTATGGCTTGGAGCAGGAGACTCCTTTTATTGATGACTCTGTGCATTCAAAAGATGTGGGTGTAGATTCTTTTCTCTGTCTTCAGTGAAAATAGATATCACAGTGATGTTTAACTCTTAGGAGCCATGCTGAAGCATCCCCTATGCACTGCTCCTCCCAGGGTGTCCCTGTGCCATCCACTGGCTCACAGGCACTCACAATTCCTGGGGAAGCTGTGGTCCTCTGGTATTCATCAGAGGGAATGTTTTTTCCAGGTATGGAATAAATTTTTCTCTGTGAGACCTGGCAAGAGAAGAGATGGTAGAATGAACTTCAGTGATTTGTCTAGAACTGGGCATGAACTCTGCTCCCAAAGCAGGGCAGCTACTGTTTGTGCTAAAGTAATAACTGCAACAAAAATGTAATAAAATCATCTGGGCATGTGTCTGTCAGTATAGGGCATGGATAGTCCATATTTATATTCTGGGCTGATAACTTCATCAGGAGAGATGAGAAGTAGATGCTTGAATTTCTTGTGGACTTTCTTCATAACTAACCTGGTACAGTATGTTCTTGGGCCAGTGCTTTGATGTAGCTGGAATACAGCCAGAGGGAAAACAATTTCATACTTTTAGTTTGCTAATCAGGGAATGAGATAATTCATATTAAAAAAAAAATCTCTTTTGGAAAAAAAATTGAAGCCTTCTGGTCACTTTGCAGGCATTAATTTTCAAATAAAGAATTTCTATTTTGCTTCTGAACCAGCCAAATCTTTAATACAAATAACATAAAGCTTGGTGTTTTCTGTGTTCCTTAAATCCAGCTTCAGAGAAGAAAGTGGCCTTTCCTTCCTTTCAAAATACAACTGCTCCTCTTGAAATTCTAGCTGTGTAAATACACTTGTTGCTCTCTTCTGTTAGTTTTCTGAATCTTTCGCTCACTGAAGTGGAAAACAGTAAATGTCATCTTCAAATCCTCTTTGGAAGACTGGGAAAGTTCTCTGTTGCTGCAGAGGGCATTACTGAGTTTCAGTATTGCCTTTTTTTGTCCCTGGTTTGTAAGGAACGCTACCATTTCTCAGAGTTGTTCTTACATGAACAGTTTTGAAGTGTTTGTCCCATCCTTGATACATCCTCTGATTTAATTCTCTTCTGCATGTTGAGGCCCAAACTGAATGCAGCATCACCCACTGCTTCTGAGAGAAAGAAACTGGGGATTTCAGTGTCCCAACATTTGTGTCTGTTGCCCTTCTCCCCTGCTGGAAGTGTCACCCTCTGAGCTGCTGATGAGCTGCAGTTCCCTGGGTTCCTTCGGACTGGAAGCTCCTTGGAGGAGAGGGTAAAGTTGGGGGTGGTTGGAGAGACAATTTTTGGATCATAAAGTGGAGCTAATGTGGCATATGCAGCCTCTTTCCTCAGTGGCTCTTTGATCTTCCCATAGATATGAGCCATGTGAGGAAGTACTCACTAAAGTGAGTAAAGCATCCCTCTCTTTCCTATTTGTAGAAATCAGTGGAAGTGGCAATGCTGTGGGGGCTTGAGAGATGTCAGCTCAACTGAGTTCAGCAAAAAGTGATTGTGGTATTACTTTACTTTCATACTGAAGTGGTTGCACCAATTTTGAAATTGAGAATTATTCAATTATTTGGGCCAGTACAATTAAAAGCCAACAGATGAAAATTAATTTTACAATAATTTTCTTTTTATCAGCTGTCAGGGTCATGTTTTTCTTTTTATATAACCTTTATTTTAATCTTCTGTATAGACCTTACCAAGTACATATTGCTCTTTCCTTTAGAAAAAAAATCTTTTCAGTTTCTGGATTTAAGTTTATGGAAAACACTGGAAAAGGGAGGTTTCTTGGAGTAGTCTATGCATATCATTATATTTCAGTGTGCTTGAAACACTGTATTGTATATTAGTCCAAGTACCACCTTTTGCAAAAGACAATTGAGTCTTTTTGTGGAACAGAAGAGTCACAGAAAATTAACATAAAACATTGATGAAATGAAATTTGGGCTGAATAATTTAGACTATTGTACATTCAAAATCCCTCAAATACTTACAAAATGGAATAAATTGTCAAATGATGCTAGTGCACCTCTAGAACATGTGGGAAAAATGGGTAAAATAAGTAAATCTCTGTTACTTTCAGTACTTACAGGGAACATAATGTCATTAAGAAAGGAAAATGCAAAACATGTGATAGCAGATGCCAGACAAACCACAGTGCTCCAGCTCTCACAAGAAGCCCCCTTTTCAAGCTGTACATGGCCCTGGCCAAAGCATTCTTTTTGGATGGAGTTTTTCATTCCTGGTTTTAGGCCAAAGGTAAATTCTCCTCTGTGTGGAAACTCTGAATAAAACCAATTCAATCATTTTTTTGGGTTCTTCCTCTCATCAGGGTTCCTGCCCCTTTTCCCATTGCTGTGCCAATGCTGCAGCAGCTGCGAGGGCTCTGCCTTAGCTTCTTTTGGAGCGTTTTTGCACATGTTCACAAAAATATTGCTATGGTCCTTTGCCTTTTATTTCTAATATCACCAGGAATGTTTATAACACTGCTGATAGATCTCTTGGACAATGCAAATGGCAAAATTACCCCAAGTTGTGCTGCAGCCAGCCTAAGAAAATAGCTGAGACCCAAATCAACCCTCTCAGAAAAGCAGGGGGTTGAAACTTCTACTGACACCAAAGGTTATGGGGGATTTTGAGTTTTAGTAGAGTTATATTGGGAACTAAAAAAGATACCTGGTACCTAATGACACTTCCACTTGAGCTGTGGTCTTAATTTCTCCTGACCTCAAGGGGTTTAAATATTTAACTCACTGAGGCTGGGGCTTTGCAGATCCCACCTGCCTCTTTGGTGGGAGAATACCTTTGGATATGTAACCACACACAGCTGAGTTTTTGACTGTTGGCTTTTGTGTGATCTCCTTCATAAACTCCAGAGGACATGAAGTCATGGGCTGGGCTTCATTGTCCTCTTCTGATTTTGGCCCCAACTCCTTTTGAAATGGTTTGTTTTTAATATATATATATATA